>CM063507.1:32382995-32410495 GCA_032207245.1 Pardosa pseudoannulata
TTACTAAATTTTCTTTATTTATTAGAAATGTTATAAAAACTTCTCCAGGAATAAATTTTTTAAGTGCAATTATCTATGATAATATAAAAAATAAATCTAAAAATGTAAAAACATGAACTACTTTCTACATTTAAAGAAAAAAGTTCTCCGAACGTAGATGGATACCTTAACCAACTTTTCGTTTTTTATATTGAAATATATAAACAAATATATGAATAGAAATATATAAACAACCATAAGATTTTTGTAAACAAAAAATATTTTTTTAATGAATAAATCCCCTGTATAATAATAGCCTTAGTTGTCTGTCCGCGAATTTATGAAGCAGTTGTACCTGGAGTGGATACAGGCATCCATATTGGATTTTTTATGAGTTAGGGTTAGCAAAATTCAAAGCAAGTTCGAAATCTACCCCATTCCCCCTTTTCGAACGTTTAATACTATTATTTTAAGTCTTACTCTCCCTCTTATTCTATACTAAATTCATTCTTGATAAGAATTTATTATAGAATAAGAGGGAGCAGCGAGCGCGGAGAGTAATATTTAAACTGGACTGTGTTTACTCGACACTCATATAGTATAATTAGTTCCTACACAGGGTGTAGGCCTAGCATGTTCGGAAGAGGGTCTGCCCATTTGATCAGTGTACTTCTCGGGTTGACGGTTCTGTCTCCGACTCAGCCAAATTTTTCTAAATGTCTAATTAATTTAATATTTTCTGATTTTTCTTTTAAATTCTTATTCCTAAAGTTATTTTATTATTTTTTAAAAAAATGTTTATTAATTTTTCAGTTTTTTATGACTTAAACTATCTTCTCGTAATGTAATAATAGCCTAAGTTATCTGTCTATCCGTCATCGAATTTATGAAGCGGTTGGACGATTTATGGATAGAGCATCTATATTGGATTTTTGATGACTTAGGGTTAACAAAATTCAAAGCGAGTAAAGTTTATTTTTTCCTAAACTACAGATCCGATTCTAAAATAAATTGTATGAATAAGCGTCGTATCACAGCGAAAAATACTGTCATCTTTAAAACGTTCGAAATGCACCTCGTCCCCCTTTTCGAGCTTTTAATGCCATTATATCAAGCCCCATTTTAGGAGCAGGCTATTAAATTTATCAATTTATCCCACAATAAATAGGTAAAAATAACAATTTTTTCTAGCATTATGACGTCATTCCTTTAACTATCTCATTTAATCATTTATTTTAGATTATTTAAATATCTTCTGCATGATTTCCATACGTTTTATCCCTAAACTTAGATATTACCTAAATAATGTTCTTTCATATTTGGCTTAAATAATAGATTAGGTACATAAGTGATAATTTGAATCGATTATTTTTGTAGAACGATAATTCTCAGCCAAAAAACAAACCCTTTTTTCCCTGCCTCATAAAGTACCTTTACAATTCTTGAAAATTAAAAACTTTACTGATCCCATCCTATGACGGGCTATATGCTAGTTTATAATAGTATCGTAAATATGAAAAATCAAATAGAAATAGTAGTATATGGTTTTAATTTTTTCTCGTTCTGTGGTTCCGCATCGACTGATGTAAAAACTAGTTTTCATTTGTCTAAAATTTTCTAGAATCTGTGAAGTAGACTAGAACATTTATCTTCGTTTTCCTGTATATACCGTTATTTTGGTATACACAAACAAACCATGCTGTTACACTTGTGCTAGTACGTGACCCGCGCTCAAGTATTAATCGTCAGAAAACGTTCTAGTATGTGTTCCTCATACAATGTGTTCACATAAGTGTCATCCATTACAAGTTTAAAAAATTGTGTTTGAACTTGAGTGGATGAATAAAAAGTATTTCATTAACAATTGAAAATTTGAACAAGATATATTAATATTTACAGGGAGAGTGTGAATCAATAGTAGGAATTGAATGATTAAATTACATGTAAAAACATTTTATTGTATTGTGATATGATCTAATAACTTTTTATGGTTTTTAATGTTTGATATATTATGTATAATTTTTTGCTGTATATATCTATGAAAATACTTTAAATATTTGTTTTCTTGCATGAAGTAATGTTTCTCAATGAGAGAACATAAAATTATAGATACACACAAAAAAATTATAAATTTGCATTAATAAAGTGCAACAAAATCTTTGTTTTAATTTAAAAGAAAAGAAAATGGCCAGAAATCTTTCAAATTAACGTTTTAACCGCTTTGACCTTTTCACAAAAAAAGAGGTGGAGCCAAAGCTTCACTAGCATACCATAGGTGGAAAGAATATAAGAAATTAGCACCTAGTATTGAATATTTTTAAAATTCATGCAATAAAGCAGCGTTAAAATTTACTTTTCTAACAATAATTGTTGTACTAAGTCTATAAAAGTTACTACTTCAGTCATTATAAAACTTATGCGAACTTACCGCCATCTTTAAATGAAACGATATCAGTAGAGTGGAAAAATTGCTTTCTAGACGACACGATACCGTTTAGTCGTTGCATTATTTACCGACCGATACACACGTTATCGTGTCGGTAAGTGGGAAAGCGCTCTTACTTCTATTGCATACATATACAGTAAAACCCGTTTAAGAAGTTCTCGCTTAAGAAGTTTATAGTTTCGGTACCCATTTTTCCCCCTATTCATACAATGTTAAAATAATCCGTTTATAAAATTTCGTTCCAAACTCTTTCCCGCTTAAAAAGTTATCTTTCATTTCCAAGTTTACTTACAGAAAACGTTTATAGCTGCCTTTCGATTACTGTTTTTTTTTCTCTTCTCTCTCTCTGTTTGAATAGGTCAATGTTTATGGCTGAAAACGATTGTTGTCATTTTTATCTAACTTTCCCACCTGTCGGTGTAGTTTTCTCTTTGTAACTTTAGTTATGCGGAGGGGAAGAGTCCATTGTCCCTTAGTGACTGTTAAGGAATGTAAAGAAGGGATTCACTTACAGTGATTGATAAATATTAAAATTTGAAATATATAGTTTGAAGAGTATGTATCAGCAGATGATGAAGCATTGTCATGTGAAATGTTTACAGCGGATGAAATTTGTGAGGTTATAGAAAATTAAGAAATAGTGAAATTGAAGAAGAGGCTGTGGAAATTCCTAGTTTTTTGGATGCTGTGAAAGGACTCGAAATTTTTCGTCGTTTTAAAGTGTTGAAAATGTGCCTGAAGAAGTTTGTAAAAGCTTAAGACAGCTGGACTGTTATCAATTACAAATTTCCGATAAAAAGCAAAAACAAAAAATTATAACCGATTTTTTTTGTAAAATCAATTAGAATGGTGTTTAAAGCGAAATTTATTAGCTGAATCAAAGATACTCCAAGGTAATTATGTTGTTTTCCCCCCTTTTTTTTTAAGTCTGCAAAAAATGTAAATTTTTGAGAAAAACCAAACTTATAGTTTATATATTATTTTATAAAGAAAAAAATCTCTTCTCATTATCTATGTGATTATTTTGGAATGTTCCAGAATGCTAAATAATAAATGTACACTGAAATTAGCCGTTAGAAATCTGCTATATAGTCCAGAGTTCAGTCAGATAACGTTTGATCACTCATTCACAGTACTTCGGCCTTTTCCGGGGGGAGGTGTATTCTCCTAGTAGTGACCTTCAAGAAGCATCAAGGAGCTCTATTGAAGGTCACTTGCTCGGTCCCTGGTTCTCGGAATGCAGTTTGGAGACCACAATGCTGTTGAAACTAAAGTAAGGGTTTAGCCTTGTTTGAATTCAGGGCAAAGTTGGATCCAGGGCCTGGTAGTTTTTCGGGTCCCCCCTCCTACCCTTCTCTCAAAGAAAAGTTTATAAAAGAGGATACAAACGAATATTTTTGGAGGAAAGTATATATTAATTTTTTTCATGTTTACATACCTTTGTAGCACAGTCGAATGC
The DNA here is from genome assembly GCA_032207245.1 of Pardosa pseudoannulata. NCBI lineage: Eukaryota > Metazoa > Arthropoda > Arachnida > Araneae > Lycosidae > Pardosa > Pardosa pseudoannulata. The sequence continues at coordinate 32,386,880 of CM063507.1, forward strand.
CAAAAATCTGTATATCCTCAAGGATGTAAACTGTAACACTTGCAATTAAGTTTTATATAAAAAAAAATTAGTTTATAAAAGAGGATACAAACGAATATTTTTGGAGGAAAGTTTATATTAATTTATTTATGTTTACATACCTTTGTAGTACAGTCAAATGCCAAACATCTGTATATCCTCAAGGATGTAAACTGTAACACGTGCAATTAAGTTTTTATGTATAAAAAAATAGTTTATAAAAGAGGATACAAACGAATAATTTTGGAGGAAAGTTTATATTAATTTTTTTTTGTTTACATGCCTTTGTAGCACAGTCGAATGCCAAAAATCTGTATATCCTCAAGGATGTAAACTGTAACTCTTGCAATTAAGTTTTTATATAAAAAAACAGTTTATAAAAGAGGATACAAACAAATATTTTTGGAAGAAAGTTTATATTAATTTTTTTGTTTAAATATCTTTGTAGCACAGTCGAATGCCAAAAATCCGTATATCCTCAAGGATGTAAACTGTAACATTTGCAATTAAGTTTTTATATAAAAACAAAAAAAGTTTATAAAAGAGGATACAAACGAATATTTTTGGAGGAAAGTTTATATTAATTTTTTTTATGTTTACATACCATTGTAGCACAGTCGAATCCCAAAAATCTGTATATCCTCAAGGATGCAAACTGTAACACTTGCAATTAAGTTTGTATATAAAAAATAAAATAAAATAGCATACGTAAGATTAACAAATAATAGCTATTCGTAGATTAAGGCAAAATTAATAAGAGAAAAAATAAAAAAATTCAAATTTTTTTAATTAAATTATTTAAAATTTAATAATTAAGTACCAAATTTTATAGGCCCCCTGAAATGAGGGGGCCTAGGGCCTAGGCCCAGTCGGTCCGTGCTTTAATCAGGCCCTGTTTACATCGGTCAAAAAACAGCGCAATGCAGAGAAAATTCGTAAATCTTACAACACATCCTTATCTAGGCTGAAAAACGAGGCTTAAAAGAGTTCAATTTAGGGAGATTTTATGGAAAAAATTAATAATAATTCTTAGTGTCTTAAATTCAACTTACCCTTGTTTTTTACTTAAGGAATCCGTCTACGTTCGGAGAACATTTTTCTTTAAACGTAGAAACTAGTTCATGTTTTTACATTTTTAGATTTATTTTTCTATTATCATAGAGAATTGCACTTAAAAAATTTATTCCTGGAGAAGTTTTTATAAAATTTCTAATAAATGAGGAAAATTTAGTAAAAAAATCGGTTTTTTTTAAATGGTCTAATTTTTTAATAAATTAAATTATTTCAATATTTCTTGATGAAAAACATTTTTTATACACTGGACTAGTGACTCACCTAAAATCTTTGCTTAATTTACATCTGGTAAAAAATTTTGCTCCTTCAAATTCATACACATTGAATTTGTAAAGAATTTTCATTACCTTTATATCTAACTATGAGTGTAACATCATTAAAATTATCCAGATTTAAAGCTTTTAGGTCATTGACTAGTAAATACTATCAAAATAATTCATACTAATTTTCACCGAAATATTTTAAGAACTTTTTGAGAAATCACATTTCAAGTTTCAACATTTTATTAAAAATACCGATCTGAGAAAAACGCATTTGAAGTTTACGAAAGCAACTTTAACTGTTAAAAAACTAAAATACATGTTTAAAATTCCCTACACTTTTTTGCTTCAAAATTTCTTAATTGCCAAGTTGCTAATTATTAAAAATACCTGAAATATGTTTAATCTTCATGAAAATTTAAAAAGTTTTGTCTAAAAAATGCTCTTTAATAGGCTTTGAATTCACAACTTCCGGTTCCGAAGTCGCTACTTCCGTTTCGTTTTGACAGCTGTCACTGATGTTTAAACAAACTGTAACTTTTCATTAAAATGCCGTAGAGACAAAACAAAAACAGATTTAGAAGCCTAAAAGTTGAAATTTTACAATAGAGAAATAAAAAAAAATTTATGATTTTTGGCAAAAAAAATGACATTTTTAAAGTAGGCAGATACCTTAAAAATTAAATAATTATCGATCTATTGAGATTTAACTGAATAATTAAATATAAGCGCAAAACGCCAGCTCCCGGTACAATTCCGCTGCGAAATGTACCCGCACACACAATGTGTTTTTAAAAGAAAAACTTCACAAGTTTTAATTTTTTTTATGAAGATCATTAAGCTAATGAATAATCGCACACAATGTATTAAAACAGTTTTCTTTTTCGAATTTTAATTCATAAATGAAACTAAATTAATTAATTTTAGTTTTCTTTGGCAATAATGGTGTTCACGGAATCGAGCCAATATCAGTGCAATTCCACGCCAAACGCAGTAGTGATAAAGAATTGAATGATACCCTTAATACTATCATGGGCATCAACAGCACATAAGTTGTAAGGTAGCACTGTAGATTATGCAGTAATATATCTAGGACGAAAAGTCACAGCAGCAGGTCAAGCATACGCCGCCTTGAGTATAGATGTAAAAAACCCGGAATTTTGAAGAGGTGGGAATAAACCCGGGAATTTTGGGAAATAAACCCGGAATTTTGGGAACTTTGGGATGAAAACATTTTAATAATGTTTGCATTTATTTTTTCAACAGTGGCTATTTAAGAACTAGGATATTATTTCTAAGAGATATTTTTCTTTTGCCAATATATATATACACTCATGTCCATAAATTAAGGATAATGAAGTTCAGGCAATGAATGAGACAAAAGCAAAACAAATTTGACTTATTTGTAAAGTCTATTTATTGAACAAAAGTTAAAGAGCAAAAAAGATGCTATATGTTTGACATAATTAGTAAAAATTGCGATTTTTACTCCCTGGAGCAAATTTCAAAAAAGAACCTATTTACAGAAAACAGTATAGCATGGTAAGTATGATGGTTAATATGGAGTATGTCTCCCGGACGATGCAATACAAGCGTTACAACGCCTACGCATGCTGAGTATCAGATTATCAATCTGATCTTGGGGAAAATTACACCACTCATCAAGCAATGCCCTCCGAAGTTCCGATAGACAGTTGGGAGGGGGTTGACGGGCTGCAATTCGCCGGCCAAGCATGTCCCACACATGCTCTATTGGATTCAAGTCCGGTGAGTATGCTGGCCAATCCATACGGGTGATATCCTCCGATTGAAGGCATTCGTCTACAATGTTTGCACGGTGAGGTCGGGCGTTGTCATCTATATAGAGAAATTCAGGACACATGGCGCCCCGAAACAAACGTACATGTTGTTCCAGAATGACATCCTTATAGATGTGGCCTGTCATCGTTACACTCTGAACATGCAGGTCAGTTCTGGAACCAAGAATAATTCCTCCCCAAACGAGCCATCCTGCACCACCGTAACGGTGTCGTTCAATGGTGTTCTCTTGGTGGTAACGGGTAACTGGCGCTCTCCATATGAAAGTCCGAACGCCAACGAGGAAGTTGAGCTGCAATTTTTGCTGCACCTGACGTCATGCGTACATTCTCTATAGCGATTTTCTTTAACAGAGGCATACCCAATGGAGGGGGAAGGGTGAAAAGGGATAATTGCACCCCCTTGTTTTTTAAATTGCAGCTGCTTTTTTCAATCATTAAATGGCATTTCATCAATTTTCAATGATACAGGATTCTATCAATTCTGGTAAGTAAAATAATTTGTTTTCTTACTATCTCTATTATTTTTCTTAAATGGCCATATTTTTCCAATTTTTATAACTTGGTAAAAATTATACGAGTTCATGAATAGTTTTACAACGGAGAAATTAGACTAATATAATGTATTCTTATATTATATTCTTATAATGTATAGGTTTTACATAATAATAACACTAAATTAAAGGCCTATTTTTTCATGGCAATTATTGGCGCCTATATGAGAGAATTTATGATGGGCAGGGGGAGAGGTCTGACATAAAGATATGTGTATTCATGTGTTGATTTATATATTAAGTGTTAAATTTAGTTTAAAAGAATTGACTGTATTAGTTAAACTGTATTAACTAATACAGTATATATATATATATATATATATATATATATATATATATATATATATATATATATGTCAGGAATCCACTAAATGACACTAGAGACCTGAGTACATTTTCATAGCTTTATTCTAATCTCAGACCACACTACTCATCCATCATCTTTATTGGCGTCACACACTGTCGAACTAACTTTTAACAAAGGCTGGCTTAGCTGCTTCGGGTAACCACAGCTCTGTCTGCGCACACTGCTCTCTGCACAGATCATTGCGCTTGAGCAGTATTTATGTGGCTAACTCCTCACGCCACGTCACTCTCAGTGAAGAATGCCTAATTAAAATCTTTTAAAATTAATCTACAATTTAAATCCTGACATATATATATATATATATATATACATGTATATATGTATGTATATATATATATATATATATATATATATATATATATATATATATATATATATATATATATATATATATATATATATATATATATATATATATATATATATATACACACATATATATATTAGTATTAGACTGTATTCGTTAAAAGAACTGACTTTACAAAATGGGGGGAGTTCAAGCCCCTTCTGCACTTTCCATATCGGTGCCCTTCTTGGCAATGAGAATAGGCACCCCCCCCCCAAAAAAAAAAAAAAAAAAATTCTGAGTACGTCACTGATGGTACTCCTATTTCTGGGTACGGCACTCATGGTACCAAAGATCCACCGTGTTCGTTAATGGAGGATGAAGCAAGTAAAATAGGTTCGTTGTGGCAATGTTCTCCAAGTTCAAAAATACCTCTAGAGGTGACAGACCAAGCTTGTGGTGCTTTTGCTTGGTCCCTGGGTCTGAATTACGAGGTCCCACTTTATAGGTGTTATCTTATTAATGTTGATCTCCTATATGGTACTCAGCCGCGTACCCATGGGGGGGGGGGATTGCAAAGGGACATGTGCAACCTCCAAGATTTTTTCTCGAAACTGAAAAAAGAAAACTTGTTCTTGTAAATATTTTACAAAAAAAAAAAAAAAAAAGCGGAGAATAAATATAAATTTGTAAAAACTACTATAAATAGATTTTTTTTATTGAATCGTAATCGAATATTTTTAACCTTTTTTTTTTTTAATTGCAACTGCTTTTTTTCAATCATCAAATGGTATTTTATCAATTTTCAGTGATACAGGACTCAATCAATTCTGGTAAGTAAAAAGTTTTATTTTCATACTATTTGTATTGTTTTTCTTTAAATGGCCATATTTTTCTAATTTTTATAACTTGGTAAAAATTATATCAGTTCATGAATAGTTTTACAACAGAGAAATTAGACTGATATAATGTATTCTTTAGTTTTTACATAATGATAATACTAAATTAAAGAAGTTTATCTGGCAATTATAGGGGCCTATATGAGAAATTTTAGGAGGGGGGGGGGTCTGAGATAAAAATATGTGTATGCATGTGTTGTATTTGCATATTTAAGTGTTAAATTTAGTTTGGTTTGGTTTGGAGTGCTACGGTCTACTTTTTGCAACACGAGGGCTAATGAGACCGGGACCTACTGCTTAAAGCCGATTCCGAACGGCTACGAAAATCCATGCCACAGTGGCGATTTGAACCCACGAACTCCGGTACCGAAGGCCAGCACCCTAACCAATCGGCCATCGTTCTAAATTTAGTTTAGTTTAGAGAACTGACTTTGCAAAATGTTGGGTGCTCAAGCCCCTTCTGCACTTTCCATATGGGTGCCCTTGTTGGCAATGACTATAGGCACCCCCCCCCAAAAAAAAATAATAATTTCTGGGTATGCTATTGCTCTTTAACACACTGTATGCAGAACACGTACTAGTACGTTTTCTGATGATTGATACTTCAGCGCGGGTCAGGTACTAGTACAGGTTACTGTAACAACATTGTTTGTGGGTACAAAAATAACGGTATATATAGGAAAACGAAGCCGAATGTTCTTGTCTACTACATAGATTATGGAAAAAATTAGACAAATAAAAACTAGTTTTTACATTATTAGTTTTATGATTGCTCCTTTCATTTTTTTTTAAATGTAAAAATGTTTATATATAACATAATTCGAAAAAATTAAAACTATATACTACTATTTCTATTTGATTTTTCATATTTACGATACTATTCTACATTTATCCACTAAAAAATATATTGTTTACAAATTTCTTATGGTTGTTATTTATATATTTCTATTTATATATTTGTTCATACATTTTAATATAAAATACGAAAAGTTGGTTAACAAATAAAATAATTTTCGATCTATTGAGATTTAACTGAATAACTAAATTTATTCAATAACTCCCGGTACAATTCCGCTTCGAAATGTACCCGCACACTATGTGTTAATGTGCTTTTCTATGGTTGAATTGATGTAATTTGCCGAATTAACATTTTATTAGATAAAATATGAATTTATTGTATCGTTGTTGTTGACAATGCGAGTTGGCTAGAGACAAGATTTAAGGTGAAGGAGTGCGTTTTTCGTTTGACGAGAACCCCTAGGGCGAAAGAACGTCTTAGCTCAAGTGGGTCCTAGTAATTTAGAAGCAGGAAACCAAGAGGAAGACTTGATCTCCCACCCTCCCAAGTATTGTTTGATTAGTTTGGTTTGGAGCGCTACGGTCTACTGTTTTGCATATGAGGGCTAATGAGACCGGGACCTACTGCTTAAAGCCGATTTCGAACGACTACGAACATCCATGTCATAGTGGGATTTGAATCCACGAACTCCGGTAAAGACGATCAGCGCCCTAACTAATCGGCCAGCGTTCTTCGTTTGAGAACTAGTAAAACTTTATGACCATGAACCTATTTTACGTGCTCCATTAACGAAAGTGGATTTTAGATTCGAGCTTAAAATTCGGAATCAGTTTTAGCAGTAGCGGTCTCATTAGTTATCGCGTAGCAAAACAGTAGATCGTTAGCACTCTCAAACCAAGCCAAACTTACGAAGCATGAAAAGATATCTATGGTGTATACTAGCCAATCATGATTGAACTCTTTGGTTTGTCAACAGGGACCTATTTTATACTAATCCTCTTATGTTACATCTTACCTTTCTCTAACTCGAGAGTGATTTTATTTTACAAGCTATTATATTAGTTTAGATACTCCTGACAATAACATAAACCTAACTTTTTGTGTATCTAACGAAATGAAATAAGTTTTTTTTTTTTAAATTTTAGAATTCCACTAAACTAATTTCATATTACAGATGTCTGAGCAATCTAAGTACAGTATCTGACTTAAGCGATAAGTGTGATATTCTTGAGTCAACTCAGGGTACTGTAACTTTTTTTTTTTTTTTTAAAAGTATGGTTTAAATTAATAAAAATTACCATTTTAAGTAAACTATCATGTGGATTTTGTTTTACAAATTTAAAAAATTGAACTTTTTCTTAAATTACCAATTCAAAAAAGACAGATGCTTTTAGATAAATATATTTTCTCGATTTGTTAACCACTTCAAGAGGGAAAAAGTAAGATTTTTTTTTTCGCTCTCAAGAGATGAATTTGTAAATTGGTGTCATTGATAGTTGGTGTTCAAACTTTTGAATAATATACACATTTAAAATGTTAACATTGCTTCAAATTATTTTAAGCAATAAAGGCTTACTTTATGTCAAAATTATGGAATATTTTAATTATTGACTTTTGAAGCCCACACAACAACACAAGGTTGTTTTAACAAAAGAAATTCATGTTTTTCGGCATAATGCCGGAAATGAGCAAATCCTGAGTGCACAAAAAATTGTGTAATTTTTTAAAGAACCCTTCCTCATGACCTCTCATGTTTTATCAGGTCCTGTTTAGTCAATGATTAACTTTCTTTTTTGTCATTGAACCTTACTCTTTAAGAATTGTGGAATTTCGGAAAGTACTTTATATCTTTCAGCCTCAACACAAGGGAACATAACTGATTCCCAACATGTTAAGATGCCCTTGACAGCACAGTGATCACTAAGAAAACCAACCACCTTCCTCAGACCATTCCTACAAAGCATGATCTCTTTATGGTATATACTGTGGTAGTCATGATTGAGCTCTTTGGTTTGTCATTGAACCTTACTCTTTAACAAGAATTGTGGAATTTCGGAAAGTATTTTTCATCTTTCAGCCTAGACACAAGGGAACATAACTGATCCCCATCATGTTAAGATGCCCTTGACAGCACAGTGATCACTAAAAAAAACTGACCACCTTTCTCAGACCATTCCTACAAAGCATGATCTCTTTGGTTTGTCATTGAACCTTACTCTTTAACAAGAATTGTGGAATTTCGGAAAGTATTTTTCATCTTTCAGCCTCAACACAAGGGAACATATCTGATCCTCAGCATGTTCAGATGGCCTTGACTGCACAGTGATCAATAAGAAGACTAACTGCTTTCTCCAGACTATTCCTACAAAGCATGATGTCTTTATGGTGTATACTGTGGTAGTCATGATTGAGCTCTTTGGTTTGTCATTGAACCTTACTCTTTAACAAGAATTGTGGAATTTAGGAAAGTATTTTTCATCTTTCAGCCTAGACACAAGAGAACATAACTGATCCCCAAAATGTTAAGATGCCTTTGACAGCACAGTGATCACTAAAGAAACCAACCACCTTCCTCAGACCATTTCTACAAAGCATGATCTCTTTATGGTGTATACTGGGATAATCATGATTGAGCTCTTTGGTTTGTCAATGATCTTCCCTACTGTCCCAGTTAACATACTGAATATACCTGAAATAAGGAAGAATAAAAGTTCCTGATAGACCTAGGAGGAATAGCAAGGATGGTTGAAATTTGCAAATAAGTACACAGAACTTGCAACCGAGGGCGAAGCTAAGCCCCAACGGCCAATGAGCTGTGAGATAAAAGTGACTATCTTTTTATTTTTTCATTTAGGGCTATTCTAAAAAATTGAGGAAAGGCAGAGGGGAGGGGTTTATTACTTACTGAAGAGTTGGTTTATTCTGTCTGATTAAAAAGCTCTTCTTGAATATTTAATACCATAATGCATTTCATTCTTTCTGTTTAATGATTTTTAAACTAACCAATATGCTATGTACTCTCAAGTTTGCAAAACTCATTAATTCGTGTACCTTAATTCTAAGTCCAACATCCATTCTCAAATATATATCAATTTTAGTTTGTAAACTAAATCCATCTAAACATTCAATACATAGTAATATTTTGCTAAAAATTAATAATAATGTTTTATCCATAGATAATATTTGATGAATATAATTTAAAAGAATGTGTTAAGATTATGTGGGAGACAGCATGTATGAAATAACACTAGATTTACAGATGTTGATCATATACCTATTTTTACTGACGTGAGGCAATTTGACTCATACAAGAAAATTGAAGTTTTTTTTGCAAATAAAATAGTTCCAAATTAATTTAAATAAAATGTTTATTATAAAAAAATTCATGGAAAGCATTTTTTACATATAAAAATCTGTTTTTTTAAACAATTTTCTGCAAACATTTGTATTACATTTAGCAAAACAGTTTCTACATCTATATCTGTTTCTTTTGTATGATTGTTGAACTTGATAATTCTTCCGTGCGTCAGTAGCATGAATTTTTGTCATTGGAATAGAAGTGTTCTTGACTTCTCTATATTTACCTTATATTTTATATTTACTTTATACTATATTTATTTATTTTCATTTAAATTCTATGAGTCAAATTGGCTCGCAATCATGAAAATAGGTATACCACATTTGATAATGTGAAATAAAGGGGTCTGGGGAAAAAAAGAATGAAAGTTTACATATATTTTATTACTTAACTAAAAGCCAATGTATGTTTTTGAAAAGTGATATTAAAGTTTTATATATATATATATATATAGTGGTCAAATTTTTAATCAGTCAAAATGGCTCGGTCCGTAATTCTAGTGTTAAAGTACAAATTCTTGATTTTTTAAGTGTTCCTATTTTTATGATTAAAGTTGCTCTGTTAAACCATTTGAGCTGTTATGTAAATTCAATAAAGATAATATAGATAAAATTAAGTACATTATACCTTGTAAGGTCAACTAGAAGGTCAAGTGATTATAAAAGAAAACTAGCTTGTTACTCATTGGCTGTTAAGGCTTCTACCAGTTGCAAGGTCCATGTATGTATTTGAAGTTTGGGGATAGGTTCAGATCCAGTAAAGAAAATACTGTTCCACTTATTCAGTTAGCTCATTACCTTGAAGACCAATACAAGCCATGTCACTGCACCAAGATCAACCCAACTATCTGAGAATGCATAGCAAATGTACATTTATTCAAAGGATTTTATATATGTAAATGATATTATGTACAGGGTATCTGTCAAAATAAAATTTTTCAAATCCATGACTTTTCATGACTTTCCCTGATTTAGCAGATCATTTTCCATGACTTTAAAAAGCTTTCATTAAAAGTATATATGAATAAAACTTCTGATGTACATACAAATAAAATATATGCTTTTAGAGAAATTACAGGAATTTTATCATAAAAAAACTATAAACTTACTTTATAAGTGTTAATAAACTCACATACATAAAAATAAATTGTTGTATCTGCATACCTAAGTTTAATCATATAGCAATTTTTCAATCAAAATGTTTCCAATTTGAATTCAGGGTACTTTGGTATTATCCAGGTGACCATGAATAATAGCCAAATATAACCTTATAATGTTTATATACAATATCCCTAGAGATAAACTTATATTTTGTGCAAAAATCTTAACTAATTTTTATTAAAAAATAATTATTATAATATTAATAAAATTTTAATCTACAATTTAAGAAAAAACCAGAATAATATACATTTACCCATCCATTAAGCTTTCTTGCTTTGAGTTTCCTTCGTGAACAAATTTTACTCGGCAATATGGTCAATAGGATAATACATAAATACCAAACTCAGTAACTTCAGCCAAATGGCAAGTAAAAATAGAATTAAACAAGTCAATGCATTTTTTTTAATCGGCAGTTTAGCAGATCCATGACTTTTACTCATTTGGCTTGAAAAATCAAGACTTTCCATGACAAAATTAATTCATTGTCTGCATGTATAAGGTTGAAAATTACTCTTTATTCTTCATAAATTTACAGTTTTCTACAAATATTATGACTCTTTTTTCTTCTGGTCTAATTCTTCATATAAAAGTGTCTCCTTCTTAATGCTTGTTCCATCCATGTTGATAACAGTAAACTGACCTGATAGTCCAAATTTTTTCATATTTTCATATGCTGAAAAATAAATTATTACATTAAAGTAAAATTAACAGATACACACATATATACAATATAATTCATATTTAAAATTATTTAACTACATGGCTACAAATTTTGAAAGTGATAAAAATAAAAAAATAATTTGCTTGTTTCTTTTTGTTAAGTATAGAAAGTTTTGACTTTTGTAAAGTTTATGTTTTTATATTTCATTCTTATATTCAAAATTCATAACAATATGAGTGTGAGAGTGCAGCTATGTTTAGGTTTGTGAAACTGATTTGCTCGCCGCACTCACACGTTGTGGGTTGAATGCCTAAGTTTTTTTCGTAACTTCCAGAAGAGTATGGTGTGGCCAGAGAAAATAAGTGCACTTAAACTTCACCAAGTTTTGGAGAATTGTGATTGCAGGGTTGCCAACCTCCAACCAATGGAATCAGGAATCAGCATTGATGAACCTACCCACCCCTCCCCAGTACTTTTCACCATCTCATAAAAAAAATATAAAAAAAAAAAAAAACACGAAAAATATAAATAAAAATTTTAAGCAATTTACAGTGCACCAGATGAAAAATATATAATTTTCAAAATTAAGAATTTAAAACTTAGCAAATAATTTTCAATTTTAACCTTCACGAAACTTAGTAATACATATACAGGGGTCTGTTCAAAGAAAAAACTGAGTCCACTTTTGGACTCTTCAGAAAAAATCAATATGAAAAAAAATGGACCCTTAACAAAAATCTATGTTTAAAAGTGTTTTAGTAAACAAATTTTTACAAAAATATCAAAATTTGAAAGCATTTTCATAAAAATAGAAATTTAAAAAAAAAACTGGACACACTTCCTGATAGAAGAAATGCAGACTTGCCATAAAAATGCAAATTTGTAGACAAACAGTTCCTATACACAAAATAACCGTACACCAGAAATTATTTAAAAGAAGTAAAGTGAATTTCCCCAAAATAATTTTATTAAGAAATCTCAGTATTTTGGTTTAGGGCCAACATTGTACATTTTCCAGAAGCTAACTGTTCCTTATTAAAATTCTTTTGATAACAAAATTTTCGATTTTTCCGTAATTTTTGCAGCAACGTCCGTAATTCCGTACTCATTAGCTAAAATGCGGAATAATTCCGCAGAATCCGGAATCGTTGGTAACTCTGTGATTGGTCTCCAGGAGGCGATTCAGGGCCATCCTTGGAGTTCCGGTCCTTCTGGGCAGAGCCGGAAAAGGACATATTGTAAAAAGGACAATGGAACAACAAACAGGATAATGGAAAAAGTGTAGGGTTGCCTGAGTCGAAAGAAGGAAGGAAAAGAATGCAGCGTTCTCTTGGACATTGGCAATTTTTTTTAGCCGTAGCACGTGGAGTGCTCCTTTTACTTTTACATTTAAATTTTTTTTTTGCATATTTTCTTGTCATTTCTTCTAATTTTGAACATTGTAATATAGAACAGTGATACTATACTATAATTAAAAGCAATGTAAAGCAACTTGGGGTTATCAATGTCTTCGAAATGACAATGCAATGTACTACACCACAACAACGAGGATGTGAATTCATATAGTATATATGTTTGTTTATATGCATATAAAAAAAATAAAGTAAAAAAACATTTAAAGTATAATTAGAAAAAAATTTATAGACTTTTAAAAATAATCTCATAGCTGACCAGATGAACATTTCCAGAAGCCTATCTATATCCCAGAGGTGAGGAATTGTTTTACTGCTAGAGGCCACATTTAAATTAAGAAATAATAAAGGAATTTGCCTGAGTTGATAGAACTATATATGTGACTACTGTATTGTATCAATTACAAAAAAATATTAGAAAAATATGTAATTGATTTATTATTTAAAATAAAATATTTACGCACTGACATAAGGATAGCAGTTTGTTATAACATTAATCTTTAATTACTTATTTTTTCAGCAATTACATATTTAAGAAATATTTAAAATAGAATTAAAGTAGAAGTATTTTTAAATAAATTTATAACGTTTTAAAGAAATATGTATTATGTTATAAAAAAAACTAACATAGCAATACACTATTGAAGTCCAATGGAAAATTTAAGTAGTGGGTTATTTAATTCTATTATTTTCAAACTGCCCTAATCTATATAATTATATACTAATTAATAGCTGTCATGAAGGCTACACATCCCTATGCTATATCTTGGTTATATTTGTCTTTACTACTCAATCATGATACTACTCAAAGTATGCACTACTCTATATTTTCTAGACTTAAGTAATTGAAATGCATTGTTTGTGAATTGTATTTGTTTATTTATTAAGCTCCTGTTCAAGCAGTCTTGTCACCATAGGCAATTGTCTATTTTGCCTGCCACCTAAAGACAATCCTGCTTGATTTTTTCCAGTTACTGCCAAACAGCTACAAACATCCATGCCAGCAGTGAGATTTAAACCCATTAACTCTACTGAAGAACAACATCCTACCAATTTGACCTATTTAAAAAAAATAGCCATTTTAATATTATCAATTTTATTAAATTTAATTTAATAATGATAATTTTTACCATTTTTAAAATGACATGCCTACTGAATATACTTAAGAACTAATATCTTAAATATTTTGTTATGTCTAACATTTTTCTGAATGGTTTGAAAATAGTAAACACCAAATATGAATGAATGAAAATCATTAATCGTCTGAGGTACATTATAACAGGGTTCAACTGCATAGTAAAAGTTTTTACCTTAATGAATTTATTCGTACAAAATTTATTATTATGAATAATAAAAAATATATTCAAATTTATTACTCACGATCTATAATATTGGCATTCCATTTATTATCATCCTTATTTTTCTTCAGATGATATATAGTTACTACCAAAGTTGTCCAGGCAGTGATTAGATACAAATAGCTTGTATTTCTCTCCCATATTTTTGCAACTTCTTCATTAATGGGACGAAAATGGGATCGAATGAAAACTCTCATGTAATACCGAAAAAGACCCATTAAGGTTCAATCTGAAATGAAAATATATACATTAGATATTTATATCTCATATATTCGTTTAAGAAACCAATTAAGTTCAAGACTCAATAGTAATAGTCTTAAGTTCAATACTCAATAAGGATAGACTCATTACTCAATCCCTGGATGAGGGCTAATGAGCTACTTAAGCTCAGTAGGAAAGAGCTAAGGGTGGCTATTGGCCTGTTGACTGGCCATTGTTGCCTTAAGAGGCACCTCAACATTATTGGCATTATGGATAGCCCGGTAAGTAGGGGGTGCCATATGGCAGAGGAGAGTTCATCACATGTTTTGTGTGAATGTGACTACTACTGTGCCCAGAGATTTGAATTCCTTGTGTATCACTTCAATCAAGCCATGGGATTGATTAACTTCCTGGTTAAATTGCTGCTGAAATTTATCTCAGCATATTGGTCTCTCTGAGATCTAATGGTTACTATTTCTTAACCTTGTGCTGGAACTCCTTGCTCCAGTGAATGGGAGGTTTTTTAGGGCAATAGGCCTTTGGCTGCAGTGCTGGTACCCTTGTGGGTTGCCCCACCTTAATTCTAATTCTAATAGTCTTAAAATCACTATGTATAAAACACTCATTCAACATGTAGTCGTCTATAGTTGCAAACGCAGGACCTGATTTTTTAAAGAAAATTACTGTTTAAAATTTTTAGTACTGTCCAAGAAAAAAGCATTTGGCAAATTCTTTATAATCATGATATTTATAATTGATATAAACTGCCAGACATTATTAATGTTATCAAATCAAGCTGAATAAATGAACACTGAACACTTATCTAAATCAGGGGATAATAACCTTACTGACCTATTAATTTTTAACAAACCTGGAGGTACTATGAAATGAGGAAGACCTCCAATTAGATGATTTGATGATGCTGAGGAAGATTTAAAAACATTAAAAGCTACTAACTGGAAGTACAGTGAAACCTCTCTGAGCAGCCACCCCCTCCATACTGAGAATTCCCACAGCAGAATATTTTTCAATGTTCTGCAACAGGCTTTCAGATAATCAAAAATGTTCTGCAGGAGATATATTTATTTTATCATATATTTACTCTCCCACAATATTATTCCTATTGTGGTACAATTTCATTTTTACCAATATGTATAATTAAAAATCTATATATATAAATGAATTTGTGTCTGTCTGTCTGTACTTGATAGACTCAAAAACCATACATTCAATCCCCGTGAAAATTTGGGAAATTATTAGGTATATTCCTGGGAAGGTTTTTGTAAATTTTTAACTTTCGAAATCCATTCATTCCCCCTTTTTCGAGCATTTCGTGTCATTATTCCAAGCATTATTTCCCCGGTTTAGTTCTTAGTTAATTTTTACAATGAAATGTTTATCAACATTATTCTAACAACAAAAAGGACAAATTTGAGTGACTCTCATAGGCAAATAAAAACCTATCATTTTATATAGTTATATTTATATTCATATGGTTGCCGATATGAATTTGTATTTCTGTTTCGTACAAAACCATGTGGTTTGTCATAAATTTCCTTCATTTTGGACAACATTTATTAATACCCACAAAATTAGAACAGTTGCTGTCAAAACTTCTGCTTCCTATTCTATCACATAATAGGGCAAGATCTATTAACATTGCTAATCAACGTACAGTAGTAATACAGTAACGTAATTCAGGGTTAAACTTATATTCTACCATAAAACTTTGAGCAAATTTAATAAGACACAAATTCGATTAAAAAAACTGATTAATGTTATAATACGCTTATGACAGAAATATATAAATATGCCAATGACTTGAACTGTACTGGGATGAATTTAGAGTGTTATTCATGAAAATAAATCTTTGTTTAAAAGTAATATATTAAGATCACCGTAGCAAAGCATGCTTGTATTAATAAAACTTGCTAGTATTTAATAAAACAGTGCTACCTGAAATTTAGAAAAATATTTGTATTAAAACCTAGGCATTAACATACAATTTATTGAACTGTCAATTACTTTTGATGTAAGATATTTTGAGATATCACTACGATGATGAAAATGGGACTGATAATTTAGTCCAAACATTAAAGCAAGGGAAGTTTTTAGGATAGGCGGATCACAAGCTATATATCACACTGGTAGGGTGTAGGAAAGAATTTGGCAAGACACCGGAAATTCCAAGTAAACCTTAGGACTTTAAAATTTGTAGTTTCCTTTAAAAATATTTTGTCATAAATTTTTCTCACCGTTCTTATAAAGCTTAGAACTGCCACTTCAACTTGTACTCCCCTTTTCACGACTCTTTTCTACTTATGGAAAACCATAAATATATATATATATATATATATATATATATATATATATATTAAGGAAAAAAAGTTTTTCCACAGGCTGCGATTGTTCTGCAGTGGAGCCAGTTGTTCTGCGACCTGCGTAGCACTTTTTGGCACATTCTGCTTCAGGGCTGAGAATATTTGGCCGCTCTGAAGGGTTTTATTTACTATTTTAAGATAATTTCTATAATGCGTAATACAAACAAATCTGACATATATTCCTTATGTAAATGAAATTTAAAACTTTTAGATAAGTTTTAAGATAGTACTAAGTGTTAATAAACTCACATACACAAAAATAAATTATTGTATCTACATACCTAAGTTTAATCATATAGCAATTTTTCAATCAAAATGTTTCTAATTTGAATTCAGGGTACTTTGGTTTTATCCAGGTGACCATGAATAATAGCCAAATATAACCCTATAATGCTTATATACAATATCCCTAGAGATAAACTTATATTTTGTGCAAAAATCTTAACTAATTTTTATTAAAAAATAATTATTATATTAATAAATTTTTAATCTACAATTTAAGAAAAAACCAGAATAATATACATTTACCCACCCATTAAGCTTTCTTGCTTTGAGTTTCCTTGAACAAATTTTACTTGGCAATAGGGTCAATAGGATAATACATAAATACCAAACTCAGTAACTTCAGCCAAATGACAAGTAAAAATAGAATTAAACAATTCAATGCATTTTTTTTAACTGGTAGTTTAGCGTATCCATGACTTTCCATTACTTTTGCTCATTTTGCTTGAAAAATAAAGACTTTCCATGACAAAATTAATCCATTGTCTAAATCCATGCTTTTCCGTGACTTTCCAGGTGTGCAGAAACCATGACTGGTTTACCAGTAAATTGCAAAACATATTATTAAATATTTATCAGTGAATTAAAATATTTTTAGTAGAAACGACCCAAGTAAAACCTTTTATTCTAATATTTATATGTTTTACTACAGTATTTTTTTATAAGCTTCTCAACCATAAAATGTGGAACTTGAGGAGGATTTTTAGAAGGAGAATTATTTTCCACCAAAATTAGGTATATACATTAGATCATTTAAGTCTAATTAGGTCAGTGAACATTAATTCCTATTCAGTATTTTTGTCTTGATAGAAAGATGCTAGGGTTGGCACGTTTTTGCCAAAGATGGGAAAAAACTGGTAAAAACCGTCCTGGCAAAAATACATTTTTGCCACTCTTCATCAAATGGCAAAAATGGATAAGTTTAATATACGGGGATGTAACTACTTTAACTTTTATTAATTTTAACTTACTAATTTTAATCTAAAGATACATAATACAATGTTTTTTTTTAACATAGTATACTCAATGTGTCATTGGAACACTAATCTAAATCTAAAGTTATATCTAGATATATATATATATATATATATATATATATTTATTTAAAAAAAAAAAAAAAAAAAAAAAAAAAAAAAAAAAAAAAAACATAAAATGAAGATTGATTTTGCAAGTTTTTATGTGCAATGTTGTTTTTAATGTAATTATTAGCTTATTTCCCCTACAAACTGTAGGTTTAAACGTTTTTAGTACTCATATAATATATATATCTTATATGTGTATATATACACAATACAATTAAAAACAACATTACTATATTAAATTGATAAATAAAAAAAACATTTTTTATCCCATGCCTCCATCATATAAATTTATTTACGAAAATAGAATATAGTATTTTGATTGCTAACATCAATGAAAATTATTTTAAATTGTTTAAATTGTCAAATTAATACTAATGAAATATCTAATTAATATTCTGATTTAAGTCTTAACTGTATTATGTAGAAAATTATTTATTATTTTGTTATTAATAATTTTATACATTTTTAAAATCCAGCCAATTTTTCTAGATTTTGTCATTTTTGCCGATTATTACCAGGTTTTTTTTTCCAATTTTTGGCCACTGTCCTGGCAAAAATATCATTTCACCGGCAAAATTACAAACCCTAAAAGATGCACAACCTTAGTACCTTATGTCTACTTTTTATGCTTCTTTTTTTTTTGGGGGGGGGGGATTTACTGGTAAACCAGTATTTGGATTTTCATTCACCAAACTGCCAGTAAATATAAATGTTGATAAATTTACAAGTCCTACTGCTGACAATAAGCAACTGTTTTTGAACCTCATCTACTGTCATAGTGAATACAAATTGCCATAAAAAAGTAGCTGTAGATAGTGTGTATCAACAATACTCAATTAATTTTAAAGTACTATTTCAAAATCAATTTTTCACAACCTTAATCTTTTTTTAATTTTCTTTAAAACTTAGGTAAAATTAAAAATTATACTACACATCAATTGTATTAATATAAACATTGTTATAAAGATTAATTAATTTGCCCATAAGTTTTAAACAATTTCTTAATTTGCAAAAGTATTTCAAAATATAAAGAAATCTTTTTTTTACAAATAAATTAAGACTATACTAAAAAAAAATGATAAATAAATTTAGTTAACAATTCCTCATTTATATTGAACATCCCTAATTAATCACAGTATTCATCCTAATTTTTAAAGTGCATACATATATATGCAGAAATCTGAGAATGTAGTAACTTTAATTATTAAAGGTACTTAGAATTTCTAAATATATATCTTGTTAACAAAATTTTCAGTTAAAAATTAAAAGACATATTTTCGTAAGTATAAGTGAAGTATCTCTGTAAGAGATGTAAACATGATTTAACTATGTTAAACAAGTTTAATGAACACCTACAAAAAAAAAAAAAAAAAAAAAAAAAAAAAATCCGAAAACAATAAAATAAACTTTGGCTATACTACTAATCATTGTAACGAAAAATTTATACTTTTTAATTTAAACATACCATTCAAAAGGATTCCTTAACTATGTTACAAAATCTTATTATATTTATTGCTCTAACTTAATTAAATCTACATTTAAATGATTTCTACTTCTTTCGGTCAAATCATTCTGTGTTTTAAAAGTCAACATCACTTTCAATATGTTGCATTACACATAAATTTATATATAATACAAAATTAATTTTAAAGTTAAAAAAGCTCACATATTTTAGACTTTACACAAGATGCTTTGAATGATTAGATACACTACTTACTTGTTATCTTTTAAAAGTTAATTCTTTTAAACTACATTGGTTTGACAATCATCTCCACACATCTACTAAAAAATAGTAATAAATATAATTGTAGTCACCTTCAAGCACACCATTGATGACCAAAATTTGTAAATATAAACACGCGAGACGACGAATATTTAACGAACCGATTATACTACCCAGAATCCTCCAGTCTGTAAGCGTATCAAAAGCTGGTTTTAAGTCGATTACTAGTATTAGTTCTTAACTCTCTTTTATTTCGGAGTATATAATTTTCTTTACATTCCGATTTTTTTTACGAATGAAACAATGAAATTTATATGTGAAACGTTTTTCAATTTTATGTAATTACAAGAAACAAGGGTACAAAACCAAATTCATGGTACAATATTTGAAAATTTTTATATCTGGTAGAAATTTTCCTTACAAAACATATGTTTAATCTTTACATCTTTAAATATAAATTTACACCCACACCAATGCATATTCTAATAAGAGAAAATAACTATATAGCGCAACATTTTTCGAGTGTTTTCAAAGTTCAAAACTATCAAAATATTAATTTTTACTGCCAAGTTTTAAAAACAATTCTAAAATTTCTTTAAAAAAATTTAAGAAAGGGACTAATTTAGCTTTCCGAAATTTTTATTACACAGTGTTTCAAGAAATGACACATTAAAAGAAAACAGCGTTTCTCTTTCTCATGAACTGTCACATTCTTACTACTGATGTTCCTAAAATATCTTTTTATTCACCTGCACTACAGCTTATTTGCAGGCCAAGGCTGTTTCCACAAGTTTCCTCCAATAGTCCCTATTAGGTAGTACAGTCCGTTAACAGTTAATTTAGAATGTTTTCGGTCTGTCTCCAAACAATTTTTCCATCTTGTGTGAGGTCTGCCTCTTTTCCTAGATCCTTCAACACTTGCAAAAGTTACCTTTTCACAGGGTTTGAGCTGTCACACCAAAACTATTTCCAAACCATCTGATACGATAAGATTTGATGACTTGGATAATATTAGGTTGTTTATATTACTGATAAATTTCAAGGTTAAACAAGATTCTCCATCTATAATTTTCTATAAATTGGCTCTCGTTAAGTCTGCCACCTTGAAGTCAGAGACTGACGCCTGCATGAATTTTTCATGGTCAGCAGTTGGCTTGAAGTTGAAGAAGGCTACACTCTTGTGGTGGCAGGACCACTGCGACGGCTTTATCAAAGGAACGTGGACACATTCTTTGTGACCTCAGGTTTTTCTGAGGTGATGCGAGACTGACTTCTACCTTAATCAGGTACTGGTCATGGCATTATACCTGAACAGGAACTTAAAATGTTCGGTAAGAGCGAGGTGTGTCCACTGGATGGTGAACAGATAACTGTCGACCACATGGTCTATCAATGTAGGTACAACAGTGATCTGCGGAAAACCCACTTCCCAGCTAATTCCCGACCTCTCACAGCACTAAGTTTCACTAGCTTAGTTCAACTTCCTCGGGTTGTGGAGGACCTGAGGAAAGTGATCTTACTGCTCTTTGAAGAGCTCGACCCATGATGTTTGGCTCCATCATTTGTGGTTTTCGAATGTTGGCATCTCATTGCCCAGCACATTCCTCCTGGTGTTCCTACAGATTCTCTGTTGGAACATCTTCTCCTATGTCGTCGGTCGCCGAGGTCGCCTTTACAACCACCATAACTGGACCAATGCAAGGATTAGTCTTACCACGGTAAACCCCGGGACCATCGTGCGGTTGAACCCTGACTTTTCCCTCACAACTACCTACGAAAAAAATGACGAAAAGCCCTGAGTCACTGGACACTGGACGAGATGGTTTCGGGGCGCCTAGGGCAGAAGGCCTTTTATCTCCGGGTAATGAACATAGGTATGTAATCACATTGCTCAACTTTGGCTGACAATTTGATATTAAATACAGAAAAATAAAAAAGGAGAAGAGAAGAAAAAGCACATAACATACACAATTACAAGACAAAAATTTAAAAGTATACAATTATAATATAATATCAACAGCCCTGAGTCCCAAAAGCCCCGAATCGCAAAATTGTAGGCTTTTTATACCTGGGGGGGTCAGTTACGGTTCTGCCAATTGTTTTTTGGCTCAGTTAAGATCTCAGTTACTTGAGAACTCCAACTAAAGTTACAGTTATATTTTTAAGCTGAACTCTCATTCGCTGGCTGTCCCTTCACGGAATTTCCGACCATTCATTAACGAGATCCATCAGGGGCGTATTCGTCTATTCAGTCCGATTGTCAAGATCCAAGACTCTGCGACGCCACGCTATTGTATTCCGTACACAGGTATACTCCGATCAGCTGTTTTGGAGCGTGTTCGGACAAAGGGAATTCTTCACATTGTATCAAAGTTATTTATTACAATTTCAATTATGCGTATTTTCATTTATACATCATTTTTCCTCGGTTCCTGGAATGACATATAAATGGTGCTTTATTGTATCAAAGTTGTTCATTAAAATTTTGATTATATATCTTTATATTTATACATCGTTTCCTCTCGGTCCTTCGAATGGCATATAAATGGTGTTTTATTGTATCTAAGCTATTTATTTAAATTTCGATTACATATCTTTTCATTTATACACCGTTTTCTGTTGGTCCCTAAAAGGACATATAAATGTTGCTTTACTGTATCAAAATTGTTTATTAAAATTTCTGTAATACATCTTTTTATTTATGCATCGTTTTATGTCGGTGTCTCGAATGACACATTAATATTGCTTTAGTATATCAAAGTTGTTTATTAAAATTTCGATTATGTGTCTTTTCATTTAAGTATCGTCTTTATGTTGGTCTCTCGAATACATAAAAAGTGCTTTACTATATCAAAGTTCTTTATCAAAATTTGATTATACATCTTTTTATTTATTCATCGTTTTCCGTCGGTGTCTCGATTGACATATTATTAGTGCTTTTACTATACATAAGTTGCTTATTAAAATATCGATTATGTGTCTTTAAGTATCGTTTTATGTCTGTCTCTTGAATGACGTAAAAAGGATTCTTTACTGTATCATAATTGTCAATTAAATCTTGGATTATACGTGTTTTCATTTATGCATCTATTTATATCAGTCTTTAATATGACGTATCGACAGTTTATTAAAATAGTGCTTTATCATATTTAAACTAATTATCAGATTTTCGATTATGTTAGATTATGTTTATTTAGATAATTTATTTTTATTTATGGATCATTTATGTCAGTCCCAGGAATATATAAAAGAGGCTTTACTGTATCAAAGTTCTTTATTAAAATTTCGATAATACATCGTTTCATTTATTCATCGTTTTCCGTCGGCGTCTCAAATGACACTTTAATAGTGCTTTAATATATCAAAGCTGTTTATTAAAATTTCGATTATGTGTGTTTATATTTAAGTGTCGTTTTATGTCTACCCCTCGAATGACGTACAAAGGGTACTTTATTGTATCACAATTGTTTATTAAATTTTCGATTATACATCTTTTTATTTATGCATCGTCTTATATCAGTCTTTAAAATGACGTATCGACAGTTTCTTAAAATAGTGCTTTATCGTATTAAAGTTGATTATTAGAATTTCGATTATGTTAGATTATGTTTATTTAGATAATGTCTTTTTATTAAAGGATTATTTTATGTCGGTCTCGCGAATATATAAAAGGGGCTTTACTGTATCAAACTTCTTTATTAAAATTTCGATAATACATCTTTTCATTTATTAATCGTTTTTGGTCGTTGTCTAGAATGACACATTAATAGTGCTTTACTATATCAAAGTTTTTATTAAAATTTCGACTATGTGTCTTTAAGTATCGTTTTATGTCGGCCTCTCGAATGATGTGCAAAGGGTGTTCTATAGTATCACAGTTGTTCGTTAAATCTTCGATTATACGTCTTTTCATTAATGCATCGT
>CM063507.1:32417995-32447995 GCA_032207245.1 Pardosa pseudoannulata
TCTACATTCAAATTAATCAACTTTTATTTAAATGAAATATCAAAAACTACCTTTACCCGGGCAACGTCGGGTAGATATAAAAAAAAAAACACATCACAGATTTTATTAATATTTCACATCATAAAAAACTATTTTATTAAACCTAAGTATAATTATGTACCCTTCATCTACACTCAAATTAATCAACTTTCATCTAAATGAAATATCAAACACTATCTTTACCCAGGCAACGTCATGTAGATTTAAAAAAAAATCACATCACAGATTTTATTAATATTTCACATCATACATAAACTATTTTATGAAAGAAATCTTAATTTTCTTTTACAGTAAAAGTTTTCTCTACTATTTTCCTGGGTTAACAAAATTGTCCATAGAAAGTAAAGCAAAGAAAATATTTTATAAAAAAGATTTTAGTGCTTTTATACAGTAAAAGTTTTGCATTAAATTTTTAAAACATAAAGTAAACGCATCACTAGTTTTATTAATATTTCACATCATAAAAAAAAAATAGTTTAAAAGGATTTTAATTTTCATCTACTCTAAAAGTTTCATACTCTACTATTTTCCAGTGTCTACACATAATATTTCATGAAAAGTAAGGACATCTCAATTTTTATTAATATTTCAAGCCATAAAAGAAATATTTAATCATTTAATTTTCTTTTACAGTAAAAGTTTTGCACTTTATGATTTTCCTGTGCTTACATCAAAGTGTTCCACAGAAATTAAAGTAAGCCCATCAACATGTTTGTTAATATTTTGCTTCATAAAAGTAATATTTTATAAAAAGATTTTAGTGTTCTTATATAATAAGAAATTTGTGTATCAACAATTTACAAAAATGTACTAAATGTAGTCGGTAAAAGATAAAGCAAGAACATCAACGTTTTTATTACTATTTCACGACATGAAAGAAATGGTTTAGTAAAAGGATATTAATTTTCTTCTACAGTAAAAGTTTTGTACTCTAATATTTT
This sequence comes from Pardosa pseudoannulata, assembly GCA_032207245.1. NCBI lineage: Eukaryota > Metazoa > Arthropoda > Arachnida > Araneae > Lycosidae > Pardosa > Pardosa pseudoannulata. The sequence goes on from CM063507.1 coordinate 32,418,976, forward strand.
TCAGTATTTACCCATCGTATTTTTTTTTAAAGCAAAGTAAGCACATCACCAGTTTTAGTGATTTTTGACATCATGAAGAAATATTTTATCAAAGAAATTTTAATTTTCTTTTACCTTAAAAGTTTCATATTTTACAATTTTTTTGTGCTTTCAGCAAAATGGTTCATAGAAAATAATTTAAAGCACATGATCTCCATGTTTGTTAATATTCACATCATAAAAGTAATGTTTTATAGAAAGATTATAGTATTTTTTTATAGTAAAAGTTTTGTATTCTACTATTTTCAGGATTTTGCCACAAACTCGCCAATAAATGATAAACATAACCAGTTTTGTTAATATTTCACATCATATAAGAAATATTTTACTAAAAGTATTTTAATTTTCATCTATTCTAAAAGTTTTGTGCTTTACTAGTTTAGCAAAAGGATTTTAATTTTCTTCTACAGTAAAAGTTTCGTACTCTACTATTTTCCAGTGCTTACACATAGTATTTCAGAAAAAGTAAAGTAAGCACATCCCCAATTTTATTAATGCTTCACATCATAAAAGTAATAGTTCAACAAAAGGATTTTAATTTTCATCTACAGTAAAAGTTTCGTGCTCTGCTATTTTTCAGAGCTTACATATAGTATTTCTGGAAAAGTAAACACACCATCGTTTTTATTAATATTTCACATAATAAAAGAAATAGTTCAGCAAAAGGATTTTAATTTTCTTCTACAGTAGAGGTTTCGTACTCTACTACATTCCAGTGTTTACACATAGTATTTCAAGAACAGTAAAATAAGCACATCAAAGTTTTTATTAATATTTCACATCATAAAAGAAATAGTTTAGAAAAAGGATTTTAATTTTCTTCTACAGTAAAACTTACGTACTCTACTATTTTCCAGTTTTTACGTGTAGTATTTCAGGAAAAGTAAGCTCATCATTAACTTTATTAATGTTTCACATCATAAAAGTAATAGTTCAGCAAAAGGATTTTAATTTTCATCTACAGTAAAAGTTTCGTACTCTACTATTTTCCAGTGCTTACACATAGTATTTCATGAAAAGTAAAATAAACACATAACCATTTTTATTAATATTTCAAGTTATAAAAAAAATATTTTATCATTTAATTTTCTTCTACAGTAGAAGTTTCGTACTCTACTACTTTCCAGTGTTTACACATAGTATTTCAGGAACAGTAAAATAAGAACATAAAGGTTTTTATTAATATTTCGCATCATAAAAGAAATAGTTTAGAAAAAGGATTTTAATTTTCTTCTACAGTAAAATTTTCGTACTCTACTATTTTCCGGTGCTTACGTATAGTATTTCAGGAAAAGTAAACTAAGCACATCACCAATTTTATTAATATATTACATCTAGTTTAGCAAAAGGATTTTAATTTTCTTCTACAGTAAAAGATTTGAAATCTACTGTTTTCCAGTGCTTACGTATAATATTTCAGTAAAGTGAAATAAGCACATCACCGTTTTTATTAATATTTCACATCTTAAAAGAAATAGTTTAGAAAAAAGGATTTTATTTATTTATTTATTTTTTTTGCAGTAAAAGTTTCGTATTCTGCTATTTTCCAGTGCTTAAGTATAATATTTCAGCAAAGTGAAGTAAGCACATAACCATTTTTATCAATATTTCAAGTCATAAAAGAAATATTTTGTCATTTAAGTTTCTTTTCCAGTAAAAGTTTCGTACTCTACTATTTTTTCGTTCTTACATAAAAGTGGCCCACCGAAATTACATCACCGTTTTTGATAAATTTTCATATCATAAAAGTAATATTTTATAAAAAGATTTTTAGTGCTCTTTAATAATAAAAGTTTTGTAATCTACTTTTTACAAGAGTTTACAAAAAGTATCCCATAAAAGATAAAGTAATCACATCACCAATTTTATTAATATTTCACATCATAAAAGAAATAGTTAAGCAAAAGGATTTTAATTTTCATCTACAGTCAAATTTCGTACTCTACTATTTTCCAGTGTTTACACATGGTATTTTATGAAAAGTAAAATAAGTATATAACCATTTTTATTAATATTTGAAGTTATAAAAGAAATATTTTATTATTTAACTATCATCCACAGTAGATGTTTCGTACTCTACTATTTTCCAGTGCTTACATATAGTATTTCAGGAACAGTAAAGTAAGAAGATCATAGTTCTTTTTAATATTTCACATCGTTTAGTAAAGGATTTTATTTTTATTCTAGAGTAAAAATTTCGTACTCTACTATTTTGCTGTGCTTATATATAGTACTTACAGAAATGTAAAGTAAGTATACCACCGTTTTTATTAATATTTCACATCATAAAAGAAACAAACTAGCAACTGGATTTTAATTTTCATCTACAGTAAAAGTTTCGTACTCTACTATTTTCCAGTGCTTACACATAGTATTTTATGAAAAGTAATATAAGCATATAACCATTTTTATTAATATTTCAAGTTATAAAAGAAATATTTTAGCATTTAATTTTCTTCTATAGTTGGAGTTCCGAACTCTACTATTTTCCTGTGCTTTCATATAATATTTCAGTTAAGTGAAGTAAGCACATCACCGTTTTTATTAATAAATATATAAAAGAAATAGTTTGGCAAAAGGATTTTCCTTCTACAGTAAAAGTTTCGTAGACTACTTTTTTCCAGTGATTACTTATAGTATTTCAGGAAAAGTAAAGTAAGCACACCACCATTTTTATTAATATTTCACACCATGAAAAAATAGTTTAGCAAAAAGATTTTAATTTTTTTCAGCAGTAAAAGTTTCGTTCTCTACTATTTTCCAGTGCTTACACATTGTATTTCATGAAAAGTAAAATAAACACATAACCATTTTTATTAATATTTCAAGTTATAAAAGAAATATTTTATCATTTAATTTTCTTCTACAGTAGAAGTTTCGTACTCTACTAATTTCCAGTGCTTACACATAGTATTTCATGAAAAGTATAATAAACGCATCAAAGTTTTTATTAATATTTCGCATCATAAAAGAAATAGTTTAGAAAAAGGATTTTAATTTTCTTCTACAGTAAAAGTTTCGTACTTTACTATTTTCCAGTTCTTACATATATTTCAGGAAAGTGAAGTAAGCTTATCACCGTTTTTATTAATATTTCACATCTTAAAAGAAATAGTTTAGAAAAAGTATTTTAAATTTTTTCTACGTTAGATGTTTCGTACTCTACTATTTTCTAGTGCTTACACATAGTATTTTATAAAAATAAAGTAAATGCATAATCGTTTATATTAATATTTCACATTATAAACAGATAATATTATCAAACAGATTTCAATTTTCTTTTATAGGAAGAGTGTCGTACTCTACTATTTTCCCCTGCTTACAGTAGTTCATAAAAGTGAGTTGCAAAAATAAATTAATAAATAAATAAATTTAAAAAAAGGAAAAATGAAACAAATTAATGATGGGGTTAAATTGTTGGATAAGTCTGTCATCTCTCAAGGTTTCATTTCTGTTCTATTTTTCACCAATATTTACAATGAGTAGCCGATAAGTCAAAAAACCACCTATTATAGATGGTATTAAAGAGCAAGAAAATTCTTCCATTTCCCAAGCTGTTACCACGATAGGTTCCATTTCTTTCAAATTTTCCATCACTTTTAAATTGGTGTTTTGAATATCGACGAAAAGGTTCAGGTTCTTGTAAAAGTATGGGAAGGCGTTTCTATTTTCCCTCATTTCAATCGTTACCTGTGCAGCACTGAACGGTATCATAAAAAAGTAGACTATATCAGAAACTATAACAAAGATCGCATCCCAAATCTCGTTCAGATCTGACATAGAGCTACTCCACACTGTAATCATCAGACTAAAAGGATCATCAGATCTCTCATTGAGTTATTTGTGTTCTATTTTTCACCAATATTTACAATGAGTAGCCCATAAGTCAAAAAACCGCCTATTATCGATGGTATTAAAGCGCAAGAAAATTCTACCATTTCCCAAGCTGTTATTACGATAGGTTCCGTTTCTTTCAAATTTTCCATCACTTTTAAATTGGTGTTTTCAATATCGACGCAAAGGTTCAGGTTCTTGTAAAAGTATGAGAAGGCGTTTCTATTTTCCCTCATTTCAATCGTTACCTGTGCAGCACTGAACAGTATCATAAAACAGAAGACTATTTCAGGAATTATAACAAAGACCGCATCCCAAATCTCGTTCAGATCTGAAATAGAGCCATTCCATACTGTGATCATCAGATTAAAAGCTCTCACGAGGTTTACAACAAAAATGAGAAGCGAAGCAAACGAAAACACTTTTTGGACTTCGCGTATAACTTCACAAATATCAGAATATTCCTCATATATACGCGGTTTCAAAAGCACAAAAGACTTTTCCAGGATAATTTTCTTGATTTTGTGTCGGAAATTTGATAATAATACTCTACAGCGATAACATGATGCATAAAATAAAACTGCAGACAGGCAGATGAATGGCTCAGGCAGAGCGTATATGAATATTTTAATGAATAAATAGAAGATATTAAATGGTTTTGCCTCGCAATATTCAACAATGTAATAGTAAAAAAATCCGCAATTTGGTCCATCAGGTTCTATTAGAGTCATATACATGACAACACTTGCATACGCAATATAATTAAATGTATTCAAGATAATTAGAAGCTTAATATAAATACCTTTCGGTCCAAAGCTTCTTTGCGTACTTTTGAGGCGTAATAACAAATTTCGTAGTTTACCCCGTTTTGAATACAACGCGTGCCATAATAAAATGACCCCAACGCTTCCAAACATATAAGAAACATTTGATTTCAAATCCTCCTTTTCAAGTATAACAGAAAAAACCCATCATAATTACATAGTCGATCACTGATATGTATAACAATAAAGGGAATATAAATTTCCATGGTAAGTGATAACTACGAACACTGCAATTATCCGTTGTTTTATAAGTTTCTAATCCCAAACCACTGAATAATAGAGTTAACACTTCAAACGAATCCATAGAGGAGAAGTTCTGTTTCTTCGATTTTTTCCGTTTCGAATTCGCGGAAAGAGAGAATACTCTATCTAATCGTAATGAAGCCATCTTCTTGATATGATCTCGCATCAAGCTTATTCATTCACTAAAGACCTCTCCACACTATGGTCCACTGTAAGCCATTACCACCGTCTGGAAGAGGGTATGGCTTATCGAGGTTGACGATGGCAGACGATAAAATGACCTTGGAGGATACTAGTGGATCGGGACAGCCAATTTTGGTGCTACAGTGTCAAGGGGGGGGAATTGTTCCATTGGCTCCATCTATTCACTAATGTAGTAACTAAACTTATTTACTAATCGTGAGCCGTTTCCAGGATTTACCATGATACAACAGAAATTACATCAATCACTTAGTGGCCCAGTATGTGGATGCAACCCATCGTTAATCAGGAGCAATACTGGATAGGTGAACAATTCTCCATAGTGTGGAGGCTACATTACAATCAGAGAATGTCCACCATCCTATTCAAAAACCCAGCGGTGGTTCGATTTTCGAATAATTTGCTGATTGCTATATCGTGCTAGGCAGTGAATAGTATTCGCATCATTATTTTATTTGCAGAGCGCGGCTATAGAAAATTCTAACAATAAAGATCATTCATTGTTTAATGTTAGAATGGTCATCGTATTACTGTTATAAAGGAAGATAATTTTCTTTTCTAACAGTAACAGGCTGTAACAGTTTTTAAGCGTTTTTACCCTGATAAAATCAATCTTAAAGTAATAACATTCCCATTTTACAGATTATATAATATATACACAAATGTACACAATATATACACACAAAAAATATAAATACACAAAGAATGTTTATCAATAAAATAGATATATCAAATATAATACAAATCAGAAAAGATTTATTTTATGTTTTTTTGGGTGTACTATCAAAATAATATGATTATTTTGCTTTATAAATATTTATAACATAGAATTTACATAAGATAGCTTTTATAAATCTAAGTGGATGTATTGATAATTTATTATATCCTATCACGCTACCGTTAAGTTACAATAACTCTTTCATTATCCCCAAATTATACATTTTATACAAATTGTCGCCCATTGTCGATACCAGACGGGTGATTAAGAGGGTTGAGACTCCCCGACCGATACGTTTCAAATACAAAATTCTATGGATGAGATCATTATTTTGAATAATAAGCTTTGTCATGACGCTTGAATGAACACTTTGTCATAAACATTTTATTGATAAATAAGCTTTAAGAGGAATAAAAGTATTTTCTCGAACGCTTTTACGAAATTAAAAATCATCTAACCTCTTCCAGATTAATTTTATTTCGGGATTACGGATAAAAAAATGTCAGTTTTTTATGCTTATTTTCATACATATATAGATTATTAAACATAATAGCATCATTCGCATACATAATTTTCTAAAAATTAATCTAAAAAAATCAATTTAAATAAATGTGTAATTGTGTAGTTGGCTTTCTGTACGGCAGAAATTATTAGATTTTGGAGTCAATTCACACTAACTATAAATATAAAGCTTAGAATACCTAGCTTCTATTTTGAATTAAATTTTATTTATATCCTATGCATTTACATAAATGATTATGAAATTATTAAGCAACATTTGGCCGTGTATGATACAATCGAAAACACGGTACTGCAAGTGTCCAACATCGCAATCTGGACAGTAGAACCTTGTTTCTGTCCTTACCATCTTGCCTCTACTGTATCTCTTTGAGAAGCAAATAATCTAGTTGCCAGAAAAGTAAAAAAAAAAAAAAGCATTTGAAACCATAAAAAGCACATGTGAAATAATTCGGGAAAGACTAATTGCACAGTGTAAAATTTCACAGTGCGCGAGCTACACTCGGGATGAGCCAGGATGGTACATTTCGCCTGCCCGAGTTCAGCTCGGGAAAAACCGTGAAGGGGTTAAAACTTATCTGACCGTTATAAATAATTCATTCGGTTTTCTTTCAAACATAGTTTAGGTTTCATTATCTCTGATGTCGCAAAAAATAGACCATGGCGCTCCAAACTAAATCAAATTGAACCAGTTGTTAGTTCGCCGAGCTGTCGCGCTGTCTCTATGTCCGATGGTCCGTCACATCTTAGTCATTTTGGATATGACTTCCGATGAGTCTCGTACAAGGAGCAGGTATGAAGACGAAATAACCAGCCGTAGAGGGTTAAAACTTTACCAGGTTGATTTATTACAACAAAAAAACATTTAAAGAAACCTTAAAGAGTATGAATATGCAACCTATCATCCAGAAAGGAGATCAAAATCGATCAACCTGCTGTCTTAAAAGTTCAACCGGGAGTTCCTCCCGCTTCTTCCTTTTCCAAACAGGAAACCTTGGTTTTAGGGGACGTTGATACCCCTACCCCTTTGACTCTTGTCCTTGGGGTAGCCGAAACAGCCTTTGGCGCCTGGCCAACTCGATCGAAGCAAAATTCCTTTTCTCGGTAGGTGCGTTGACTAACGCCACGTTTGACACTTCCATTCGTCAAGAAACCATTACAGTACAATACAATACTTAACAAGGTTGATTTATTACAAAAAAAAACATTTAAAGAAACCTTAAACAGTATGCATATGCAACCTATCATCCAGAGAGGAGATCACCATCGATCAACCTGCTCTCTTAAAGGTTCAGTCGGGAGTTCCTCACGTTTCTTCCTTTCCCAAACAGGAAACCTCAGTTTAGGGGTGGATACCTTAAAGTAAATCCAAATATCACATTTGAGTCTAGGAGCCTGTCTAAGCCAGATTTAGATAACCGAGCGTAGGGTTTCTCACATAAGCACAGAGAGATGTCTCTCGGTCGCAGGCTCTATGTCAACTCCCTGAATCCAACTGCTCTCTTAAAGATCGTCTTTTCCATCTTCGGGGGGAGAGTCGGTTTCTCGAAATTTGATCCCTTCCGAAAAGATAAATCCTCCCTTTCAGATGCACTGCCTGGCTGCAATAAAAACAAACAAGCGCTACATCCGAACAACCTTATCAGCTCCCCTTACCGGGCCTGCTCCGTTTTTGCTTAAGGTATCCGTCTAAGTTGAAAACGCCATTTTTTTGACAAGAATCACAATTTTTTTTATTTCTCTATTGTAAAATTTCAACTTTTAGGCTTCTAAATCTGTTTTTGTTTTGTCTCTACGGCATTTAAAAGAAAAGTGACAGCTGTTTAAACATCACTGACAGCTGTCAAAACAAAACGGAAGTAGCACTTCGGAACCGGAAGTTGTGAATTTAAAGCCTTTTAATGAGCCTTTTTTTGGACAAAAATTTGTAAATTTTCAGGAAGATTAGTTTAGACATTTTTCTAGTATTTTTAATAATTAGCAACTTGGCAATTAGAAAGTTTGGGGGATTTTAAACATGTATTTTAATTTTTCAGTAGTTAAAGTTGCTTTCATAAACTTCGAATGCGTTTTTCTCAGAACGGTATTTTTAATAAAATGCTGAAACTCGAAATGTGATTTCTCAAAAAATTCTTAAAAGATTTTGTTGAAAATTATTATGAATGATTTTCATAGTATTTACTAGTGACTGACCTAAAAGCTTTAAATTTCGATAATTTTTATTGATGTTACACTCATAGTTAGATATAAAGGTAATAAAATTTCGTTAAAAATTCAATGTGTATGATTTTGGAGGACTAAAATTTTTTTCTCAAATGTAAATTAAGCAAAGATTTTAGGTGATTGACTAGTCCAGTGTATAAGAAATGTTCTGCATTAGAAAATATTGAAATAATTTAATTTATTAAAAAAATTAGACCTTTTGAAAAAACTCGATTTTTTACTAAATTTTCTTCATTTATTAGAAATTTTATAAAAACTTCTCCAGGAATAAATTTTTTAAGTGCAGTTCCCTATGATAATAAGAAATAAATCTAAAAATGTAAAAACATCAACTAGTTTCAACGTTTAAAGAAAAAAGTTCTATGAATATAGACGGATACCTTAAAAAAGAAATCGCTGACTTGACCGGGCTAGAGCTACAGTCCTAAGATCCGCCATGTTCGTTAGAGGTGACTGGGGCACGTAAAATATGTTCGTGGTCATAATGACCTCCATGTTATTTCAATCAATACCTCTGGGGGTGTCAGGCCAAATCTATGGGTCTTTTGCTTGGTTCCTGCTTTAAAATTACTACGACCTACTTGAGCGATGTCGTTCTTTCACCTTAACGGTGCTCAGCAGTGTTGCCAACCTTCAAAGGCAAAATTATGTATTCTAGGCCCTAAAATTATGGCATTGGCTTATAAATTATCGTACATTTTTGTAATAGTTAAAAATAATGTTAATAGATGGCGCTTGTACGATATATTTTTCTCGTTATACATTTCTCTCCCCCCAACACTTTTTTTTTGGGGGGGGGGTAGCAAAAATATGTAAATATTTTAATATGATTCAGCAAAAATATGTAAATATTTTAATATGATTCATTAAATATTTTTCTATAATCCCGTATTTTACTTTAAATGAAACACCAGACATGTGATTTTTTTTCACCGATCTAAGAATAAAAATTGTGTATATATATATATATATATATATATATATATATATATATATATATATAATATATATATATATTATATATATATATATATATATATATATATATATATATTATATATATATATATATATATATATATATATATATATATATATATATATATATATATATATATATATATATATATATATATATATATATATATATTTATATATATATATACATATATACATACACACATATATATATATATATATATACTTTTTAATAATGTTATAATTCACTATTTACTGTGGTTTTTTTTAAATATGAAATATTCAGTAATAAAACCGATTATTATTTAATAATTGGTTTAATTACTAAAAATACCATATTTTAGTGAAAACTGCAATAGAACAAGTAAAATGCAAAATTACTTCTAATTATCCATAATTATGTAATCTTTAAAGAAATATCTCCAGTATAATTGTGATTTTTTCAGTAATTTTGCATTTAACAATTTTATGTTTTAGACTGATTTAAATAATTTGAAATAACTAACAGATAAAAACACTGGACATAACAATTTTTAAAATTCTTTATTTTATATTCGTTTCAAATAATATCAAACATTAATACCTAGGTCATATTCAATTTCACAAATATACATTTTTGTATGATTGACACTTTCCTTTCTTTTATTACACAGTACATATGGGCTTTCTCAACCTCTGTGTAGGGATAATTTACTTTCATTTAATGAAGAAGCACCTCAAAACATGCTCATTAAGCTGCTCTAAAATCTACAACAATAATTATTTGGTGGGGAAAAGTGATAAAAAAATTAATTAGACATTCTCTGTTTTTTGTTGTTGATCTTTATAGAGTTACAGATAAATTACCCGTTCTTTTAATTCTCCATTAGTCTAATGTTGTTTTATCGTACAAATCAGTTAATTATCGTACAGTTTTTCAGAATTATATCACATAATTTTGAGATTATTTTTCATCGTACAACGTCCTAAGTTATCGTACATATACGATAATTATCGTATGGTTGGCAACACTGGTGCTCATTAAAACGAAAGGGGCACCCCTTCGCATTAAATCAAGTAGCCAGCCGGCTATCGTGCTTGGTTAGTCCAAGTGGCACGAGAAACAACAAGAACAACAGACCTACCGTCAAAAATGCAGTTCAGTCCAAAATTTTGGACTCTTTAAGAAGAGAAAATAGTGCACTCATTTGAAGGAGTGTTATTCTACACTTCATAAGATTATACGAATGGATCTTAGAACCTAATTCGAAGAAACTAAAAATAAATAGTTAATGCCAAGCATTACGTTACTACATAAAACCCTCTTTTACGGATCAAATTATGGGAGTTATCTCTCGTAAGTAAAAGGATAATAAATGTACATGGAAGAAATTTACTTTTTGTGTTACATTTTTCATATTTATTGTTGCGCATTATACAAGAAAGGGCAATTAAAGGATTTTATACCTTTAATACTAGATTTACTAGCAATTTAAATATTCATTGAATTGCAATTGAAAAACCAGTTTTTTTTAATAGTTTGGTAAATCAAGTGTAAAACATTTTGTATTCTACAGTTAACCAATATTTACATTAAGTAGTGCTTAAGTCAAAAAACCAACACAGATGTTATCAAAGTGCTAGTGAATTCTATAACCTCCCAATGGAAGATATTGAGTTTTTGCATATTTAATATTTAATGTGACGCATTATACAAGAAATAACGTTAAAATGATTTAATACCTTTAACATTGACACTAGATTTACCAGCAATTTAAATATTCATTGAATTGCAATTGAAAAACCAGTTATTTTGAATAGTTTGGTAAATAAAGTGTAAAAAATTTTGTACTCTACAATTTACCAATATTTACATAAAGTAGTCCGTATTTCAAAAAACTAACACGGATTGTATTAAAGCGCTGCTGAATTCTATAATCATCTCCCAATGGAAGAAGTTTACATTTTGCATATTTAATGTGACACATTATACAAAAAATAACATTAAAATGATTTAATACATTAACACTAGATGTACCAGCAATTAAATATACATTGAATTGCAATTGCAAAACTGGTTGTTTAGTTAATCCGGTTATTTAGTTAATAGTTTGGTTAATCAAGTCTTAAAAATTTTGTACTCTACAATTCACCAATATTTAGATTAGGTAATCCTTATGTGAAAAAACTAACACAGATGGTATTAAAGTGCCAGCGAATTCTATAATCTCCCAAGTAGTTATTACGATGGGTTTTATTTCTCTAAGACTTTCAATAAACTTTAATTTCTCGTTTTCAATATCGATATATCAATTCAGTTCTGGATAAAAGGCATTCATTTCAACTGGTACCTGTGCTACATTAAATGGTATCACAAAACACAGCAATGATTAAGTTATAATTAATACTATGTTCGTAAAGTCGTACAAAGTTAATGCTCGAGTCAATTTTGCCGATTATATATAGAAGCATATTTTAAATCTAAGTGAATATGGGCCACACAGTATAAAATAAATATGAAGTTTAAACAACTTTGAATACTACAGCACGTCACGTTAGTGATCAGTTATCGTAAAACGATAACTTCAAATGAAGCCAAAAGAAAAAATTTCGGGAAAAAAAAAGATTTATTCGATATTACATATAAAATAAGAACTATAAAATGGAGTTTTTTAACATATAAAGCAATTTGTTATAATTTCAGTCTATATACCAGCTGAAAAAGTATATTTATGTGCTCTGTTCCAATAATCGAAAAGTGTCGATCCAAATGGAAATTTTATAAATGATAGAAATTGCTTGAAAATGCTGTAGATTGTTTATAAAATTGCTCTCTACCTACTCTCAAAATAAAAACTTGTTCAAAGAAAATATAAAAATATAAAAGCCATTTTTTAAGGCTGTGCTTTACTCATCCTCCGATATGAGGAAGATAATGTTAAGTGAATGGAGAAGTTATCCCTGGTTTACAATATCACATTTAAATTTTTTTTTTAATTTTTAATTTTTTATTTATTTATTTTTTTTTTAAATTTTTATTTTTGCTTGAGGTAGTTCATAACTTAATAAATGGAGGCTAGACTCTTTTCCAAATTTTTATATTTCATTCAAAATCTAATTTTAAAAAGTAATCGAATTTTTGAATTGAAGAAATAAGGGGTACTTTTTCCAAAATACTCGAGATTTATAAATTTTATAATTTTAGAAACTAAAAATCGAAAAGTGTCGATCCAAATGGAAATTTTCTTAATAATAGAAATTGCTTGAAAATGCTGTAGATTGTTTATAAAATTGATCTCTACCTACTCTCAAAATATAAACTTGTTCTAAGAATATATAAAATTCTACAAGCCATTTTTTAACGATATCTTAAGTAATATGCTAAGTATTAAAGGGTTAAAGAGTTTTAGAGCCAAAAATTAGGCCATCATCACCATCTTGCTACTTACACGGACTCTAAACGATCGGAATAGTCGATTTTTTCGACTGGTTACGTCATTAAGGCGAAAATCCCCTCCAGAGTAGCAAAAGCTCCCATCTTCGACATAAACAACGGGCAGAAATGCACTGCTAGTGACGTCATTAAATAATCTAGTAGGGTAGATGATCGCCGTGAGTAGTAGACTAGAGCTTTTGCTACTCTGGAGGAGATTTTCGTCTTAGGTTGCTACTCACAGGGACTCTAAACTATCGGATTAGTCGATTTTTTTCGACTGGCTACATCATTATGACGAAAATTCCCTTCAGAGTAGCAAAAGCTCCCTTCTTCAACATAACCCAACGTAACGAAATGCACTTCTAGTGACGTCATAAGATAATCTAGTGGTGTAGATGATTGGAGTGAGTAGCAAACCAAATACTAACACACGATTTACAATGACAATAAGAAGGAATGCAAACGAAAACACTTTTTAATATTAGCATACATCACAAATATTAGAATACTCATTACGCATATCTGATTGGAAAAGAAAAAAAGATTATTTTAGGATAATTTTCAATACATTAAATATTTTACCCATTTTATGCTGCAGCCTTAACTTTTTTACATACTTCCTTTGTATCGATATTTACAATGACCACTGCATAAGTCAAAACCACCTATAACATATGGAATTAAATTGTTAGTGAAATTTATATTCTTCTAAGCTGTTGTTATATTAGGTTCTTTTTGTTTGAAACATTTGATAACATTCAATTTTCAATATCGACGAAAAATTTCAGTTCCCAGTAATAAGAAGGCATACTTCACCATTTCAGCATGTATCTGTTCCACACTAAATGGCACCATAGTACATAGCAATAATTCTTGAAATATAAATATTTCTGCAAAGTCATATAAAAAAAAAAAAAAAAAAAAAAAAAAAGATTTTTTTAGGATAATTTTCAATACATTAAATATTTTACTCTTTTTAGGTTCTAACATGAACCTTTTTTTACACACTTCCTTTCTATCGATATTTTCAATAAGTATTGCATAAATCAGAAAACCACTTATAACAGAGAGATGGTATTAAAGTGGTAGTGAAATTTATAATCTTCCAATCTGTTATTATAATAGGCTCTTTTTGCTTCAAATTTTTGATAACCTTCAATTTTCAATATCTACAAAATAATTCAGTTCCCAGTAACAGTACGAGAAGGCGTTCTTCACCATTTCAGCATGTGTCTGTGCCACACTATACTAACCTCAACCTTTTTTTTACATACTTCCTTTTTATCAATATTTAAAAAGAGTATTGCAAAACTCAGAAAACCACCTATAAGAGATTATACTACAGTGCCAGTGAAATTTATAATATTCCAAACTGTTATTATGAAAGGTTCTTTTTGTTTCCAATTTTTGATAAAGTTTAATTTCAATATCGACAAAATAATTCAGTTCCCAGTAACAGTACAAGAAGACATTCTTCACCATTTCAGCATGTATCTGTTCCACACTAAGTTGTATCATGACTCATAGCAATAATTTTTGAATTATAACTATTACTTCAAAATCATATCATGCTACATTAGTTCTAGTAGTCATCAGCAAGACATCAGAACAAAAACATTCACACGGTCTACAATTACAATTAAAAAGAGTATAAATGAAAGCAGTTTTTGAAATTCTCATTCAACATCAGAAATATCAGAATACACCTTACGTGTATCTGATTGGAAAAGAAGAAAAAAAGATTCTTTTACGATAATTTTCCATATATTAAATGCTTTACACTTATGGAATTTCAACTTCTTTTACACACTTCCTTTTTATCAATACTTACAACGAGTAGTGCATAAGTAAAGAAATCACGTATGACAGAGAGTACTAAAGTGCTAGTGAAATTTATCCTGTTGCAAGCTGTTATTACAATAGGTTTTTTTGATTCAAACTTTTGATAATCTTCAGTTTTCAGTATCGACTAAATAATTCTGTTCTCAGTAATAGTACAAGAAGGAATTCTTCACCATTTCAACATGTATCTGTGACACACTAAATGGTATCATAACATACAGCAATAAGTCTTGAGTTATAACCTCAAACTTTTTTACACACTTCCTTTTTATCGATATTTACAATGAGTATTGGAGAAGTCAGAAAACCACTTATAACAGATGGTATTAAAGTGCTAGGGAAATTTATAATCTTCCAAACTGTTATTATGAAAGGTTCGTTTTGTTTCCAACTTTTTATAATCTTTTATTTTCAATATTGACAAAATAATTCAGTTCCCAGTAACAGTACGAGAAGCATTCTTCAACATTTCAGCATGCATCTGTGCCACACGAAATGGTATCACCATACATATCAATAATTCTTGAATAAAAATTATTTCTGAAAAGTCATATAATGCTACAATAGTTCTAATACTGAGAAACAAGACATCAGAACAGAAATATTTACATGGTTTACATTGACAATTAGAAAGGATATAAATGAAAACAATTTTTGAAATTGGCAAACAACATCATAGATATTAGACAACTCCTTACGTATATCTGGTTGGAAAAGAACAAAAAAATATTCTTTTAGGATAATTTTCAATACATTAAATATTTTACTCTTTTTTGGCTGTTAACTCAACCTTTTTTACACACTTTCTTTTGATCGATATTTAGAATGAGTATTGCATAATTCAGAAAAACACCTATAACACATGGTGTTAAAGTGTTAGTGAAATATATAATCTTCCAATCTGTTATTATAATAGGTTCCGTTTCCTTCAAACTTTTTATAATCTCCAATTTTCAATATCGACAAAATAATTCAGTTCTCATTAATAGTACAAAAAAATGCATTCTTCACCATTTCAGCACGTATCTGTGCCCCACTAAATGGTATCATAACATATTGCAATAAGTCTTGAATTGTAACCTCAACCTATTTTATACATTTCCTTTTTATCGGTATTACAATGATTATTGCATAATTCAGAAAACCACCATTAACAGATGGTATTATAGTGTTAGTGAAATTTATAATCTTCCAAGCTGTTATTATAATAGGTTCTTTTTATTTCAAACTTTTGATAACTTTCAATTTTTAATATCGATAAAATAATTCAGTTCTCATTAATAGCACAAAAATGCATTCTTCACCATTTCAGCACGTATCTGTGCCCCACTAAATGGTATCATAACATATTGCAATAAGTCTTGAATTGTAACCTCAACCTATTTTATACACTTCCTTTTTATCGGTATTACAATGATTATAGCAAAATTCAGAAAACCACCTATAACAGATGGTATTATATTGTTAGTGAAATTTATAATATTAAAATCTGTTACTATAATAGTCTCTTTTTGTTTCAATCTTTTGATAATTTTAAATTTTGAATATGATAACTTTCAATTTTGAATATCCACGAAAAAATTCAGTTCCCAGTAACAGTACAAGAAGGCATTCTTCACCATTTCAGCATGTATCTGTGCCACACTAAACTAACCTCAATCTTTTTTACAAACTTCCTTTTTTCCGATATTTACAATGAGTAGTCCATACGTCAAGAAACCACCTATCACAGACGGTGTTAAAGTGCTAGTGAATTCCACCATCTCCCAAGCTGTTATTATAATAGGTTCCGTTTGCTTCAAACTGTCGATAACCTTCAAATTCGAATTTTGAATATCGACACAAAAGTTCAGCTCCTGGTAAAAGTACGAGAAGGCTTTCTTATTTTTTGCCATTTCAGAGTGTATCTGTGCCGCACTCAATGGTATCATAATACACTGCAATAATTCTGGAATTATAACGAAAGCTATGTCGGCATATTCATACAACATTAAAGGAATTTCATTGCTAAAGAACATGGCTATCAGAATAAAAGCTCGCACAAGGTTTACAATGAAAATAAGAAGCGATGCAAATGAAAACACTTTCTGAAACTGGTGTATAACATTACAAATTTCAGAATATTCCTTGTATATATCCGGTTGCAAAAGGTGAAACGATTTTGTGAAGATAATTTTCTTAATTTTCTGACGAAAGTTTGATAGGAATGCTCTACAGCGATAACACGAGGCACAAAATAAAATTGAAGACATAAAAGTGAAAACATCACAAATTCCAAATGCTAAGATTGATTTTATGGTGAAGTAAAAGACATCGAAAGTTTTAATCTCGCAATAATCAACAGTGTGATAGTAATAATATTTGCAATATAGAGGAGTATCAATTAAACTCATATATATGTTGAAACACACATACGTATAATAATTAATAAGGATTAAAAGAATTAAAATTTTAATATAAATACATTTGGGTTCAAGATTCCTTTGTGTCTTGAGACATACTAATAAATTTTTCAGTTCCATCCGATTGGAATAAAGTGTATGCCATATTAAAAGTATTGCAACACATCCTAGAATGTAAGGAATTGATATTTTTACATCCTCGTTTCCAAATATAACAGCAAGGCAGTTCATAAGGATGATATCCGTTACTGATATGTACAATACCAAAGGAAAAACAAATTTGGATACTATGTGATATCTATGAACATCACTATTTTCAGATGTTTTACATGTTTCTAAACCCAGGCAGTTGCATAATTTAGCCAATACTTCAAACGAATCCACAGCAGAAGAACTGTCTTTAATTGATTTTTCTCTTGTTGAATTCGCTGGTAAAGAAAACACTCTATCTTTTTCTAAAGATCCCATGGCTTGATTAACTTACAATTAAACAATTTTTTGCTATATCCGACAGTAAAGCGTTTTCAATTTGTATATTTTACTAATACGTTCTAAATATCAAATGCAGTCGGGTAATACAGTGCATTTGCAGAACAATTTTTTTCAAATATATAAGAAATTGTGTTTCTCAAGGAAACAGCGTGATGCGAGTGCATTTTCCTGCCTAGTACGAATTAGTAAACAACACTTTACATTATTAAAAGTAATTGATTTTTCCATTGATTTACTGAATGAAGAAAAGTAAATTTAATTTATTTTCTTATATTTTGAATGTTTTTATTATGATCAAATCACTTTGAAATTAATAACATCCCTATTTTACTAAATAAGCATACGGCATTTTCGAAGAACATCTTTTAATAAAATTAAAAAGATTTTGAAATAGAATGTCAAGCAAAATCAATTGTTATCTGTTGTTTTGATGGTACTATGTTTGATTTGCTTTATACATAATTGCGTCCCCTATACAATAATAAGCCCGAGTTATCTGTCCGTCTGACCTTCAATTTATGAAGCGGTTGGACTTGGAATGGATAGATGAATCAATATCGTATTCTTGATGAGTTAGGGTTAGCATCTTTTAAGGATATTGAAGTAAGGTCAGTATTTTGTAAGGCAACCTTCCTATGTTTTAATTGCTGAAATCGTTTTAAGTATGCTATAAATCAGAGACTGTTAGTAAACTTCATAAATATCTACATCAGACATTCTTTATCGGTTCAACAAGTACTTTACCATTGGATGGTAGCATTATTTAAAACTTATTTATTTTACAGTCGTGTAGAAAAATTTAAGACCATCCATCAGAAAAAAAACGACACTTATTGTAAGCCTGTAATACCAGTATTTTAGAAAAGAACAAAGTGGTATTGTAAGGATATTGAAGGAAGGTCAGCATTTTGTAGGACATCCTTCCTATGTTTTAATTGCTGTAATCCTGTTAAGTATGCTATAAATCAATGACTGGGAGTAAGTTTAATAAACCTGTGTACACCACACATTCTTTATTTCTTCAACACTAGTACTAGATTGCAGATATATATATATATTTATTTATTTATTATTATTATTTTCTTTTGAAAAAAATATAATTTAAAAACTTCTTTCTCATTCAATTGTTAATATTTTACCCCCGTATTTTTTATTATTATTTTAAGTCCATCCATAGTAAGAGCCGCTGTTCGTGCTTCGGAAGTGACGTCATCAGTTGGCGGGGCTTAAGTGTCATGGCTGCAAACCGGAAGTGGCGCCATGTTGGTTTTAGGAAACCGGAAGTGCGGCCATGTTGATTTCAAAGTTTAGTTATTAATTAGTGGAAACGAGCATATTTGTTGATACCACGTGCAGTATATTCAGGACTAGAAATTTTTGTGGATATATTCGACAGTTAGAAAATTTTCTTACGGATACCACGAGGGATATATTCGGTACTTAGAATTTTGTTTTTTTTAAGTATTTCTTGGACGCCACAAGGGATATATTCGAGACTTAGAAAATACATTAAGCTTTTTACACATACCACTAGTGATATATTTGGAATTAAGAAAATTCTTTAAACTTTTGCGGATACCACGTGAAATATCATCGGGACTTAGAAAATGTTTGAAACTTTGGTGGATACCCGAGGGATATATTCCACACTTAGAAAATTTTTAAAACTCTTTGTGTGTACCATGAGGGACATATTAGGGACTTGGAATATTTTTAAAGCTTTATTTAGTTTTAAGTTATTAAGTTTATTTAGTTTTTTCAGTTCATTCATTTATTATTTTCGTTTACGAAACGTATTTGAACTTGAATATAATTTACATTTTTTAAACATAGTTGCTTATTTTAATATCGGAGATTTTTATTTTTAAAAACTTATTTTTTTATATTTTTAAAACTGAATTTTATTTTATACTTTAATTTCGGAGATTTATAATTTTAAAACTTAATTAATTGTTATATTTTAATTTCGGAGCTTAATATTTACAATTCAGAAATTTATTTTACATTTTTTAAAACTTAATTTTTTTTTCATATTACAACTTCAGAGATTTATGTTTCATTTCATATAGAAAAATTTTAAAAATTTTTGTGAGTACCAAGATTGATATATTCGGGACTTTGAAAATTTTCAAACCTTTCATGGAAACCACGAATAATATATACTACACTTAGATAATTTCTAATCTTTATATAATTTCAATTCATTCACTTATTATATTTGTTTACGAAACTTTTATTTTCGGAAATATAATTTTTTAATATTTAAACTTAATTAATTTCATTCACGAATAAATATTTTTTGTACTTTAAATTATTTTAGATTTCATATTTATTTTATTTTCTAATTTTGCAGATATTTTTCAAACTAAAAAAAATTTAATTGTTTTTTTAAATTTAATTTTATATTTTATAATTATTTTAATCTTAAAGATTACGAAACCACTTGGTGGTGTCGGTATTCGTAAAACTTAAACTATTTTTATATTTTAATTTTGGATGTTAATATTCATAAATCGGAAATTTATTTTATATTTTGTTTAAACTTAATTTTTCTTTTATGTTACAACTTCGTATAATTATGTTTTTCATATATTTATTTTTTTTTATCAATCTAAAATTTCTTTTATATTTTTCTTTTTTAAAATTTGATTTCATTTTATACTTTAATTTCGTAGATTTATAATTTAAAACTTAAGTAATTGTTATATTTTAATTTCGGAGATTAATATTTATAAATCGGAAATTTTTTTTTTTTTAAACTTGAATTTATTTTTTAAGTTTAGATTTCTTATTTAAAATTAATTTATATTTTAATTTCGGATGTTAATATATATTTTGTTTAAACTTTTTTTTTTATATATAACAACTTCGTATATTTATGTTTTTCATAGATTTTTTTTTTTTTCAATCTAAAATTTCTTTTATATTTTTCTTTTTTAAACCTTGATTTTATTTTATACTTTAATTTCGTAGATTTATATTTTAAAACTTAAGTAATTGTTATATTTTAAATTCAGAGATTAATATTTATAAATCAGAAATTTATTTTTTTTAAACTTGAATTTATTTTTTATGTTTAGATTTTTTATTTAAAATTTATTTATATTTTAATTTCGGATGTTAATATTTATAAATCGGAAATTTATACCTTTAAAACTTAATTTTTTTGTGTTACTACTTCAGAGATTAATGGTTTATATTTAGATTTCATATTTAAAATTAATTTCTATTTTAATTTTTGGAGGGTTTTATTTATTTATTTTCAAACTTAAATTTCTTTTATATTTTTGTTTTTTAATTTATTTTATATTGAATATTTATTCAAATCTTAAAGTTTAAGAACTCACATGGTGGTGGTGGTATTCGAACTCGAGTCTCAGCTTGTCGTACATCTGTTGAGTTACGTCAGAGACAAGTCTCGACTCGTGGTCAGTGTTGCCAACCATACGATAATTATCGTATATGAACGATAACTTAGGACGCTGTACGATGAAAAATAATCTCAAAATTATGTGACATAATTCTGAAAAACTGTACGATAATTTCCTGATTTGTACGATAAAACAACATTACACTAATGGAGAATTAAAAGAACGGGTAATTTAACTGTAAGATCAACAACAAAAAACAGAGAATGTCTAATTAATTTTTTTATTACTTTTTCCCATCAAATAATTATTGTTGTAGATTTTAGAGCAGCTTAAGTAGCATGTTTTGAGGGGCTTCTTCATTAAATGAAAGTAAATAATCCTGACACAGAGGTTGAGGAAGTCCATACGTACTGTGTAATAAAAGAAAGGAAAGTGTTAATTATAAAACAATGTATATTTGTGAAATTGAATATGACCTAGGTACTAATGTTTGATATTATTTGAAACGAATATAAAATAAAGAATTTTAAAAATTGTTATGTCCAGTGTTTTTATCTGTTAGTTATTTCAAATTATTTAAATCAGTCTAAAACATAAAATTGTTAAATGCAAAATTACTGAATATTCACAATTATACTGGAGATATTTCTTTAATGATTACATAATTATGGATAATTAGAAGTAATTTTGCATTTTACTTGTTCTATTGCAGTTTTCACTAAAATATGGTATTTTTAGTAATTAAACCAATCATTAAGTAATAATCGGTTTTATTACTGAATATTTCATATTTAAAAAAAAAAACCAAAGTAAATAATGAATTATAACATTATTAAAAAGTATATATTTATATGTATATATATATATATATATATATATATATATATACATATACATATATATATATATATATATATATATATATATATATATATATATATATTTATATGTATATATATATATATATATATATATATATATATATATATATATAATTTTATGCTTGGATCAGTAAAGAAAAATCACATGTCTGGTGTTTCATTTAAAGTAAAATACGGGATGATAGAAAAATATTTAATGAATCCTATTAAAATATTTACATATTTTTTGCCACCCCCTCCCCCCAAAAAAAAGTTGGGGGAGAGAGAAATATATAACCAGAAAAATAGATCGTACAATCGCCATCTATTAACACTATTTTTAACTATTACAAAAATGTACGATAATTTATAAGCCAATGCCATACTTTTAGGACCTAGAATCCATAATTTTGCCTTTGAAGGTTGGCAACACTGCTCGTGGTACACCTTTCTGGTGCAATCGTTCGACTTCATAACCCACCACGTGGAGCGAGATCTCAACTATCTTGTACCTATTGGAAGCAGGGACCGACTAAGATACTTTTGTGCCCTTCAAGCCCATGCAAACTTATAGGGACAAGTTATTATCTTCATTACAGTCCCATAAAAATTATAACTCTGAACTAGCAAACAGATTTAGGAAATAAGCATTAAAGTAATAATCAAAATCAAAAACACCATATTTTCATTTTACGTAATCATTAATATTTCTGTTTAGCCATGTTAAAAATTAAGAACTGTTAAGGACCTAGAGTGACCCACTTTTATATTTTCTACCTTATCATGCTCACAAGCTCTGTGGTGAAGAAAATAAATACAGTCAAACCTGTCTACCTCGAATCTCTTGGGAGAAAAAAAAAAAAAAAATTATGATAAACAATTTTCGAGATACACAGGTTTTATGAAAATCGACGAAGAAAATTTCTTTACACAATACAAAAGATTGAAAATTTGAAGTACTTTTAGTTTTATTTACATGCACGGCTCTTTTTCATTATTTTACAGCCGTTTTCGAAGTTCTTTTGTACGATATCTTTGGTTTTTTATGATAGTGGAAATAGTACTGAGTGGAATTCCAAATTTAGTGGCCACTAAGGATTTCTCCATAGAAGGGTTTTCCTTCAAAAATGACAGGATTTCCATTTTTTTTTTTCGATGGTTAAAACATTCAATTTTTTTTAACACCTGCCATTTTTAGCTCTAAAATTAAGACAGCAAGATGAGAGATGATACTGTAGTCATTAGGCTATAGAATGAGAACCAGTTCTATTTCCAAATAGAAATTTCTCCCTTCTCCTATTCCCCCCTCCTCAACCCTGATCCCTTATTCCAGAGCAGAGAACCCGATTTTAGTACAATTCTCACCCAGTCCCCGACCAAATAAACCTCCGAGAGAGAAAACTAGAAGTGTATTTATTGGAAATGGAAACTTGTGCAATTGTCAACCCAGTAAGGTTCTAAACTGGAATGTTGTGTTTCTTAGGAAAATTCGAGATAGACAGGTTTGGGAAAAAAATAATTTGAGATAGGTTTGGAAAATACGTTAAATTTTTATTGAAAATGTAGGGAAATTGAAAAAATTTGACATAGACAGGTTTTCGAGATAAGCAGGTTTTGAGACAGACAGGTTTGACTGTATATATATATATATACATATGTATATATGTATGTATATATATGAATATGTATACATGTATGTATATATATATATATGTATTTATGTATGTAATTAATAATATAATTAAATATAATTTAAATTGATGAGAGGATTTAATGGTTTATAGTTCTACGTTGCTAATAATCTGTCTTGCGCTATAACCCATAGGATAAAAAGAGCACCAGGTTCATTGAGGGAATTAATTATCAGGTAAATAACAATAAAATTAAAGTAAATAGGAAACAATGTAGTTCGTGACAAACACAATTACCTCGTACAATAATTTATTAAAATTTAACGAAAGGGGAATCGTGCATGTGGATTAAAAATTACACTGAAGAAGTTGAAATGAACAGAAGTTATCACGAGAGAAATGAAATTACTACTATGACATTGACATAAAATTCAACTGTTTTGCACAAAATAATGTCAAAGATAT
Organism: Pardosa pseudoannulata; assembly: GCA_032207245.1. Classification (NCBI taxonomy): domain Eukaryota; kingdom Metazoa; phylum Arthropoda; class Arachnida; order Araneae; family Lycosidae; genus Pardosa; species Pardosa pseudoannulata. The sequence continues at coordinate 32,443,032 of CM063507.1, forward strand.
TGATTGTCAAAGATATTGAAATTTATCGGGACTAAATATTTAGCAGGTAAAATTTAAGCACAGAAATGGATATCAACTACTGCACATTATAATAACTACATTATAAAGTGATAAACAAAGGTAAAAAATTATAAATTTCTCCAGGAGATAAATACAAGAAGATATGCATACAAAAAGCATTAACTAAAGCAGTAGTAATATACAGCTGGCATAAGAGAAACAATTCATCAAGTAAGCAGAAATATATAACAATTAGTGCATTAGTAAATTAGTACAATTAGTAAATTTTCGTGCCCTCTGAAATTTATTTTATATTTTTTAAAACTTAATTTTTTATATCCCAACATATATTTATGTTTTATGTTTTATCTTTAGATTTTATATTTAAAATTTATTTCATATTCTAATTTTGGAAATTTTTTTTCAAACTAAAATCTATTTTCATATTAATAATTAATCGAATCTTAAAGTTTAGGAATGCACATGGTGGGGATGGTATTCGATTAGTATTTAATAAAAGATTTATATGTGATGATTTTTTAACGTTACCATATGGCTACTGACAAAATTTTAAGAGAATGAATTATATATTTTTTTATAAAATTACTTTTGTATTTTATAAAATGTTAACCTTTAAAATTTTTTTTGAAACTGTATACTTTCATCTTTATCCCCCCCCTCACAACATTGCTTGGTACATATAAATATTAGAGACACATTCGTCACAACTAAGTTTTCAATTATTTGCTCAGTATGTCACTCCTTAAAATTGTTCATCCCTAGCCCCGTTTACATGTGCCAGCAAAAGCAGCTTAGAATGCAGGGTAAGACGCGAATTGTACTCCCCTTTCAAGAATTATCCTTAGCTGGGGAAAAAATTGAGGGGTAGAAAGAACCCACCTTTCTACCCGGGTAATAGCAGAGTTTACTCTCCTTTCCCATCATCCCTTGCGCTTACAGATGATTGCCGTCCCGTATGATCACGTGACTTCTAGCGACGATCCCGGCGAAATGAAAAAGTAGAAATAAGTGACCATGTAAACGGGTTTCTCCGACCCTCCAAGCAAAATCCCTTTACCCGGGTAAAAAGAAGGGTACATGACTGGCACATGTAAACGGGGCTCCTGAACCTGTATGATCAGTGGTCCAACAGATTCTGGTAAGACAATGTTTGTAAAGAATATCATTGTATTCTAAATGATAGAGCTCATGCCCAAACATATATTGTTACTGAGTTTACCAACCTCTTTTTGGTACTCTTAGAAATTTGGAATTTATAGAAGGACTGCCCTCTAACATTAATTCTCTCCAAAATGCTCTTGTTATCGTAGATGATTTGAAGGCTGAGTTGAGTAGTGATTCCCGTATAGGTAAACTTTTCACGAAAGGTAGCCATCATAGAAATTTGTCCGTTATATTTATAGTGCAAAATCTTTTCAATAAATCTAAAAAAAATGCGAACCATTCACTTAAATTCTCAGTATTTGGTTTTGTATAAAACCCCCAGAGATAAAAGTCAAGTTATGCATTTAGCTAGACAGATGTTTCCTTTAAAATCTAAAGCTCTTCAAGAAATATTCTAGGACGCGACGACGCCCGTTTATGGATATTTGTTCATAGATTTGAGACCGGAAACAGAGGAAAGTTTGCGCCTGCGCACTGGTATTTTCCCAGGAGATAATTGCTACGTGTACGAACCTTGTTAGTCACTTGCTCGATATCACTCTTGAGGGCTCTTAGGACCTAGCACAATTTTCATTGGCTCCCAGGAACATAAAATTAATCCTAAACTCAAGTTGGATCCGTCCTTCAGAAACGCTAGTTTAACTGCTGATATTCAATTCTTCTTCAACTCTTTTCATAAATTGTTAAAAAATATATTTAGTGATTAATTCTTATATTTGTACCCAAAGTGTTAACGTAAATCAAATTTTAACTAATTATGCCACGTCCACTTAATGTATTGGACTTTCTTTTCTTAACTTTGCAACTGTTGTACTTTATTTTTATAATTTTGTGTCTTAATTTCACCGATTTTGTGAACCTTATTTTTTATTATACCTATTATTAAACAATTGCTAGTAACTAGTCCTCAATATCGTGTTGCAATTATCTGCTATTTCTCATGACCATGCCTTACAGAAGTGCTGGCTTAGAGGGCTTGGCCCAGGAAAGCCAGTCAAGAGAACTCCAGAGCGATGTCCTCGTTCGTCATTTGCGCTCTAATCTTTTTAGGAGTATCATGTCTGTGGCAGTCGTCGAATTAGAGGGGTTTCAATTACTCCCTCATACCTACATCGTAAAAGAATTGGCTTTTTACGACGTATCTCCAAATTGTCACGGGCACTGGTCATTTCTTCCTTCCTGTCCTTGGGAACATTTATCGACCAAAAAGAAAAAAAAACATACGCATGGTTGACGCGACGCTGTCATGGATTAAGTTGGAAAACAGTGAACTGCCTTACTCGTCTTTACGTCCCATCCTCAAGATGTTATTTGTGTCATAAGCAGATATTTACATAAAAGGTTTAGAGAAAACAATGTTTTAAAAGAAGTTCACATGTAAAAATATATTGGATTTAAATAATTTTGGTTGTCCTAAAGTAAAAAACTTAGAATTAAATTTTAGAGTATGGTGCCCTGATCATTCATCAAGTTTTCCTCACTAAGCCCTTAGAAAAGCGGCGGCTTATGCTTCCTTTATAAAAGACACATTTTCTTAAATAAGGTTCATTTGTACCCAGAATATATTCTAGGATTTTGAGTAAATGTAAGCAGAAATGTGCTTTACTCCGTAAATGTCCTAACAGTTTGATCAAAAGAGTTTGTGAATGTGCCCTTAATGTATTAAATGGACACGCCCCCCTAATCAAGCGTCAGAAGCATCAGCTTTCTCAGTATAAAAGGACATTGCGTCGATTAGGTGAAAAAACGTTCCGTTGTTCAAAAAGCTTAGACTTCTCGTACAAAAAAGAGACAGATTTTTATCGATACTCCTTCCTACTGCTGTTTCTGTACTCAGTACTTTAATAAAAGGAGTTTCCTTTAGGATAATTTTTAATACATTAAATATTTTACCCTTTTTACGCTGTAACCTCAACCTTATTTGCCCATTTCCTTTTTTGCCAATATTTACAATGAGTAGTGCATAAGTAAAAAAAAAACAACCTATAACAGATGGTATTAAAGTATTAGTAAAATTTATAATCTTCCAAGCTGTTATTATAAAAGGTTCTTTTTGTTTCAAACTTTTGATAACCTTCAATTTTCAATATCGATAAAAAAAATTCAGTTCCTAGTACTAGTAAATGAATGCATTCTTCATTTCAGCATGTATCTGTGTTACACTAAGTGGTAACTTAACACATAGCAATATTTCTGGAATTGTAACCTCAACCTTTTTTCAACTCCTCTTCTTAGCCCACTCTCCTATTTCTAATCATGGATCTTGTTGGTGCTTCAACCACATTTTGCGAAATTGGAGTGCTTGCAGCTTGCAGCTTGGCGTTAGAAATCTGGCTAGGTGATCGTAACTCAACAAATTGATACATAAACAAAAACAACATTTTGAGGAAAAATTTTACAAAAATTGAATATTTAAAATCTAATTGAATTAAGAAAGAAAACACAAAGGAAACACATAACATTCATACTAAATAGACTGAAACATTCACTTAATCACAAATTAAATAAACTGAGTGTGATTTTCATCACAAATTTGTGATTTAGTGTAAATTGTAAAATTAATTTAAAGGGCTTGTAAAATTAGTCAAAAGGGATGAGGGAGGGTAGGCGGGATCTCATCCAGCAAAAAACTCTTTGACTTAAAAGAAACTGTATTTTGAGTGGAGGTTGAAGAGGAGTTGTAAAATTGAAAATTTTTTTTCAAATCTCTTATTATACACTTCCGTCTTATCGGTATTACAATGATTATTGCATAATTCAGAAAACCACCTATAACAGATGATATTAAAGTATTAGTGAAATTTATAATCTTCCAATCTGTTATTATAATCAGGTGGCTTTGACACGTTTTTCGAAAAGAGGACCAAGAGCCTGTTAAAAAATTGACGTTTTCAAAGTTTGAGGGTAAACGCAAACGAGGAAGACCACCAATAAGGTAGATGGATTGTGTTGAGAGCGATCTGAGAGTACTGTGCTTTAATAGATGGAGAAACATTGCGTCAAACCGTGCTGAATGGAGTAAGCTGACAGAAAAAGACTTGGCCTCCAGTGGGCTGTAGTGCTGCTGAAGAAGATGAATCTGTTCTCATAATAGGTTCTTTTTCACGCTTTTGATAACCTTCAAATTTTCAATATCGACAAAATAAATCATTTCATAGTAACAGTACAAGAAGGCATTTTTCACCATTTCAGCATGTATCTGTGCCAAACTAAATGGTATCCATAACACATAGCAAAAATTCTAGAATTATAACTATTTCTGAAAAGTCATATAATACTATACTACTTCTAGTACTGAGCAACAAGACATCAGAACAAAATCATTCACATGGTCTACAATGATAATAAGAAAGGATATAAATGAAAACACTTTTTGAAATTATCATACATCATCAGAAATATCAGAATAATCCTTACGTATATCTCTTTGGAAAAGAAGAAAAAAGATTCATTTAATGAATCAAATATTTTACCCTTCTTAGGCTGTAACCTCAATCTTAGTTACATACTTCCTTTTTATCGATATTTACAATGGCATAATTCTGGAGTCTTTTATAACAGATAGTATTAAAATGTTAGTGAAATTTATAATCTTCCAATCTGATATTATAATAGGCTCGTTGTTTTAAACTTTCGATATATTTTAAATTTCAATATCGACAAAGTAACTCAGTTACCAGTAAGAGTACAACAAGGTCATCTTCATCATTTCAACATGTATCTCTGCCACACTAAATTAACCTCAATCTTTTTATACACTTCCTTTTACCTATATTTAA
>CM063507.1:32452995-32485495 GCA_032207245.1 Pardosa pseudoannulata
CATTCTACTATATCTTCGTATTCTACTATATCTCTTTCCCAAGCTGTTGTTAAGATAGGTTCTGTTTTTTTCAAATTTTCATCACTTTTAAATTGGTGTTTTCAAAATCGACGCAAAGGTTCAGGTTTTTGTAAAAGTACGAGAAGGCGTTTCTATTTTCTCTCATTTCAATCGTTTTTTGTGCAGCACTGAATGGTATCATAAAACAGAAGACTATTTCAGGAATTATAACAAAGACCGCGTCCCAAATCTCGTTCAGATCTGAAGTAGAGGCATTCGACATTATGATCATCAGATCGCTCAAGGAGTTATTTCTGTTCTATTTTTCACCAATATTTACAACGAGGAGCCCATAAGTAAAAAAACCGCCTATTATAGATGGTATTAAGCACCAAGAAAATTCTACCATTTCCCAAGCCGTTATTACGATAGGTTCCGTTTCTTTCAAATTTTCCATGACTTTTAAATTGGTGTTTTCAATATCGACGCAAAGGTTCAGGTTCTTGTAAAAGCACGGGAAGGCGTTTTTATTTTCTCTCATTTCAATCGTTATCTGTGCAGCACTGAATGGTATCATAAACCAGAAGACTATTAAAGGAATTATAACAAAGACCGCGTCCCAAATCTAGTTCAGATTTGAAGTAGAGCTATTCCACATTGTGATCATCAGATCTCTCAAGGAGTTATTTCTGTTCTATTTTTCACAAATATTTACAAAGACTAGCCCATAAGTCAAAAAACCGCCTATTATAGATGGTATTAAACCGCAAGAAAATTCTACCATTTCCCATGCTGTTATTACGATAGGTTCCGTTTCTTTCAAATTTTCCATCACTTTTAAATTGGTGTTTTCAATATCGACGCAGAGGTTCAGTTTCTTGTAAAAGCACAGGAAGGCGTTTTTATTTTCTCTCATTTCAATCGTTATCTGTGCAGCACTGAATAGTATCATAAAACAGAAGACTATTTCAGGAATTATAACAAAGAACGCGTCCCAAATCTAGATCAGATCTGAAGTTATTTCTGTTCTATTTTTCACCAATATTTACAATGAGTAGCCCATAAGTCAAAAAACCGCCTATTATAGATGGTATTAAACCGCAAGAAAATTCTACCATTTCCCAAGCTGTTATTACGATAGGTTCCGTTTCTTTCAAATTTTCCATCACTTTTAAATTAGTGTTTTCAATATCGACACAAAGGTTCAGGTTTTTGTAAAAGTATGAGAAGGCGTTTCTATTTTCCCTCATTTCAATCGTTACCTGTGCAGCACTGAAAGGTATCATAAAACAGAAGACTATTTCAGGAATTATAACGAAGATTGTATCCCAAATCTCGTTCAGTTCTGAAATAGAGTTACTCCACACTGTGATCATCAGATTAAAAGCTCTCACGAGGTTTACAACAAAAATGAGAAGCGAAGCAAACGAAAACACTTTTTGGACTTCGCGTATAACTTCACAAATATCAGAATACTCCTCATATATACGAGGTTTCAAAAGCACAAAAGACTTTTTCATGATAATTTTCTTGATTTTGTGTCGGAAATTAGATAATAATACTCTACAGCGATAACACGATGCACAAAATAAAATTGAAGACAGGCAGTTGAATGGCTCAGGCAGAGCATATATGAATATTTTAATGAATAAATAGAAGATATTAAATGGTTTTGCCTCGCAATATTCAACAATGTAATAGTAAAAGAATCCGCAATTTAGTCCATCAGGTTCTATTAGAGTCATATACATGACAACACTTGAATATGCAATATAATTAAATATATTCAAGATAATTAAAAGCTTAATATAAATACCTTTCGGTCCACAGCTTCTTTGCGTACTTTTCAGGCGTAATAACAAATTTCGTAGTTTACCCCGTTTTGAATACAACGTATGCCATAATAAAAGAACCCCTACGCTTCCAAACATGTAAGCAGCATTTGATTTCAATTCGTCCTTTTCAAGTATAACGGAAAACCCCATCATAATGGCAGAGTCGATCACTGATATGTATAACAATAAAGGGAATATAAATTTCCATGGTAAGTGATAACTACGAACGCTGCTATTATCCGTTGTTTTATACGTTTCTAATCCCAAACCACTGAATAACAGAGATAACACTTCAAACGAATCCATAGAGGAGGAGTTCTGTTTCTTTGATTTTTTCCGTTTCAAATTCGCGGAAAAAGGAAATACTCTATCTACTCGTAATGAAGCCATCTTCTTGATATGATCTCGCAGCCAGCTAATTCATTCACTAAAGGCCCCTCCACACTATGGCCCACTACAAGCCATTACCACCGTCTGGAAGAGTGTATGGCTTATCAAGGTTGACGATGGCAGACGGTAAAATGACCTTGGAGGATACCAGTGGATCGGGACAGCCAATTTTCGTGCTACAGTGTCAAGGGGGGGTTAATTACTTGTTTCATTGGCGCCATCTATTCACTAATGTAGTAACTAAATCTATTTATAATAATCGTGAGCTCGTTTCAGGAATTCACCATGATACAACAGAAATTACATCAATTAATGCAGATTTTGATCACACATATTGCAGCTCTAATAAATAAGATTTATCTGTTTCGGAAGCGGTTTTCTCCCAAAGATCAAAGACAACCAGCCCGCGCTACCAAAGTGCGCAGTTGATTCTATGGATGCATATACGAGCTCTGATCACTTAGTGGCCCAGTATGTGGATGCAACCCATCGTTCAATGTCGCCATCAGGAGCAACACTGGATAGGTGAACAATTCTCCATAGTGTGGAGGCTACATTACAATCGGCCAATGTCCACCATCCTATTCAAAATACCCAGCAGTGGTTCGATTTTCGAATAATTTACTGATTACTAGATCGTGCTAGGCAGTGAATAGGATTCGCATCATTATTTTATTTGCAGAGCTCGGTTATAGAAAATTCTAACATTAAAGATGATTGATTATTTAATGTTAGAATGGCCATCGTATTACTGTCATAAAGGAAAATAATTTTCTTTTCTAACAGTAACAGTCTGTAACAGTTTTTAAGCCTTTTTACAGTGATAAAATCAATCTTAAAGTAATAACATTTCCATTTTACTAATTATATAATATATGAACAAATATACACAAAGAACGTCTGTCAATAAAATAGATATATCAATTATAATACAAATCAGAAATGATTTATTTTGTGTTTCTTTTGTTTGTACTATCAGATTGATATGATTATTTTGCTTTATAAATATTTATAACATAGAATTTTCATAACATAGCTTTTATAAATCTAAGTGGATGTATTGATAAATTATTATATCCTATCACGCTACATTTAAATTACAATAACTCTCTTTCATTATCCCCAAATTATACATTTTATACAAATTGTCGAAACCAGAGGGGTGGTTAAGAGGGTTGAGACTCCCGATACGTTCAAAATACAAAATTCTATGCATGAGTTTATTATTTTGAATAATAAGCCTTGTCATAACGTTTGAATGTTCACTTTGTCACAAACTTTTTATCGTCAAATAAGCTTTGAATAGAATACAAGTATTTTCTCGAACGCTTTTACGAGATTAAAAATCATCTAACCCCTTCCAGATTCATTTTATTTCGGAATTATGGATAAAAAAATGTCAGTTTTTTATTCTTATTTTTATACATATATAGATTATTAAACATAATAGCATCATTCACATAAAAAATTTTCTAAAAAATTATCTAAAAAAAATCAATTTAAATAAATGAGTAATTTACCTGTGTAGTTGGCTTCCTGTACGGCAGAAATCATTAGATTTTGGAGTCAATTTCCACTAACTATAAATATAAAGCTTAGAATACCTAGCTTCTATCTTGAATTAAATTTTATTTATATCCTATGCATTTACATAAATGATTATGAAATTTTTAAGCAAAATTTGGCGGTATATGATACGATCGAAAACACGGTACTGCCCAGAGCTCAACATCACAATCTGGACAGTAGGATCTTCTTTCTCTCCTTACATTCTTGCCTCTACTATCTCACTTTGAGAAGCAAATAATCTAGTTGCCAGAAAAGTAAACAAAAGCATTAGAAGCTATAAAAAGCACATGTGACATAATTCGAGAAAGACTAATTGCACAGTGTAACATTTCAGAGTGCCCGAGCTACACTCGGGATGAGCCAGGATGGTACATTTCGCCTGCCCGAGTTCAGCTCGGGAAAAACCGCGAAGGGGTTAAAACTTATCTGACCGTTATAAATAACTCATTCGGTTTTCTTTCAAACATAGTTTAGGTTTTATTATCACTAATGTAGCAAAACTTAGACCATGGTGCTCCAAACTGAATCAAATTGAACCAGTTGTTCGTTCGCCAAGCGGTCGTGCTGTCTCTATGTCCGATTGTCCGTCACACCCTAGTCATTTTCGCTATGAGTTCGCATGTGCCATGTATAAGGAGGTATGAAGACGTAATAACCAGCCGTAGAAGATTAAAACTTTGCCAGGTTGATTTATTACAACAAAAAAACATTTAAAGCAACCTTAAAGAGTATGCATATGCAACCTATCATCCAGAAAGGAGATCAAAACCGATCAACCTTAAAAGTTTAGCCAGGAGTTCCTCCCTCTACTTCCTTTCCCAAACAGGAAACCTCGGTTTTAGGGGAGGTTGACACCCCTACCCCTTTGACCCTTGTCCTTGGGGTAGCCGAAACAGCCTTTGGCGCCTGGCCGACTCGATCAAATCAAAATTCCTTTTCTCGGTCGGTGCGTTGACAAACGACGAGCTTGACACGTCCGTGCGACAAGAAAAACCATTACGGTACAATACAATACTTAACAAGTTTGATTTGTTACAACAAAAAAACATTTAAAGAAACCTTAAAGAGTATGGATATGCAACCTATCATCCAGAGAGGAGATCACCATCGATCAACCTGCTCTCTTAGAGGTTCAGTCGGGAGTTCCTCACGTTTCTTCCTTTCCCAAACAGGAAACCTCAGTTTAGGGGAGGATACCTTAAAGTAAATCCAAATATCATATATGAGTCTCGGAGCCTGTCTTAGCCAGATTTAAGTAACCGAGCGTAGGGTTTCTCACATAAGCACAGAGAGATGTCTCTCGGTCGCAGACTCTATGTCAACTCCTTGAATCCAACTGCTCTCTTGCAGATCGTCTTTTCCTTCTTCGGGGGGAGGGTCGGTTTCTCGAAACTTGATCCCTTCCGAAAAGAGAAGTCATCCCTTTCAGATGCACTGCAGGCCTTCAAAAAATACAAACAAAAAAAATACAAGTTCAACAAAATACAAACAATTTCTCTATTGTAAAATTTCAACTTTTAGGCATCTAAATCTGTTTTTGTTTTGTCTATACGGCATTTTAAAGAAAAGTGACAGCTGTTTAAACATCGCTGACAGCTGTCAAAATAAAACGGAAGTAGCGACTTCGGAACTGAAAAATGTGAATTTAAATCCTTTTAAAGAGCATTTTTTGGACAAAACTTTTTAAAATTTCCTGAAGATTAATTTAAACATTTTTATAGTATTTTTAATAATTAGCAACTTGTCAATTAGAAAGTTTGGGGAATTTTAAACATGTATTTTAATTTTTCAGTAGTTAAAGTTGCTTTCATAAACTTCGAATGCGTTTTTCTCAGAACGGTATTTTTAATAAAATGTTGAAATGTGATTTCTCAAAAAGTTCTTAAAAGATTTTGTTGAAAATTATTATGAATGATTTTCATAGTATTTACTAGTGACTGACCTAAAAGCTTTAAATTTCGATAATTTTTATTGATGTTACACTCATAGTTAGATATAAAGGTAATAAAATTTCGTTAAAAATTCAATGCGTATGATTTTGGAGGACTAAAATTTTTTTTCCCAAATGTAAATTAAGCAAACATTTTAGGTGATTGACTAGTCCAGTGTATAAGAAATGTGCTGCATTAGAAAATATTGAAATAATTTAATTTATTAAAAAATTAGACCTTTTGAAAAAACTCGATTCTTTACTAAATTTTCTTCCTTTATTAGAAATTTCATAAAAACTTCTCCAGGAATAAATTTTTTAAGTGCAGTTCCCTATGATAATGAGAAATAAATCTAAAAATGTAAAAACATCAACTAGTTTCAACGTTTAAAGAAAAAAGTTCTATGAATATAGACGGATACCTTAAAAAAGAAATCGCTGACTTGACCGGGCTAGAGCTACAGTCCTAAGATCCGCCGAGTTCGTTAGAGGTGACTGGGGCACGTAAAATATGTTCGTGGTCATAATGCCCTCCATGTTCTTTCAATCAATACCTCTGGGGGTGTCAGGCCAAATCTATGGGTCTTTTTCTTGGTTCCTGCTTTAAAATTACTACGACCTACTTGAGTGAAGTCGTTCTTTCACCTTAAGAGCGCTTTCCCACTTACCGACACGACAGCGATAAATCTTAGACGACTGTCGTTTTCCGACATCGGCGCAAGTAAAATGCACTAAAATGAGCTACTCGCTTTCCCACCAACCGATTCAGTGACGATTTTGTCGTTTTAGAAAGGCCGATATCGTTTATCGGGCAGTTTCGTCGTTCCACAAGCGCTACTCCTTTTGAATCAGTCCGACAATTTGAGAGCTATCGTTACTCACGTTGTTTGCTTTGGATTAATAAACTAGATTTTTTGTAATGCAGTTGTTACATGACTTTATTTTTAAATTCATCATTAATATAATTAAATATTTTACTTACTTGTACTTAGATTTCTTACGCATTTAATTGACACATTCTGCTCAGATTTTAATGTTATGTTATGTTATTCTAGCTTGCTTGATCATAAAATGCAACTTTACCGCAGATTTGCTATCATTACTGTTTGAATTTCCCATCTGTTATATTAAGTTCTCATTTGCAATCATTAATAAGTTAATTTATCGCATACTGTTGCTTTTGAAAGCAAATTACTGAGTGTATCAAATTTTGATTTAAGATTATTTAATAAATTTAAAGAGGTAAAGGGACTAAAGAAAAAATGATCTGATAAATGTGTTAATAGTTCAAATTAAATAATTTAAAAAGGGAAATGAAAAAGAGAAAATTATTAACAAAATTAGAAAAGAGCCATTAAAATTGAAAATATTTTTATTCGTATTTTTTAATATATTATTGTTTTAAACAAAAATCATTTTAATTATTAGAAGAGATGCCAGAACTTTAGCAGATTTAAGAGAGTTACAGAAAAAAAATTAAAATTTTTAAAATGAAAGAGTTAAAAAAAACCCACCGGGAATCGAACCCGAGGCGGGAAAATGCTAGCGCAACGCGATAACACTACGCCAAAGAGCCTTACACAATGAGTACTAAAGTGACCATTTCACAAAAAAAAAGGCGGAGCCAAAGCTTCACTAGCATATCACTGGTGGAAAGAATATAAGAAATTGGTGCCTAATATCCAATGTTTTTAAAATGTGTGCAATGAAACAGCGTTACAATTTACTTTTCTAACAATAATTGCTGTAGTAAGTCTATAAAAGTTACTACTCTGCAGTCATTATAAAACTTGTGCGAGCTTACCGGAATCTTTAAATGAAACGATATGGGTAGAGTGGGAAAACTGCTTTCTAGACGACACGATACCGTTTTGTCGTTGCATTATTTCCCGGCCGATACGGACGTTGTCGTGTCGGTAAGTGCGAAAGCGCTCTAACGGTGCTCATTAAAACGAAAGGCGCACCCCTTCGCATTAATCAAGTAGCCAGCCGGCTATCGTGCTTGGTTAGTCCAAGTGGCACGAAAAACAACAAGAACAACAGACCTACCGTCAAACATGCAGTTCAGTCCAAAATTTTGGACTCATTAAGAAGAGAAAATAGTGCACTCATTTGAAGGAGTGTTATTCTACACTTCATAAGATTATACGAATAGATCTTAGAACCTAATTCGAAGAAACTAAAAATAAATAGTTAATGCCAAGCATTACGTTAATACATGCTCATTAAAACGAAAGGCGCACCCCTTCGCATTAATCAAGTAGCCAGCCGGCTATCGTGCTTGGTTAGTCCAAGTGGCACGAGAAACAACAAGAACAACAGACCTACCGTCAAAAATGTAGTTCAGTCCAAAATTTTGGACTCATTAAGAAGAGAAAATAGTGCACTCATTTGAAGGAGTGTTATTCTACACTTCATAAGATTATACGAATAGATCTTAGAACCTAATTCGAAGAAACTAAAAATAAATAGTTAATGACAAGCATTACGTTACTACATAAAACCCTCTTTTAGGGATCAAATTATGAGAGTTATCTCTCGTAAGTAAAAGGATAATAAATGTACATGGAAGAAATTTACTTTTTGTGTTACATTTTTCATATTTAATGTGGCGGATTATACAAGAAAGGGCAATTAAAGGATTTTATACCTTTAATACTAGATTTACCAGTAATTTAAATATACATTCAATTGCAATTGCAAAACCAGTCATTTTGACTGGTTTGGTAAATCAAGTGTTAAAAATTTTGCACTCTACAATTTACCAATATTTACATTAAGTAGTCCTTAAGTCAAAAAACCAACACAGATGGTATTAAAGTTCTAGTGAATTCTATAATCTCCCAATGGAAGATATTTAATTTTTGCATTAGATTTTACATATTTAATGTGACGCATTATACAAGGAATATTAAAATGATTTAACACCTCTAACATTGACACTAGATTTACCAGCAATTTAAATATTCATTGAATAACAATTGCAAAACCAGTTATTTTGAATAGTTTTGTAAATCAAGTGTAAAAAATTTTGTAACCTACAATTTACCAATATTTACATAAAGTAGTCCCTATTTCAAAAAACTAACATGGATTGTATTAAAGTGCTGCTGAATTCTATAATCATCTCCCAATGCAAGAAGTTTACATTTTGCATATGTAATGTGACGCATTATACAAAAAATAACATTAAAATGATTTAATACATTAACACTAGATGTACCAGCAATTTAAATATACATTGAATTGCACTTGCAAAACCAGTTGTTTAGTTAATCCAGTTATTTAGTTAATAGTTTGGCTAATCAAATATTAAAATTTTTGTACTCTACAATTTACCAATATTACATAAAGTAGTCCGCATTTCAAAAAACCAACACGGATTGTATTAAAATGCTGGTGAATTCTATAAGCATCTCCCAATAGAAGAAGTTTACATTTTGCATATGTAATGAGACGCATTATACAAAAAATAACATTAAAATGATTTAATACATTAACACTAGATGTACCAGCAATTTAAATATACATTGAATTGCACTTGCAAAACCAGTTGTTTAGTTAATCCAGTTTGAATAGTTTGGTAAATCAAGTGTTAAAAATTTTGTACTCTACAATTTACCAATATTTACATTAAGTAGTCCTTAACTCAAAAAACCAACACAGATGGTATTAAAGTGCTAGCTAATTCTATAATCTCCCAAGTGGTTATTACGATGGGTTTATTTCTCTCAGACTTTCAATAACCTTTAAATTCTAGTTTTCAATATCGATATATCAATTCAGTTCCTGGTAAAAGGCATTTATTTCCACTGGTACCTGTGCTGCACTAAATGCTATCACAAAACACAACAATGATTAAGTTATAATTAATACTATGTCCGTAAAGTCGTACAAAGTTAATGCTCTAGTCAATTTTGCCGATTATATATCGAAGCATATCTTAAATCTAAGTTATTATGGACCACGCAGTATAAAATAAATATGAAGTTTAAACAAGTTTGAATACTACAGCACGTCACGTTAGTGATCAGCTATCGTTTTAAACATCAGATAATGCCATTCAGGAAAAAGGAAAAACTTCGTGAAAAATAAAAAAGATTTATTCGGTATAACATGTAAAATAAGAACTATAAAATGGAGTTTTAAAACAGATAAAGCAATGTGTTATAATTTCAGTCTATGTATCAGCTGAAAAAGTAAATTTACGTGCGCTATTCCAATAATTGAAAAGTGTCGATCCAAATGGAAATTTTATAAATAAAAGAAATTGCTTGAAAATGCTGTAGATTGTTTATAAAATTGCTCTCTACCTACTATTAAAATAAAAACTTGTTCAAAGAAAATTTAAAAATATAAAAGCCATATTTTAAGGCTGTGCTTTACTCAGCCTCCGATATGAGGAAGCTAATGTTAAGTGAATGGAGAAGTTATCCCTAGTTTACAAAATCACATTTAAATTTTTTTCAAAAAAAAAAATTTTTTTTTTCTCGAGGTACTTCATAACTTAATAAATGGAAGCTCGTTTTCAAATTTTTATTTTCCATTCAAAATCTAATTTTAAAATGTAATCGAATTTTTGAATTGAGGAAATAAGGGTTACTTTTTCCTTTATCTGTTCAAAAATACTCGAGATTGATAAATTTTATAATTTTAGAAACTAAAAATCGAAAAGTGTCGATTCAAATGGAAATTTTCTTAATAATAGAAATTGCTTGAAAATGGTGTAGATTGTTTATAAAATTGCTCTGTACCTACTCTCAAAATATAAACTTGTTCTAAGAATATATAAAATTCTACAAGCCATTTTTTAACGATATCTTAAGTAATATGCTAAGTATTAAAGGGTTAAAGAGTTTTAGAACCAAAAATTAGGCCATCATCACCAGCCTGCTACTCACACGAACTCTAACGATCGGAATAGTCGATTTTTTTTCGACTGGTTACGTCATTAAGGCGAAAATACCCACCAGAGTAGCAAAAGCTCTCATCTTCGACATAAACAACGGGCCAAAATGCACTTCTAGTGACGTCATTAGATAATCTAGTGGTGTAGGTGATCGCCGTGAGTAGCAGCCGGGACCTTTTGCTACTCTGGAGGAGATTCTCGTCTTAGGTTGCTACTTACAAGAACTTTAAACAATTGGAATAGTCGATTTTTTCGACTGGCTACATCATTATGACGAAAATTCCCCCCAGAGTAGCAAAAGCTCCCTTCTTCAACATAACCCAACGTAAAGAAATGCACTTCTAGTGACTTCATAAGATAATCTAGTATTGTAGATGATTGGAGTGAGTAGCAACCCAAAAACTTACACACGGTTTACAATGACAATAAGAAGGAATGCAAACGAAAACACATTTTAATATTAGCATACATCACAAATATGAGAATACTCATTACGCATATCTGATTGGAAAAGAAAAATGATTCTTTTAGGATAATTTTCAATACATTAAATATTTTCCCATTTTATGCTGCAGCCTTAACCTCTTTTACACACTTCCTTTTTATAGATATTTACAGTGACTAGTGCATAAACAAAACCACCTATAACAAATGGAATCAAAGTGCTAATGTAATTTATATTCTTCTAAGCTGTTGTTATATTAGGTTCTTTTTGTTTCAAACTTTTGATAACATTCAATTTTCAATATCGACGAAACATTTCAGTTCCCAATAATAAGGAGGCATACTTCACCATTTCAGCATGTATCTGTTCCACACTAAATGGTATCATAGCACATAGCTATAATTCTTGAATTAAAAATATTTCTGCAAAGTCATAAAATGCTACAGTAGTTCTAGTTCTGATCAAAAAGACATCAGAATAAAAGCATTCACACGGTCTACAATGACAATTAGAAAGGATATAAATGAAAACACTTTTTGAAATTGGCAAACAACATCAGAGATATTAGAATACTCCTTACATATATCTGGTTTTAAAAGAAAGAATAAAGATATTTTTAAGATAATTTTCAATATATTAAATATTTTACTCTTTTTAGGTTCTAACCTCAACATTTTTTACACACTTCCTTTTTATCGATATTTACAGTGACTAGTGCATAAGACAAAAAAAAAACAAAAAAAAAAACAAAAAAAAAACCTATAACAGATGGAATTAATGTGCTAGTGAAATTTATATTCTTCTAAATCTGTTGTTATATTAGGTTCCTTTTGTTTCCAAACTTTTGATAACGTTTAATTTTCATTATCGACAAAATAATTCAGTTCTCAGTAACAGTACAAGAAGACATTCTTCTACATTTCAGCATGTATCTATGCCACACTAAAAGGTATCATAACACATAGCAATAATTCTTGAATAATAACTATTTCTGCAAAGTCATATAATGCTACAGTAGTTCTAGTACTGATCAAAAAGACATCAGAATAAAACCATTCACACGGTTCAAAATGACAATTAGAAAGGATATAAATGAAAACACTTTTTGAAATTGGCAAACAACATTATAGACATTAGAATACTCCTTACGTATATCTGGTTTTAAAAGAAGGAAAAAAGATTCTTTTACTATAATTTTCAATACATGAAATATTTTACTCTTTTTAGGTTCTAACATGAACCTTTTTTACACACTTCCTTTCTATCGATATTTTCAATAAGTATTGCTTAAATCAGAAAAGCACTTATAACAGACAGATGGTATTAAAGTGGTAGTGAAATTTATAATCTTCCAATCTGTTATTATAATAGGCTCTTTTTGTTTCAAATTTTTGATAACCTTCAATTTTCAATATCTACAAAATAATTCAGTTCCCAGGAACAGTACGAGAAAGCTTTCTTCACCATTTCAGCATGTGTCTGTGCCATACTATACTAACCTCAACCTTATTTACATACTTCCTTTTTATCGATATTTAAAATAAGTATTGCAGAAGTCAGAAAACCACTTATAACAGATGATACTAAAGTGCTAGTGAAATTTATAATCTTCCAAACTGTTATTACGATAGGTTCGTTTTTTTTCCAACTTTTGATAACGTTTAATTTTCAATATCGACAAAATAATTCAGTTTCCAGTAACAGTAAAAGAAGGCATTCTTCACCATTTCAGCATGTATCTGTGCCACACTAAATGGTATCATAGCACATAGCAATATTTCATGAATTATAAATATTTCTGCAAAGTCATATAATGCTACAGTAGTTCTAGTACTGATCAAAAAGACATCAGATTAAAAGCATTCACACGGTCGACAATGACAATTAGAAATTATATAAATGAAAATACACTTTTGAAATTGGCAAACAACATCAGAAATATCAGAATACGCCTTACGTATATATGGATGGAAAAAAAGAAAAAAACATTCTTTTACGATAATTTCCAATACATTAAATATTTTACTCTTTTTAGATTGTAACCTCAACCTTTTTTACACAGTTCCTTTTTATCGATATTTACAATAACAATTGTATAAGTCAGAAAACTACTTATAACAGATGGAATTAAAGAGTTAGTGAAATTTATAATCTTCTAATCTGTTACTATAAAAGGCTTTTTTTGCTTCAAACTTTTAATAACCTTTAATTTTCAATATCGATAAAAAAAATTCAGTTCCCAGTAATAGTACAAGAAGACATTCTTCACCATTTCAGCATGTATCTATGCCCCACTAAATGGTATCATAATACATATCCTTGATTCTTGAATTATAACTATTTCTGAAAAGTCATATAATGATACAGTAGTTCTAGTGCTGATCAACAAGACATCAGAATAAAAGCATTCACACGGTCTACAATGACATTTAGAAAGTATATAAATGAAAACACTTTTTGAAATTGGCAAACAACAGAGATATTAGAATACTCCTTACATACATCTGGTTGGAAAAGAAGAAAAAAGATTCTGTCAGGATAATTTTCAATACATTAAATATTTTACCCTTTTTAGGCTGTAACCTCAACCTTATTTACACATTTCCTTTTTGCCGAAATTTACAATGAGTAGTGCATAAGTCAAAAAACTACCTATAAGAGATGGTACTAAAGTTCTACTGAAATTTATATTCTTCCAAGCTGTTATTATAATAGGTTCTTCTTGTTTCAAGTTTTTAATAACTTTCAATTTTCTATATTCCGTTCCCGGTAACAGTACAAAAAGGCATTCTTCACCATTTCAGCATGTACCTGTGCCACACTGAACGACATCATAACACATAGCAATAATTCTAGAATTATAACTATTTCTGCAAAGTCATATAATGCTACAATAGTTCTAGTACTCACCAAAAAGACATCAGAAGAAAAGCATTCACACGTCTGCGATGACAATTAGAAAGGATATAAATAAAAACAATTTTTTAAATTAGAAAACAACATCAGATATATTAGAATACTCCTTACGTATATGTGGTTTTAAAAGAAGGAAAAAAGATTCTTTTACGATAATTTTCAATACATTAAATATTTTACTCTTTTTAAGTTCTAACCTCAACTTTTTTTACACACTTCTCTTTATCGATATTTACAGTGAGTAGTGCATAAATAAAAAAACCACCTATAACAGATGGTATTAAAGTGCTAGTGAAATTTATAATTTTAAAAACTGTTATAATAGGTTTTCTTTTTGTTTCAAACTTTTGATTACCTTCAATTTTCAATATCGAAAAAAAAAATTCAGTTCCCAGTAGTAGTACAAGATTGTTTTCTTCATTTCAGCATGTATATGTGTCACACTAAGTGGTATCATTACACAGAGCAATAAATCTTGAATTGTAACCTCAACCTTTTTTATACTCTTCCTTTTTATCGGCATTACAATGATTATTGCATAATTCAGAAAACCACATATAACAGATAGTATTATAGCGTTAGTGAAATTTATAATCTTCCAATATTTTATTATAATAAGTTCTTTTTCTTTCACGCTTTTAATAGCCTTCAATTTTTCAATATCGACAAAATAATTTAGTTCCCAGTAACAGTACAAGAAGGCATTCTTCACCATTTCAGCATGTGTCTGTGCCACACTAAACTAACATCAATCTTTTTTACAAACTTCGTTTTTTCCAATATTTGCAATGAGTAGTCCATACGTCAAGAAACCACCTATCACCGATGGTGTTAAAGTGCTTGTGAATTCCACCATCTCCCAAGCTGTTATTATAATAGGTTCGGTTTGCTTCAAACTGTCTATAACCTTCAAATTCGACTTTTCAATATCGACACAAATATTCCGCTCCTGGTAAAAGTACGAGAAGGCTTTTTTATTTTTTGCCATTTCAGCATGTATCTGTGCCGCACTAAATGGTATCATAATACACTGCAACAGTTCTGGAATTATAGCGAATGCTATGTCGGCATAGTCATGCAACCTTAATATAATTTCATTGTTCAAGAGGATGACTATCAGGATAAAAGCTCGCACAAGGTTTACAATGAAAATGAGAAGCGATGCAAATGAAAACACTTTCTGAAACTGGTGAATAACATTACAAATTTCAGAATATTCCCTATATATATCTGGTTGCAAAAGGTGAAACGATTTTGTTAGGATAATTTTCTTAATTTTCTGACGGAAGTTTGATAGCAGTGCTCTACAGCGATAACACGAAGCACAAAATAAAATTGAAGACAGAAAAGTGAAAGCATCACAAATTCCAAATACTAAGAATGATTTTATGGTGAAGTAAAAGACATCGAAAGTTTTAATCTCGCAATAATCAACAATATAATAGTAAAAATATTTGCAATATACAGAAGTATCATTCAAACTGATATATATGATGAAACCCACATACGTATAACAATTAATAATGATTAAAATAATTAAAAGTTTAATATAAATACATTTGGGTTCAAGATTCTTTTGTGTCTTGAGACGTACTAATAAATTTTTCAGTTCCATCCGTTTGGAATAGAGTGTATGCCATATTAAAAGTACTACAACACATCCTAGCATGTAAGCAATTGTTATTTTTACATCCTCGTTATCTAATATAGCAGCAAGGCAGTTCATAAGGATGATATCCATTACTGATATGTGCAATACCAAAGGAAAAACAAATTTGGATACTAGGTGATATCTATGAACATTACGATTTTCAGAGGTTTTACATGTTTCTAATCCCAAGCAGTTGCATAATTTAGCCAATACTTCAAATGAATCCATAGCAGAACTGTCTTTAACTGATTTTTCTCTTGTTGAATTAGCTGGTAAAGAAAACACTCTATCTTTTTCTAAAGATCCCATGGCTTGATTAACTTACAATTAAAGAATTTCCATGTATATCCGACTGTATAGCGTTTTCAACTATTGTGTATTTTACTAGTACGTACTAAGCATCAAATGCAGTCGGATAATTTGCAGCCGGTATTTGAAGAACTTTGTTTGTCAAATTTATAAGATAGAGTGTTTTTCAAATAAACAGTGTGAAACGAGTGCAGTTCTCTTCCTAGTGCGAATTAGTAAACAACTCTTTACAACATTAAAAGTAATTGATTTTTCCATTGATTTACTGAAAGAAGAAAAGTAAATTTAATTTATTTTCGTATATTTTGAATGTTTTTACCGCGATCAAATCACTTTCAAATTAATAACATTCCTATTTTACTAAATAAACATACGTCATTTTCGAAGAACATATTTTAATAAAATTAAAAAGATTTCGAAATAGAATGTCAAGAAAAATCAATTGTTACCTGTTGTTTTGATGGTACTATGTTTGATTTGCTTTATAAATAATTGCATCCCCTATACAATAATAAGCCTGAGTCATCTGTCCATGTGTCCTTGAATTTATGAAGCGGTTGGACCTGGAAGGGATAGATGAATCCATATTGCACTCTTGATGAGCTAGGGTTAGCATCTTTTAAGGATATTGAAGTAAGGTCAGTATTTTGTAAGGCAACCTTCCTATGTTTTAATTGCTGAAATCCTGTTAAGCATGTTATAAATCAAAGCTATTGTTATAATAGGTTCCGTATTCTTCAAATTTTTAATAATCTTCAATTTTCAATACCGATAAAATAATTGAGTTCCCAGTAACAGTACAAGAAGGCATTCTTCACCTTTTGAGCATGTATCTGTGCCACACTAAAAAGTATCATAACTCATAGCAATAATTCTTGAGTTACAACCTCAACTTTTTTTACACACTTAATTTTTATCGATATTTACAATGACTATTCTGTAGTTCAGTAAATCCACCTATAACAGATAGTATTAAAGTGTTAGTGAAAGTTATAATCTTCCAAGCTGTTTTTATGACAGGCTCTTTTTGCTAAAGTTTTTAATAACCTTCAATTTTCAATTTCGACAAAATAATTCAGTTCCCAGTAACAGTACAAGAAGGCATTCTTCACAATTTCAGCATGTATCTGTGACCCACTAAATATTATCATAACACATAGCAATAATTCTTGAATTATAACTAATTCTGAAAAGTCATACAATGTTACAGTAGTTCTAGTACTGAACAACAAGACATCATAACAAAAACATTGACACGGTTTACAATGACATTTAGAAAGGATATAATTAAAAACACTTTTTCAAATTGGTAGAGAACATCAGAATTATCAGAATACTCCTTACATATATCTGGTTGGAAAAGAAGAAAAAAAGGATTCTTTTAGGATAATTTTCATTACATTAAATATTTTCCTCATTTTAGATTGTAACCTCAACCTTTATTATCCACTTTAACCTTTTTATCGATATTTACAATGAGAAGTGCATTAAAAAATAATTATAACAGATAGTATTATAGTGTCAGTGAAATTTATATTTTTCCAATGTGTTATTATAATAGGTTCTTTTTCCTTCACGCTTTTGATAACCTCCAATTTTCAATATCGACAAAATAATTCAGTTCCTAGTAACAGTACAAGAAGGCATTCTTCACCATTTCAGCATGTATATGTGCTCCACTAAATGGTATCATAACACATAGCAATAATTCTTGAGTTCTAACCTTAACCTTTCTTACACACTCCCTTTTTATCAATATTTACAATGAGTATTACATAATTGAAAAAACCACCTATAACAGATGGCAGTAAAGTGTTAGTGAAATTTATAATCTTCCAATCTTTTATTATAATAGGCTCATTTTGTTTCAAACTTTTGATAACCTTTAATTTTAAATATCGACAAAATAATTCAATTCCCAGTTACAGTACAAGAATTCATTCTTCACCATTTTAGCATGTGCCTGTGCCACACTAAACTAACCTCAATCTTTTTTACACACTTCCTTTTTACCGATATTTACAATAAGTAGCCCATACGTCAAAAAACCACCTATCACCGATGGTGTTAAAGTGCTAGTGAATTCCACCATCTCCCAAGCTGTTATTATAATAGGTTCCGTTTGCTTCAAACTGTCGATAACCTTCAAATTCGACTTTTGAATATCGACGCAAAAGTTCAGCTCCTGGTAAAAGTACGAGAAGTCTTTCTTATTTTTTGCCATTTCAGTGTGTATCTGTGCTGCACTCAATGGTATCATAATACACTGCAATAGTTCTGGAATTATAATGAATGCTATTTCCGCAAACTCATACACGTTTAAAGTATTTTCATTGCCAAAGACCAAGACTATCAGAATAAAAGCTCGCACAAGGTTTACAATGAAAATGAAAAGCGATGCAAATGAAAACACTTTCTGAAATTGGTGTATAGTATTACAAATTTCAGAATATTCCTTATATATTTGAGGTTGCAAAAGACAAAATGATTTTGTTAGGATAATTTTCTTAATTTTCTGACGAAAGTTTGATAGCAATGCTTTACAGCGATAACAAGAAGCACAAAATAAAATTGAAGACAGAAAAATGAAAGCATCACAAATTCCAAATGCTAAGATTGATTTTATGGTGAAGTAAAAGACATCGAAAGTTTTAATCTCGCAATAATCAACAGTGTGATAGTAATAATATTTGCAATATAGAGAAGTATCAATTAAACTCATATATATGATGAAACACACATACGTATAATAATTAATAAGGATTAAAAGAATTAAAATTTTAATATAAATACATTTGGGTTCAAGATTCCTTTGTGTCTTGAGACGTACTAATAAATTTTTCAGTTCCATCCGTTTGGAATACAGTGTATGCCATATTAAAAGTATTACAACACATCCTAGCATGTAAGGAATTGATATTTTTACATCCTCGTTTCCAAATATAACAGCAAGGCAGTTCATAAGGATGATATCCGTTACTGATATGTACAATACCAAAGGAAAAACAAATTTGGATACTAGGTGATATCTATGAATATTACGATTTTCAGATGTTTTACATGTTTCTAAACCCAAACAGTTGCATAATTTAGCCAATACTTCAAACGAATCCATAGAAGAACTGTCTTTAATTGATTTTTCTCTTGTTGAATTTGCTGGTAAAGAAAACACTCTATCTTTTTCTAAAGATCCCATGGCTTGATTTACATACAATTAAATATTTTCTCGGTATATCCGATAGTAAAGCGTTCTCAACTATTGTATATTTTACTAATACGTACTAAATATCAAATGCAATCGGATAATACAGTGCATTTTCAGAACAATTTTTTTCAACTATATAAGAAATTGTGTTTCTCAAGTAAACAGCGTGATGCGAGTGCAGTTTGCTGCCTAGTACGAATTAGTAAACAACACTTTACATCATTAAAAGTAATTGATTTTTCCATTGATTTACGGAATGAAGAAAAGTAAATTCAGTTTATTTTCATATATTTTGAATGTTTTTATTATGATCAAATCACTTTGAAATTAATAACATCCCTATTTTACTAAATAAGCATACGGCATTTTCGAAGAACATCTTTTAATAAAATTAAAAAGATTTTGAAATAGAATGTCAATCAAAATCAATTGTTATCTGTTGTTTTGATGGTACTATGATTTGCTTTATAAAAAATTGCATCCCCTATACAATAATCAGCCTGAGTTATCTGTCCGTCTAACCTTGAATTTATGAAGCGGTTGGTCCTGGAATGGATAGATGAATCCATATTTTATTCTTGATGAGCTAGGGTTAGCGTCTTTTAGGATATTGAAGTAAGGTCAGTATTTTGTAAAGCAACCTTCCTATGTTTTAATTGCTGAAATTTTGTTAAGTATGCTATAAATAAAAGACTGTTAGTAAACTTCATAAATCTCTACATCAGACATTCTTTATTGGTTCAACTAGTACTTTACCATTGGATGGTAGCATTATTTAAAACTTATTTATTTTACAGTCGTGTAGAAAAGTTTAAGACCATCCATCAGAAAAAAACAACACTTATTTTAAGCCTGTAATACCAGTATTTTAGAAAAGAACAAAGTGGTCTTGTAAGGTTATTGAAGTAAGATCAGTATTTTGTAGGACAACCTTCCTATGTTTTAATTGCTGCAATCCTGTTAAGTTATGCTATAAATCAAAGACTGGGAGTAATCTTGATAAACCTGTGCGCACCACACAATCTTTATTTCTTCAACATTAGCCCTAGATGTTTGATAGGTATATTGTTTTTAAAATTAATTTTTTGGGGAAAAAATTTAAATTTAATACTTGTTTTCTCATTAAATTTTTAATATTTTACCCCCGTAATTTTTATTATTATTATATTAAGACCATCCATCAGAAAAAAATTACTCTTATTGTAAACGTGTAATACCAGTATTTTAGAAAAGAACAAAGTGGTCTCGTAAGGATATTGAAGTAAGGTCAGCATTTTGTAGGGCATCCTTCCTATGTTTTAATTGCATCAATCCTGTTAAGTATGCTATAAATCAATGACTGGGAGTAAGCTTGATAAAACTGTGTACACCACACATTTTTTATTTCTTCAACATTAATACTAGATGGCAGATATATATATATATATATATATATATATATATATATATATATATATATATATATATATATATATATTTAATTATTATTATTATTATTATTATTATTATTATTTTTTGAAAAAAATTAAAATCTAAAAACTTCTTTTTTCACATTCAATTGTTAATATTTTACCCCCGTATTTTTTATTATTATTTTAAGTCCATCCATAGTAAGAGCCGCTGTTCGCGAGTCGGAAGTAACGTCATCAGTTGGCGGGGCTTATGTGTCATGGCCGTAAACCGAAAGTGGCGCCATGTTGGTTTCTGAAAACCGGAAGTGCGGCCATGTTGTTTTCAAAGTTTAGTTAGTAATTAGTGGAAACGAGCATATTTGTTGATACCACGTGCAATATATTCGGGACTAGAAATTTTTGTGGATATATTCGACAGTTAGAAAATTTTTTTACGGATACCACGAGGGATATATTCGGTACTTAGAATTTTTTTTTAAGTTTTTCTTGGACGCCACAAGGGATATATTCGAGACTTAGAAAATACATTAAACTTTTTACACATACCACAAGGAATATATTTGGAATTAAGAAAATTCATTAAACTTTTGATACCACTTGAGATATCATCGGGACGTAGAAAATGTTTGAAACTTTGGTGGATACCCGAGGGATATATTCTACATTTAGAAAATTTTTAAAACACTTTGTGTATACCACGAGGGACATATTACGGATTTGGAATATTTTTTAAGCTTTATTTAGTTTTAAGTTATTAAGTTTATTTAGTTTTTTCAGTTCATTCATTTATTATTTTAGTTTACAAAACGTATTTGAACTTGAATTTCGTTTACATTTTTTAATCATAGTTACTTATTTTAATATCGGAGATTTTTATTTTTAAAAACTTAAATATTTTTTATATTTTTAAAACTGAATTTTATTTTATACTTTAATTTTGGAGATTTATAATTTTAAAACTTAAATAATTGTTATATTTTAATTTCGGAGACTAATATTTACAATTCGGAAATTTATTTTATATTTTTTTAAAACTTAATTTTTTTTACATTACAACTTCAGAGATTTATGTTTCATTTCATATAGAAAAATTTTAAAACTTTACCACTAGGGATATATTCGGGAATTAGAAAATTTTCAAATCTTTCATGGAAACTACGAATAATATATTCGACACTTAAATAATTTCTAAACTTTATATAATTTTAATTCATTCACTTATTATATTCGTTTACGAAACTTTTATTTTCGGAAATATAATTTTTTAATATTTAAACTTAATTAATTTCATTTACGAATATATATTTTTTGCACTTAAAATTATTTTAGATTTCATATTTATTTTATTTTCTAATTTTGGAGATATTTTTCAAACTAAAAAAAAATTTTTTTTTTAATTTAATTATATATTTTATAATTATTTGAATCTTAAAGATTACAAAACCACTTGGTGCTGTCGGTATTCGTAAAACTTAAACTATTTTTATATTTTAATTTTGGATGTTAATATATATAAATCGGAAATTTATTTTATATTTTGTTTAAACTTAATTTTTTTTATATATTACAACTTCGTATATTTATGTTTTTCATATATTTATTTTTTTTTTCAATCTAAAATTTATTTTATATTTTTCTTTTTTAAAACTTGATTTTATTTTATACTTTAATTTCGTAGATTTATAATTTAAAACTTAAGTAATTGTTATATTTTAATTTCGGAGATTGATATTTATAAATCGGAAATTTATTTTTTTTAAACTTGAATTTATTTTTTATGTTTAGATTTCTTATTTAAAATTAATTTATATTTTAATTTTGGATGTTAATATTTATATATCGGAAATTTATTTTATATTTTGTTTAAACTTAATTGTTTTTATATTACAACTTCGTATATTTATGTTTTTCATATATTTATATTTTTTTCAATCTAAAATTTCTTTTATATTTTTCTTTTTTAAAACTTGATTTTATTTTATACTTTAATTTCGTAGATTTATAATTTAAAACTTAAGTAATTGTTATATTTTAATTTCGGAGATTGATATTTATAAATCGGAAATTTATTTTTTTTAAATTGAATTTATTTTTTATGTTTAGATTTCTTATTTAAAATTAATTTATATTTTAATTTCGGATGTTAATATATATTTTGTTTAAATTTAATTTTTTTTATGTTACAACTTCGTATATTTATATTTTTCATATATTTTTATTTTTTTTTTATCAATCTAAAATTTCTTTTATATTTTTCTTTTTTAAAACTTTATTTCATTTTATACTTTAATTTCGTAGATTTATAATTTAAAACTTAAGAAATTGTTATATTTTAATTTCGGAGATTAATATTTTTAAATCGGAAATTTATTTATTTTTTAAACTTGAATTTATTTTTTATGTTTAGATTTCTTATATAAAATTAATTTATATTTTCATTTCGGATGATAATATTTATAAATCGGAAATGTATAACTTTAAAACTTAAACTTAATTTTTTTGTGTTACTACTTCGGAGATTAATGTTTTATATTTAGATTTCATATTTAAAATTAATTTATATTTTAATTTTAGAGGGGTTTTTTTTATTTATTTTCAAACTTAAATTTATTTTATATTTTTGTTTTTTAATTTATTTTGTATTGAATAATTTTTCGAAACTTAAAGTTTACGAACTCACATGGTGGTCATTCATAGATGGCTGCATTACCAATAATAGCAAACTCAGTACTAGAGGACTTGGCCCAGGGAGTACTGTTGTCAAATCTTCCTATGTGGTAGTATGTGGCCGTTAGTCATCGCACTTGACATCGCACTGGAGCTCTCGGATCTGACTTTCCTGGGCCAAGCCCTCTAAGCCAGATTACTGTAGATGCATGGTATGAGACATAGCTGATATATTGCAACGATATTGAGGATTAAAAAAGTCGAGTTAAGTTAGAAATAAATTAAAAAATAGGATAAAATAAGCTGAGGTTCACGAGTTCGGTGGGGTAAAAAAATACACAAGTTAGGTTGACAATAATTACACTGTAGGTTGAGCAAAATAGTACACAGTTAGGTAAGCAACAAGAAGGAATTTAAATAAGTTGACTAATCCTGTGATAATAACAGAATAACAGTAAAAAGGCTTTTTCTTCTTTTTTTTTCATGTTAAAGTAACAGGGGAAAAGTAGGAGCAAGAAGCATAGAAGTACTAGTCTATAAAACATGAGAATCCAGCTAAGTGCTGGGGGAAATTTGATTGGCTCTTGAGGGCCAATAGAATTTGTGCGTTATTTCCAAGAGTAAGGTAGTGAGAAAAACGTTTGGGATTCAGCTGAGAAAGGGGAGAAAAGAGATTGGCAAATAAGGGCCAATAGAATTCATTCTATGCTTCTGTCCAAAACAGCTAAGGGACGCTTAGCATTTGCAGGATCCGTATGGTCATATTGGGCTAAGTCCAGTAAATGGTCAACGCTTATGTTAGAATAAAAGTTAATTGCTAGAATTTTAAGAAAATTTGGAAGAGTAGGGAGATTAATTTTCCTGTGAATCTCACAGTTACGATAGTACCAAGGAGAATTAGCGATTTGCCGAATGATGATATTTTGTGCAGCAGATAAAGATTTAATATGAGTCTTAGTTGCATATGACCATGCGGGACTTGCATAAGTTAATAAAGGACGTAAATATGATTTATAAATGAGCATTTTATTATTAAAGTTCGATTTACTATTTCGAGCAATTGGCCGTTAGTCATTTGCGCTCTAATCTTTTAAGGAGTAACATGTCTGTGGCAGTCGTCGAATTAGAGGGGTTTCAATTACACCATCATACCTACATCGTAAAAGAATTGGCTTTTTACGACGTATCTCCAAATTATCACGGGCACTGCTCATTTCTTCCTGCCTGTCCTTGGGAACATTTATCGGCCAAAAAGAAAAAAAAACATACGCATGGTTGACGCGACGCTGTCATGGAATAAGTTCGGAAAGCAGCGAACTGCCTTACTCGTCTTTAAGTCCCATCCTCAAGAAGTTATTTGCGTCTTATGCGGATATTTACATAAAAGGTTTAGAGAAAACAATGTTTTTAAAGAAGTTCACATGTAAAAATATATTGGAATTAAATAATTTCGGTTGTTCTAAAGTAAAAAATTTACAAATAAATTTTAGATTATCGTGCCCTGATCATTCATCAAGTTTTCCTCACTGTGCCCTTAAAAAGCGGCGGCTTACGCTTCCTTTATAACAGACAAACTTTCATTTGTGCCCAGAATGTCATCTCAAGCGGAAGTCGAACATCTTAAGATCTTGAGTAAATGTAGGCAGTAAGGTGCTTTACTCCGTAAATGTCCTAACAGTTTGATTAAAAGAGTTTTTCAATGTGCGCTTGATGTATTGAAAGGACACGTCCACTTAAGCAAGCATCAGAAGCATCAGCTTTCTCCATATAAAAGGACATTGCGTTGATTAAATGACAAAAAAGTTCTTTGTTCAAGAAGCGTAGGCTTCTTGTACAAAAGGGAGACGGATTTTTATCGATACTCCTTCCAGCTGCTGTTTCTGTACTCAGTACTTTAATAAAAGGAGTTTCCTTTAGGATAATTTTTAATACGTTAAATATTTTACCATTTTTACGCTGTAACCTCGACCTTATTTGCACATTTCTTTTTTGCCAATATTTACAATGATTAGTGCATAAGTCAAAAAACCACCTATAACAGATGGTATTAAAGTATTAGTGAAATTTATAATCTTCCAAGCTGTTATTATCATAGGTACTTTTTGTTTCAAACTTTTGATAATTTTCAATTTTTAATATCGACAAAAAAATTCAGTTCCCAGTAGTAGTAAAAGAATGCATTATTCATTTCAGCATGTATCTGTGTCACACTAAGTGGTATCTTAACACATAACAATAATTCTTGAATTGTAACCTCAACCTTTTTTATACAGTTCCTTTTTATCGATATTTACAATGAATATTGCATAGTTTAGAAAACCACCTATAACAGATGGTATTAAAATGTTAGTGAAATTTATAATCTTCCACTCTGTTATTATAATAGGTCCTTTTTGTTTCAAGTTTTTAAAAACCTTCAATTTTCAATATCGACAAAATAATTCAGTTCCCATTAACAGTACAAGAAGGCATTGTTCAGGATTTCATCATGTATCTGTGACAAACTAAATGGTATCATGACACAGAGCAATAATTCTAGAATTATAACTATTTCTGAAAAGTTATATAATGCTACAGTAGTTCTACTACTGAGCAACAAGACATCAGAGCAAAATCATTCACATGGTCTACAATGATAATAAGAAAGGATATAATTGAAAACACTTTTTCAAATTATCATACATCATCAGAAGTATCAGAATAATCCTTACGTATATCTGATTGGAAAAGAAGAAAGAAAGATACTTTTAATGCATCAAATATTTTACCCTTCTTAGGCTATGACCTCATTCTTAGTTACATACTTCCTTTTTATCGATATTAACAATGGCATAATTCTGGAGTCTTTTATAACAGACGGTATTAAAATGTTAGTGATATTTATAATCTTCCAATCTCATAATAAGCTCGTTTTGTTTTAAACTTTCGTAATTCAATTACCAGTAACAGTACAACAAGGTCATCTTCACCATTTCAACATGTATCTGTGCGACACTAAACTAACCTCAATCTTTTTACACACTTCCTTTTTACCGATATTTAAAATGAAGTCCATACGTCAAGAAAAAAACTACCGCCGATGGTGTTAAAGTGCTAGTGAATTCCACCATCTCTCAAGATGTTGTTATAATAGGTTCCGTTTGTTTCAAACTTTGGATAATCTTCAATTTTCAATACCGATAAAATAATTCAGTTCCCAGTAACATTACAAGAAGTCATTCTTCAACATTTCAATATGTATCTGTGAAACACTAAATGGTACCATAACACATAGCATTAATTCTTGAGTTATAACCTCAACCTTTTTTACACACTTCCTTTTTATCAATATTTACAATGAGTGTTACACAACTGAAAAAAAAAAAAACCCATAACAGATGTCATTAAAGGGTTATTGAAATTTATAATCTTCCAATCTGTTATTATAATAGGCTAATTTTGTTTCAAATTTTGATAACCTTTAATTCTCAATATCGACAAAATAATTCAGTTCCCAGTTACAGTACAAGAATTCATTCTTCACAATTTTAGCATCTATCTGTGCCACACCAAACTAACCTCAATCTTTTTTACACACTTCCTTTTTACCGATATTTACAATAAGTAGCCCATACGTCAAAAAACCACCTATCACCGATGGTGTTAAAGTGCTAGTGAATTCCACCATCTCCCAAGCTGTTATTATAATAGGTTCCGTTTGCTTCAAACTGTCGATAACCTTCAAATTGGACTTTTGAATATCGACACAAAAGTTCAGCTCCTGGTAAAAGTACGAGAAGTCTTTCTTATTTTTTGCCATTTCAGTGTGTATCTGTGCTGCACTCAATGGTATCATAATACACTGCAATAGTTCTGGAATTATAACGAATGCTATTTCGGCGTAGTCATACAACAATAAAGAATATTCATTGCTAAAGAACATGGCTATCAGAATAAAAGCTCGCACAAGGTTTACAATGAAAATGAGAAGTGATGCAAATGAAAACACTTTCTGAAATTGGTGTATAATATTACAAATTTCAGAATATTCCTTATATATTTGAGGTTGCAAAAGACGAAATGATTTTGTTAGGATAATTTTCTTAATTTTCTGACGAAAGTTTGATAGCAATGCTTTACAGCGATAACAAGAAGCACAAAATAAAATTGAAGACATAAAAGTGAAAACATCACAAATTCCAAATAATAAGATTGATTTTATAGTGAAGTAAAATATATTGAAAGGTTTAACCTCGCAATTATTAACAATATAATAGTAATAATATTTGCAATATGAAGAAGTATCATTCAAACCGGTATAAATGGTGAAACACACATACGTATAAGAATTAATAATGATTAAAAGAATTAAAAGTTTAATATAAGTACATTTGGGTTCAAGATTCCTTTGTGTCTTGAGACGTTCTAATAAATTTTTCAGTTCCATCCGTTTGGAATACAGTGTGTACCATGTTAAAAGTACTACAACACATCCTAGCATGTAAGGAATTGTTATTTTTACATCCTCGTTATCTAATATAACAGCAAGGAAGTTCATAAGGATGATATCCGTTACTGATATGTGCAATACCAAAGGAAAAACAAATTTGGATACTAGGTGATATCTATGAACATTATGATTTTCAGATGTTTTACATGTTTCTAAACCCAAGCAGTTGCATAATTTAGCTAATACTTCAAACGAATCCATAGTAGATGAACTGTCTTTAATTGATTTTTCTCTTGTTGAATTCGCTGGTAAAGAAAACACTCTATCTTTTTCAAAAGATCCCATGGCTTGATTAACTTACAATTAAACAATTTCTCGCTATATCCGACAATAAAGCGTTTTCAACTATTGTATATTTTACTAATACGTACTAAGCATCAAATGCAGTCGGATAATGTAGTGTATTTCAAGAATAATATTTGTCAAATTTATAAGATACAGTGTTCTTGAAATAAACAGTGTGATGCGAGTGCAGTTCTCTGCCTAGTACGAATAAGTAAACAACACTTTACAAAATTAAAAGTAATTGATTTTTCCATTGATTTACTGAAAGAAGAAAAGTAAATTTAATTTATTTTCTCACCGCTGTGATCAGTTTCTTCTTACCATTACTATATTCTGCTATTTTTTAATTTGCAATATTTTTCGTTTATTATCATTAACCACTTACCAAATTTTGGCAAGTTCAAAGGAAAGAAGAGGCTGATTGTTTTCATAAACATAATGAAATTAAATGTTTTCTTACTCACTGTTTCAGTAAGTAGACCCAGGCAATCAAAAATTGATGATTTCAATGTTCCCTGATAAGTAAGTATTTTTTATTATTCTGCTGACTAAATATTATTTCACTGAATCTTCTCCTTACCAGTACTATATGCTGCTTCTTTTTAATTTACAATATTTTCTTTAATTATAGTCAACCAACTACCAAAATTTGGCAAGGGCAAACAAAATATGAGAATCATTGTTTTCATAAACATCATGAGGAATATGAATGTTTTGTTAATGACTGACTCAGTAAGTAGAACCAGGCAATCAAAAATTAATGATTTCTTGATACATATGTACTCCTTGAAACATGTATGTGTTTCTTGATAATTTAATGCTTATTTTTGTATTAATTTCAATTTTTTATTTCATGCATTTAATTTTGTTATGTTGAGTAAATGTTTTTTTTACTGTATCTTTTCCTTACCAGTACTATATAGTGCTTGTTTATAATTTGCAATGTTTTTCATTTATTATAATCAATCAATTACCAAACTTTCGCAAGTGCAAGGAAAAGATGAGGCAGATTGTTTTCATAAACATGATGAATATAAATGTTTTGTTAATGTCTGTCTCAGGCAGTAGATCCTGGCTATAAAAAATTAATGATTTCATCATTCCTTGATACGTATATATTTCTTGCAACACGTATGTGTTCCTTTATACATTTTTTTTTGTGTATGAATTTCAGTTCTTTATTTCATGCATGTAATTTTGTTATGATGAGTAAATATTTTTACTGAATCTTTTCCTTACTAGTACTATATGCTGCTTGTTTTTATTTACAATATTTTTGGATTATTATATTCAACTAATTACCGAAATGTGGCAAGTGCAAAGAAAAGATGAGGCTGATTGTTTTCAGAAACATGATGAATATAAATGTTTTGTTAATGACTGACTCAGTAAATAGACCCAGGCAATCAAAAACTGATAATTTCAACGTTCCTTGATAAGTAGGTATTCTTTGTTATTCTGCTGAGTAAATGTTATTTTACTGAATCTTCTCCTTACCAGTACTATATGCTGCTTCTTTTAAATTTACAATATTTTTCGTTTATTATAATCAACCAATTACCATAATTTGGCAAGTGCAAAGAAAATATAAAGCATACGGTTTTCATAAACATCATGTGGAATATAAATATTTTGTTAATGATTGACTCAGTAAGTAGACCCAGGCAATCAAAAATTAATGATTTCATCGTTTCTTGATACATATGTATTCCTTGTAACACGTATGTGTTCCTTGATACTTTAATATTTTGTTGTGTATGAATTTCAATTTTTTATTTCATGCATGTAATTTTATTATGTTGAGTAAATTTTTTTACCGAATTTTCTTCTTACCAGTACTATATAGTTCTTATTTGTAATTTACAATATTTTACATTTATTATAATTAAAAAATTTCCAAACTTTTGCAAGTGCAAAGAAAAGATGAGGCAAATTGTTTTCATAAACATGATGAATATAAATGTTTTGTTAATGACTGACTCAGTAAGTAGACACAGGGAATCAAAAATTAATAATTTAATCATTCCTTGATACGTATATTTTCCTTGTAACACGTAGGTGTTCCATGATAAGTTAATATTTTTGTCGTGTATGAATTTCAATGTTTTATTTCATGCATGTAATTTTATTATGTTGAGTAAATTTTTTTACTGAATCTTTTCCTTACCAGTACTATATAGCGCTTATTTATAATTTACAATATTTTTTGTTTATTATAATTTACCAATTATCAAGATTTTGGAAGTGCAATTAAAAGATGAATCTGATTGCTTTCATAAACATCATGAGGAATATAAAGGTTTTGTTAATGACTCACTCAGGCAGTAGATCCTGGCAATAAAAAATTAATGATTTTATCATTCCTTGATACGTCTATATTCCTTGTAACACGTATGTGTTCATTTACATTAATGTTTTTTGTGTATGAATTTCAATTTTTTATTTCATGCATGTAATTTTATTATGTTGAGTAAATTTTTTTACTGGATCTTTTCCTTACTAGTACTATATGCTGCTTCTTTTTAATTTACAATATTTTTCTTTTATTATATTCAACTAGTTACCGAAATTTGGCAAGTGCAAAGAAAAGATGAGGCTGATTGTTTTCAAAAACATGATGAATATAAATGTCTTGTTAATGACTGACTCAGTAAGTAGACCCAGGCAATCAAAAACTGATAATTTCAACGTTCTTTGATGAGTAGGTATTATTTGTTATTCTGCTGAGTAAATGTTATTTTACTGAAACTTCTCCTTACCAGTACTATATGCTGCTTTTTAATTTACAATATTTTTCGTTTATTATAATCAACCAATTACCAAACTTTCGCAAGTGCAAAGAAAAGATGAAGCAGATTGTTTTCATAAGCATGATGAATATAAATGTTTTGTTAATGACTGACTCAGTAAGTAGAAACAGGGAATCAAAAATTAATGATTTAATCATTCCTTGATACGTATATTTTCCTTGTAACACGTAGGTGTTCCATGATAAGTTAATATTTTTGTCGTGTATGAATTTCAGTGTTTTATTTCATGCATGTAATTTTATTATACTGAGTAAATTTTTTTCCGAATATTTTCGTTACCAGTGCTATATAGTGCTTGTTTATAATTTACAATATTTTTTTGTTTATTATAATCAACCAATTATCAAAATTTCGGAAGTGCAAAGAAAAGATGAAGCTGATTGTTTTCATAAATATCATGAGGAATATATATGTTTTGTTAATGACTGACTCAGGCAGTAGACCCTGGTAATCAAAAATGATGATTTCATCATTCCTTGATACGTATATATTCTTTGTAACACGTATGTGTTCCTTTATGCATTAATATTTTGTTGTGTATGAATTTCAATTTTATATTTCAAGTATGTAATTTTATTATGTTGAGTAAATTTTTTACTGAATCTTTTCCTTACCAGTTCTATATAGTGCTTATTTATAATTTACTATATTTTTCTTTTATTATAATCAACCACTTACCGAATTTTTGCAAGTGCAAAGAAAAGATGACGCTGATTGTTTTCATAAATATTATGAGGAATATAAATGCTTGTTAATGACTGACTTTGTAAGTAGATCAAGGAAATCAAAAATTAACGATTTCATCGTTCCTTGATACGTATGTATTAAATGTAACACGTATCTCTTCCTTGATACATTAATATTTTTTAGTGTATCAAGTATTCAGTAGAACCAGTTAATCAAAAATTGATGATTTCATTGTTCCTTGATACGTATGTATTCCTTGTAACACGTATGTGTTCATTTATACATTAATATTTTTTTGTGTATGAGTTTCAATTTTTTATTTCTTGTACTTAATTTCATTATGTTGAGTAAATGTTTTTTACCGAGTCTTCTTTTTACCAGTACTATATGCTGCTTCTTTTAAATTTACAATATGTTTTTTATTATAGTTAACCGTTACGGAATTTTGGCAAGTGCAAACAAAATATGAGGCTCATTGTATTCATAAACATCATGAGGAATATAAATGTTTTGTTAATGACTCACTCAGGCAGTAGACCCAGACAATCAAGAATTAATGATTTCATCTTTCCTTGATACGTATATATTCCTTGTAACACGTATGTGTTCCTTGATACGTATATATTCATTGTAACACGTATGTGTTCCTTGATACGTTAATATTTTGTTGTGTATGAGTTTCAATTTTTTATTTTATGCATGTAATTTTATTATGTTGAGTAAATGTTATTTTACTGAATCTTCTACTATATATTGCTTTTTTAAAATTTATATTTTTCTTTTATTATAATCAACCAGTTACCGAATTTCGGCAAGTGCAAAGAAAATATGAGGCTGGTTGTTTTCATAAACTTGATGAATATAAATGTTTTGTTAATGATTGACTCAGGCAGTAGACCCTGGCAATCAAAAATTGATGATTTCATCATTCCTTGATACGTACGTATTCCTTGTAACACGTATGTGTTTCTTGATACTTCAATTTTTTTTT
>CM063507.1:32490495-32500495 GCA_032207245.1 Pardosa pseudoannulata
TATATATATATATATATATATATATATTTATATATATGTATATATATGTATATATATATATATATATATATATATATATATATATATGTGCATGTATATATATATGTATATATATGCATATATATATGTATATATATATATATATATGTGTATATATATGTGCATATATATGTATATATTTGTGTATATATATATATATATATATATATATATATATATATATATATATATATATATATATATATATATATATATACCGGAGTTCGTGGGTTCGAATCCCACAGTGGCATGGATATTCGTAGCAGTTTGAAATCGGCTTTAAGCTGTAGGTCCCGGTCTCATTATCTCGTGTTGCAAAAGTAGATCGTGGCACTTCAAACCAAACCAAAATATATATATATATATATATATATATATATGTATGTATAAATATATGTATATATATATATATGTATATATATATATATATATATGTATGTATATATATATATATATATATATATATGTATGTATAAATATATGTATATATATATATATGTATATATATATATATATATATGTATGTATATATATATATATTGGAAATACCAAACATATTTACCTGTGTTTTGAATCAAGACATTTACAGTACTTGTAGAAATTACTGAAATATTCCAAAGTTTGTACAAAATATAAATCTGTTTTAGAACAAATTCTAATGAATATATTTCAAAATTTGTATATTTGTATAATATATATTTAGCAAATATCAAACATATTTACCTGAATTATGAATCAAAAGACTACGTTCTAAACTACAGGTCTACTTACAGTTCTAAAGTTTGTGCAAATTCCAAACATCTCTTATAATAAATTCTAATGAATATATTTCAAAATTTGTATAAAATATATATATATATATATATATATATATATATATATATATATATATATATATATATATATTATATATATATATATATATATATATATATGTATATATATATATGTATATATGTATATATATATATATGTATATATATATATATATATATATATATATATATATATATATATATATATATATGTGTGTGTGTTATATAGTAAATACCAAACATATTTACCTGTGTTTTGAAATCAAAACATTTATAGTACTTGTAGAAATTACTGAAATATTCCAAAGTTTGTAAAAATACAAATCTGTTTTATAACAAATTTTAATGAATATGTTTTAAAATTTGTATACTTGTGTAATATATATATATATATAATATATATATATATATATATAATATTGCAAATATCCAACAGATTTGGCTGAATTAAGAATCAAAAGATATACAGTACTTGTAAAAGTTTTTCAAATATTCTATAGTTTGTGCAAAATCCAAACCTCTTTTATAATAAATTCTAATGAATATATTCAAAATTTGTAAATCTGTATAATATATATATATAAACATATCTATATATATATATAAACATATTTATACATATATATATATATATATATATATATATATATATATATATATATATATATATATATATATATATATATATATATATATATACATACATACATACATACATACATACATAGCAAATACTAAACATATTTACCTTTTTTTTGAATCATAAGATTTACAGTACTTAGAAATATTCCAAAGTTTGTACAAAATCCAAATCTGTTTTATATCAAATTTTAATTAATGTACATCAAAATTTGTATATTTGTGTAATATATATATACAAACACACACAACAAATATCAAACATATGTACCTGTATTTTGAATCAAAAGATTTAGAGTACTTGTAAAAATTATTGAAATATTCCAAGGTTTGTGCAAAATCCAAACCTTTTTTATAATGAATTCTAATGAATTTATTTTAAAATTTGTATAACATATATATTTGCCAGCAAATATATATGTTTGCTAACATATAAAACTATATTTTGAATCAAAAGATTTACAGTACTTGTAAATTTACTGAAATATTTCAGTTTATATAAAATTTAAACCTATATAACGAATATATTTTAAAATTTGTATAATATATAGATATATGTACAGTAAATATATGATATAATTACTTCTTTTGTATCAAAAGACACTTGTAAAATACATTTAAATATTTCCAAGTTTGACAAAATCTCATTTTTCCTGAAGAATATATCTCCTTTTCTTTTCAACAGAGATTATGAAAGTAAATAAATGAATACCAAAATATTAAATTTTGATTAATAATAAAGTTTGGAATTAGTAAAAAATTTTAGAAAAAGTTCATTTCAACAACTTAAAAAATTTTTGAGAAATATTATTTATTGCAAACAAAAATAACCTGAACCGTCTTTCAAAATAGGTACTTAAAAATTATGGCACAGGTACCAGATACAAATAATAAAAGAACAAAGCATAAATAATGGAAACTGGAATCTATAATGGGAAGTCTATGATTCTATGTATGGAGATATACGAAAAATATTGAATTACAATATAATAAGGAAATTTGGGGAAGAGCATACCTTAAGAAAAATGAAAATAGAAACCATATACAATCACGTCATTCCTCCTGCGAAAATCCCCAAAATCTTTTGTTTTGGGCATGGAGAAAATTAAAAATACCCGTTGTAATTTTTTAAAGATTATTGCAAGTTTTCACTGAAGGGAGTTTAAATGAAGCACTTACATAACCCTACAATTTGTCGGATATTCTGCCGCATGTGTCTGTTCGTCGACACATTTATCCTCAATTAAATTGATGTCAGTCAATTCTCGAACATAATCATCTGATATTACCACAAATGAATCATCATCGGAAGATGACTGATTATATTCACTTATAAATTCTGATTTGCACTTCACACGGACATTTTCACCTGAATTTGACTCAGTGGATGAGTCTGATGAATCTACTATTGCTGTATAAACTTCTAATGTCTTAGGAATTTCAGTCGTATCTTCGTTTGACTCAGTTGATTCATTTAGTGAGTCATATTCACTTATAAATTCTGATTTGCACTTCACACGGACATTTTCACCTGAATTTGACTCAGTGGATGAGTCTGATGAATCTACTATTGCTGTATAAACTTCTAATGTCTTAGGAATTTCAGTCGTATCTTCGTTTGACTCAGTTGATTCATTTAGTGAGCTTTCTGAGGCTGTAGCTTTAACCAGTGTGCAGGAAGCATCATTTTCATCTTCATATGACACAGTGGGAATTTCAGTGTTATTTTTAGTTGAATCAGTCGATCTATCGACCGAGCTTTCTATTGCTATAGCAGCTTCCAGTCTGCCTGGAATATTTATTTTATCTTCTGTAAACTTAGTTATTTCACCCGAGTTTTCTGTTGATGTAGTAATTTCTAATGTGCTAAAAATTTCAGTTATATCCTCAGTTAACTCGGGCTGTATGGCTTCCGATCTGCTGGGAATATTTATCTCACCTTCAGTTAACTCAATCGATCCACTAAGTGAGCTTTCTAGTGATGTAGTTTTTATGCTGGAAATAGCTTGTTCATCCTCGGATGACAAAGTAGATTCACCAACTAGACTATCTATAGTCATAGCTACTTCAGGTACGTTGGTAATTTCAATCTCATTTTCAGTAAACTCTGTAAATTTACCAACTGATCTGTCGACAGATTTAGAAACTTCCAATTTGTCTGGAAAATGCATCTCATCTTCGGATGACTCAGCCGATTCACTTGAGCTTCCTGCAGATGTAATAACTTCTAATCTGCTGGGAATTTCAGTCTTATCCTCGGTTGTCTCAATCGGTATAGCAGTTTCTAATCTGCTGGGAAACTTTATCTCACCTTTGGAAGACTCAGTTGATTCACTTGAGCTTTCTTCAGCTCTAGTAATTGCTAATGTGCTGAAAATTTCAGTCTTGACTTCGGTTAACTCAGTAAATCTACCAACTGATCTTTCTACAGATTTAGAAACTTCCAATCTGTCTGGAAAATGCATCTCATCTTCGGATGACTCAGTTGATTCACTTGAGCTTTCTGCAGATACAATAACTTCTAATATGCTGGGAAATTCAGTCTTATCCTCGGTTGTCTCAATCGGTATAGCAGTTTCTAATTTGCTGGGAAACTTTACCTCACTTTTGGAAGACTCAGTCGATTCACTTGAGCTTTCTTCAGCTGTAGTAATTGCTAATGTGCTGAAAATTTCAGTCTTAATTTCGGTTAACTCAGTTAATTTACCCACTGAACTTTCTACTGCTATAGAAACTTCCGACTGACTTGGTATAGTTATATCCTCTTTGAAAGATTCTGTTGATTGCTCTGATTTTCCTACTGCTGGAGTAACTTTTAATGTGCTGGAGATTTCAATTTCATCCTTGGTTAAATCATTCAATTTACTGG
The DNA here is from genome assembly GCA_032207245.1 of Pardosa pseudoannulata. Classification (NCBI taxonomy): domain Eukaryota; kingdom Metazoa; phylum Arthropoda; class Arachnida; order Araneae; family Lycosidae; genus Pardosa; species Pardosa pseudoannulata. The sequence goes on from CM063507.1 coordinate 32,494,858, forward strand.
TTGAGCTTTCTTCAGCTTTATCAACATCTAATCTATTGAAAATACTTTTTTCTTCAGAAGACTCAGTCAATCCATCTACTGAACTCCCTACTGTTTTAACAAGTTCACGATGTAATGTGCTGGGAATTTCAGTTTTATCCTCTATTGACTGGTCGATGAGCTCGGTAGAAAGAATTGCACTTTGGAGACTGTCATCCTGACTGATATATTCCCTTGAGTGTTTTATTTCTGCATTACTGAGATGCTCTTTCTGGCAAATGTCTTCTCTACTAAAAGCCTCAGAAGATCTTGTAACATCTAGAGTTGCACAATTCATAGTTTGGATATCACTTTCAAGTGATTCCTCGGATACGAATTTTATAACTTGATTGCTTTGATTTACACAGGAATAGTTGCATGATTGGGACGTATCCACAGAAGAAGAGTCTGTTTGTCTGCTAACCTTGGAAGATTCAGGAAATTCTAGCTGTCCAACAGTGAACGAATCAGTACTTTGACCAATATTTTCTCCGAAATCTTTGCCTATTAATGGGCTGGGAGATATGGTAGAAACACTTATTTTGAAAGTTTTTTCACTTTGGTGAATACTGTTTGGCTCTACTGTTAATTGCTGTATGTCTCCTAAGGCACTTTCAGTTTGGAAACACTCGCCATGTGAAACTTCACTTGACTCGGGTGAAAGATTTGTAGTTTCACTGCTCACGCAAACGCCTGGTTTCTCACATGACTTTGAAGTGACGTCCTTGAAAACATTTGAAGTTTCACAATTTTCATTTTCATTGGAAACTTTGCAAGTCCAGATTTCTTCTACTAAAGGCAAAGAATTATCTGAATGAGATTGAGATTGGTTATTTTCATTCTCTGAGGGTTCACAATTTGATTTTGATTCCGTAGAGTTAATATATTCATCTGAAGAATGCGTTACTTTCAAATTCTTATTTTCACTTTTCTCAAATTTCGACGAATCATTTTGTGGGTTCGCCTTATCTAACATTTCTTCAGGAAAACATAAGCTTTCGTCTGGGAGGTTACAATAGAGATCAATGGAATATTGGAAGAATTCTTCGGGAAACATAGTTGTGCAATCCTTGAAATCATGTAGCAGCTGCATCAAAGTGAGGGTTGATTGGTAGCCGTCTAAAGTATCAGATCTAAGGGATACTTCGCTGTAACGCTGAAGAAGGTCACTAGCCCAGCGGTAACATTCTCTGTAGCCAAGAAATAGCCTGTCTTCTCGATCGTTGTTTATGAAATCGTACTGGGAGGCATACTTCTTGGCATTAGTTACTCTTCGACCTTTTGCTTCCAGATCTCCTTCTATTGTAAGTATCTCATTAAACCATTTATCTAACCGATCTGTAAAAGTTTTTATGATTCCTTGCCTACCGCTAGTTCCAGCTCTCGGTAAGCCAATCAGCGTTAACGTCTCAATTAAACCTATGGATATATTGTTCAGGGGCATCTGGACGTTTTCCTTGGAAAGAATGATTGATCCAACTGATCGAAACCCTTGGATATTGGAGAACAATATGCACGCCCGGCAGTACTCGTTAAAGATCATTTTGTGCGTTACTGTTGCCAACTCGTGCATTCCCATCATTAGATCGAGGAAGCGCTGCGGCAGAGCTCCTTCGAAATGCTTCCAGGAGGCATTCAGGTACTCATTTTCCCACTTCTTGTAGGCTTTGAGCACGAACGGGAAGAAACGTTCCTCCGACTTGGTGGACTGCCTGTCTCTAGTGAATCCCACCTTGTCAGGTTGCGAGTGCGGCTCGTATAAGTGCATGCTAAGTCCAGCGTCTCTTATTACGTGCAGTAGTGTAGATATATAGTCCGGGAAACGATGCTCATGGTTGGTCAAGCAGGGCATGAGCATGAAAGCTCGTAACATCTTGTGAAGCTTCAGGTTTGCAATCTCTTGGTCTATGTGCGCCATGACGTCGTGCATGTGAAAGAAGTACAGCCTGTAGATTTCCAAACTCTCCTGTGGCACATCGTCGGGCAAACGGAAATCCTCACCACACCAAAAATCGGATCGTCTGACCAGCTGTCTGATGATGTCGAGGGAAAGGGTGGCGTCGTCAAGCAGATCTCCACAACGCTGCCGACTGTGATCGAAGAAGTAGAGAAGTTCGTTTTCGAATCGGGTTAACCCGAAGATATCATCCAGGACGCACCTCAGACCGTGGGCCTCGTTCCGTTCGAACCTCTGTGCGTTCCGCACCTTCAAGTACAACGAACAGATTCTCGATTTGATGCGATTGTGCTCCAGCAGTATGAAGTTCTGGTCTACCGACATGTTTGGGTTCTTTGTTGTCTCCATTTTCCGGAATGAACAAACCACCGGGACATAAACAAAAATAGAACAGAGACGCTCTTATGACATCCAGTTTTGGAGAAAGAAGCGAAAAAAGGGAGCAAGCACAGCGAGTCTCGAAGAACAAACGCGGTATGGTAGCGTGAGGGAAACTGACAGAGGTTCCCCCCTCGATACCCTGAATGACTCATCTCTGGCGTGGAATCGCTCAGTTGGCGTGTTCTCAGAATTTCGAAATCTTCGAGATTATACAATGCAATCGCTTTAAAAGGGAGGGCAATTTCATGGCACTAAGATTGGCATTCCGAAAAAATTTCAAATATCAATAACAATAGCTTATATAATTATAAAAATTACTCTTTTTACCTGTGAAATGATACTGTGTTGGTTTGATGTTATATAAGTCTGAACAAACTTCAATAATCCATTTACAACAAACAGCATTTATTTTTTTAAAGAAGCATTTAAAAAAATAGTGTACAATCAATCCATTATATTTATTTATAAAATTTATTTAATTTTGTGACTTTTTATATAAAAAATAGTGCATTAAGTCACTATGTATTGTTAAGGATTTATTATAAATAATTAAATGTATACAATGGAAACCACTATAACAGGGAGGGAAATTTCATGGCACTAAACTTGGCATTCCGAAAAAATTTCAAATATCAATAACAATAACTTATATAATTATAAAAAATAGTCCTTTTACCTGTGAAATGATATTATGTTGGTTTGGTGTTATATAAGTCTGGACAAACTTCAATAATCCGTTTACAACAAACAGCATTTATTAATTTTCTTTAAGCAACATTTAAAAAATTAGTGTACAATCAATCCATTATAATTATTTATAAAATTTAATTAACTTTGTGACTTCTTATATAAAAAATATTGTATTCTGTCACTATGTTTTGTTAATGATTTATTATAAAAAATTAAATATATACAATGAAATCACTATAACGGGGAGGGACTAAACTTGACATTCCGAAAATATTTCAAATATCAATAACAATAACTTATATAATTATAAAAAAATACTCTTTTTACCTGTGAAATGATACTATTTTGGTTTGGTGTTATATAAGTCTGGACAAACTTCAATAATCACTTTACAACAAACAGCATTTATTAATTTTTTTAAACATTTAAAAGATTAGTATTCAATCAATCCATTATAATTATTATTAAAATTTATTTAATTTTGTGACTTTCTATATAAAAAATAGTGTATTCAGTCACTATGTTTTGTTAATGATTTATTATAAAAAATTAAATATATACAATGAAATCACTATAACGGGGAGGGACTAAACTTGGCATTCCGAAAATATTTCAAATATCAATAACAATAACTTATATAATTATAAAAAATAGTCTTTTTCCTGTTAAAGGATGTTATGCTGGTTTGATGTTACATAAGTCTGAACAAACTTCAATAATCCGTTTACAACAAACAGAACATTTTAAGCTACATTAAAAAAATTAGTGTCCAATCAATCCATTTTAATTACTATTAAAATTTAATTAATTTTGTGACCTTTATTATATAAAAAATATTGTATTCTGTCACTGTGTTTTGTTAATGATTTATTACAAATAATTAAATGTATACAATGAAATATCTATAAAAGGGAGGGTAATTTCATGGCACTAAACTTGGCATTCCGAAAAAATTTCAAATATCAATAACAATAACTAATATAATTCTAAAATATACTCTTTTTACCTGTGAAATGATACTATTTTGGTTTGGTGTTATATAAGTCTGAACAAACTTCAATAATCCGTTTAAAAGAAACAGCATTTATTAATTTTCTCTAAGCAACATTTAAAAAATTAGTGTACAATGAATACATTATAATTTTTAATACAATTTAATTGATTTTAAGACTTTTTATATAAAAAATAGTGTATTATGTCACCATGTTTTGTTAATGATTTATTATAAATAATTAAATGTATACAATGAAATCACTATAACGGGGAGGGACTAAACTTAACATTCCGAAAATATTTCAAATATCGATAACAATAGCTAATATAATTGGGTCTAAAAAATAGTCTTTTTACCTGTGAAATGACACTATTTTGGTTTGGTGTTATATAAGTCTGGACAATCTTCAATAATCCGTTTACAACAAACAGCATTTATTAATTTTCTTTAAGCAACATTTAAAAAATTAGTATACAATCAATACATTATAATTATTAATAAAATTTAATTAATTTTGTGACTTTTTATATAAAAAATAGTATATTATGTCACTATGTTTTGTTAATCTTTTATTATAAAAAATTAAATGTATACAATGAAATCACTATAACGGGGAGGGACTAAATTTAACATTCCGAAAATATTTCAAATATCGATAACAATAGCTAATATAATTGTGTCTAAAAAATAGTCTATTTACCTGTAAAATGACACTATTTTGGTTTGGTGTTATATAAGTCTGGACAAAATTCAATAATCCGTTTACAACAAACAGCATTTATTAATTTTTTTAAACAACATTTAAAAGATTAGTATTCAATCAATCCATTATCATTATTTTTAAAATTTATTCAATTTTGTGGCATTTTATATAAAAAATAGTGTATTCTGTCACTATGTTTTGTTAATGATTCATTACAAATAATTAAATATATACAATGAAATAGATATAAAAGGGAGGGCTATTTCATGGCACTAAACTTAGCATTCCGAAAAAATTTCAAATATCAATAATAATAATTTATATAATTATAAAAATTACTCTTTTTACCTGTGAAATGATACTGTGTTGGTTTGGTGTTATATAAGTCTGAACAAACTTTAATAATCCGTTTACAACAAACAGCATTTATTAATTTTCTTTAACACGTTCGTGCCGATACACGCGCCAGCGCGGTGCGCATGATCAACATATAGTGAAAATGCAGACTATTTTTGACGTCAGTGCGCACGCGAATGTGTTAAGCAACATTTAAAAAATTAGTGTACAATCAATCCATTGTAATTATTTATAAAATTTAATTAACTTTGTGACTTCTTATATAAAATATATTATATTCTGTCACTATGTTTTGTTAATGATTTATTATAAAAAAATAAATATATACAATGAAATCACTATAACGGGGAGAGAGTAAACTTGGCATTCCGAAAAAATTTCCAATATCAATAACAATAACTTATATAATTATAAAAAATAGTCCTTTTACCTGTGAAATGATATTATGTTGGTTTGGTGTTATATAAGTCTGGACAAACTTCAATAATCCGTTTACAACAAGCAGCATTTATTAATTTTCTTTAAGCAACATTTAAAA
>CM063507.1:32507995-32532995 GCA_032207245.1 Pardosa pseudoannulata
TTTTTTCTGTATTTGGTTACGATGAATATCTATATTTTTGTATTGTAAATCAGGTTCAGGATAAAACAAACAATTAATTAATTTGAACTCTCCCGATTGCTACATCATACCACTCGGAATTTTTGTTCTGGATTTTGTTATGAGGAATACCTAAATTTTATATTGTAAATCAGGTTTACGATAAAACAAACAATTAATTTGAACTTGACCGGTGTCTGCATCGTACCATTTGGGAGATTTGTTTCTGGATACGGTTATGAGGAATATCTACATTTTGTATCCTGAATCAGGTTTACAATAATACAAACAATTAATTTAAACTTGGCCGGTCTCTGCATCATGCCACTCAACTTTTGTTTCTGGATTTGGTTATGAGGAATACCTAAATTTTGTATTGTAAATCAGGTTCAGGATAAAACAAACAATTAATTTGAACTTGACCGGTCTCTGCATCATATCCCTCGGAAGTTTTGTTTCTGGATTTGGTTATGAGGAATATTTACATTTTGTATTGTAAATCAGGTTCAAGATAAAACAAACAATTAATTTGAACTTGACCGGTCTCTGCTTCGTACCATTAGGGAGATTTGTTTGTGGATTCGGTTATGAGGAATATCTGAAATTTGTATCCTAAATCAGGTTTAAAATAATACAAACATTTAATTGGAACTTTACCTGTCTCTGCATCATGCCACTTAGAACTTTTGTTGCTGGATTTGGTTATGATGAATATCTACAATTTGTATTGTAAATCAGGTTTACGATAAAAGAAACAATTAATTTGATCTTGACCGGTCACTGCATAATACCCCTAGGAAGTTTTATTTTTGGATTTTAATGTGAGGAATATATGCATTTTTTATTGTAAATCCAGTTCATGATAATACAAACAATTAATTTGAACTTCATCTGTTTCTGCATCATATCACTCGGAAGTTAATTTCTGTAGTCTTGAGGAGTCATTATACTATCAGCTATAAACCTTTATTATAACCGAAAGTAATTTTGCTGCATATTACATCGTAATTAATGAAAAAAACAGCATCAGAACAGCAAATATTTCTACAATACCAAACAATTAAAAAAAAATATGCATATAAATCCCATAGCTATTTTTTTTTTCTGAACACTTATTCTTGAAGCTATGTATTCAAGGAGTTTGAAAGCGACCAGGTAGTTATTTTTCATCAGTAATTTCCAATGCGATGTGAGGAGGATTTTCTGGACGTTTTGCTCGAAGAATTCTGAACAGGCGATAGTGATGTCATTGTCGGAATACTTATGTCCCAAGCTAGCCACTTCGCAGACGTTGTCCACAGACAAATAGCGTATCATGTAGCCTACACAGTAGGATACTAGACTTTCGACGCAATACTTGTGCCCGATGGAATATAGCTGATAGACGTTACTGTCAGTGATGTTCGTAGTTCCAGAGTAGAGGAAATTCAAGAAATGTTTGAATGACTCTGGCTCACAATCGTCTATGTTTATGACACCGGAATTATTTTCCGACATTTTGTGACTAAACATAGCAGAAAATACTTCTGATGAGGCAGCTAGAATAACCTTGTGTGCATGGAATTCTTCGTCTTTCACTTTAATAGTTAGGTCGCTGTGTTCTGTGGAGGATAACTGTCCCGGGAAGAATCCGACTCCTGCATTGTTTTCTAAATAGAAACAAAAATAAATAAGAGAAGTAAAATTTATAAAGATTTGATGAACCAAAAGATCTAAACAGATAGATTCGTTTAAAAAACGGTTGGGGTGATGAGGAATAAAAGAGTAGGTAGTCTTTTTTTAATTTTCCAATACAGAAAAATTTGAAAACTTTGGTATTCATTCCGAATTTTAATCTTGTTATTTTATACTGCGAAGAAATTAAGACTGGGGGTTCCGTGTAAGGTTGATCACCTAACTGGGACATATATTCCGCACCGCAGGGTCCTTGGTCTCGAAAATGGAGTTTGGCACCGTACGCCGTGACCCTCAAGTTGTGCTGTAGCACCAAGGAGAGATAGAATTTAGACTGTACTTAGCAGCAACTGTTGTTGTTGTTGTTTCTCATGCCACTTTGACAAACCTGGCACGATTGAGCCTGCAAAGTATCTTATTAAGGCCAAGGGGTGAGCTTTTCGTTTTAATGAGCACCATTAAGGTGAAAGAACGACTTCGCTCAAGTAGGTCCTCGTAATTTTGAAGCAGGAACCAAGCAGGAGACACACATAGTCATACAGAGCTAGTTCAATTAAGCGATCAATGCTAAGTTTATTGTTAAATTTAGTGGCAAGATTTTGATAATAATTTTGAAGAGAGCGGAGATTAATTTCCCTGTGAATCTCAACATTTCTAAAATACCAAGGAGAGTTAGTGATTTGTCTGATAGTAATATTTTGTGCAGCAAACTCCTATGTATTACAGAGCCAGAGGGTCCGGCCCAGGCAGTTCTGTAACAACTGCATCCTGTGATCCTGTGATGACCACCTGTGCCGTGACCTTCGGGAAAGGTCACGCCTGTGTACAGGAGCATGAGGGGGGGCATGGATGAATGGGTTAGGTTCTGGGCCCCCATTACTGTAAGTCGTGCCCTTCTCGTTTGGTGCGTTTTTAATAAACAATTTGTGCACGGGGTGCACGCCCTACGAAAGATGCGTCTGTGGCTTATGCCACCTTTGCCAAGCCCTGGTTTCAGTCCCGCAAGCCTCCCCGCTGAAAAAAAGGACTTTTATAGTAAATACTTTAAAATTAAAAAAGAAATTATGAATATTTAAAAAAAAACTCCCTTACCACCAGCAGATGTAACACTTTTCATCTTGCAAACAATGGTGAACGGATCAGAGATCGACATTTCTTCTTTCCCATTTTGCTGCATCAGATTCGACTTTAACGCAAAAAAGTTTATTCCACATTTCATATTGTCGTCAAATTTCCTGATAAATGTCTGCTGAAAGCACGGGGTGCCATCGGGTTTTTTCCAGCCCAGTCCAAATTCCACAATCGGCGACGATTCGGGTGTCTTATCGTGGCAGAGATGCAACGAAATCCATTCTTTAGCTTCATCGCAGGGGCGCAAGTCCAAGTACCAGCTCCCGTGTGAAAAGAAGAATTTGGGACTCTTGGCGACCTTGTCAATCATCTGGAGAAAATCATCGATCACCCATTCAATCACCAGAACTTCATTTCGACTCTCTAGGATTCTTCCATTGTTGGAAGGCGAAATGGGCACAGTCTTTACATTTGAATTCGGCTGTCATGCCCCAGATATCACTCTCTTCCCAGACCCTCTCATTCCGCCGCATACCGTCGTTTCGTATAGGTCAGCTGAACTAAATTTTCGTAAGAGCACTCAAGTAATAACAATACTCTCAAGGTATGTACCGTCCTGTCTGAGAATGCCCGATTGGACTTAGCTTGAAAAACAGTTTTGGGTACAACCTATATCTGAAGTAAAAAGGTAATGTTAAATATGATATATATATATATATATATATATATATATATATATATATATATATATATATATACACATATATATGTGTGTGTGTGTGTAATGAGCTATTTGCCCTATCACAAAGGAAAGAAACCCGTTTAGTATACATAACTGAAACATTGTTGAAACAAAGAAATAATTAGGATCGAGATGAATAGAATTTATTGATGCAACTTCTCTCACGGACTTCTGTCCGAAAATCATGCACATTTCGATTTTATAGTTGTGTGGGCCAAGCAATCAGAAGCCTCAATTTTCCAGCTACGAGGTAACGCTGTGACGTCGTTTAAGCCTCACGAGTTATGTTAAGCACTTTGCAACAGGAAGTTTGGCGTTCCGCAGTAGCCAAATTAATAGGAAAACGAAGATATTCATCCAGGTTATGTAAAAGAATGCTTAAAAAAAGGATAGAATTGTCTGAATTTTTTTAGGATAGATATAATTAAGTTGGTTAATTTTTTAGGGTAAAAATACCATTACATATATACATATGTAATATATATATAAATATGTATATATATATATACATATGTAATAAATATGTAATATATATGTAATATATATATATATATATATGTGTGTGTGTGTGTGTGTGTATGTAATGTAGAAAAACAGATCGAAGAATAAGACCCCCGCAAATAAAAAGTAATAGAGAAAACCCCTAAGTTTAAGAAGTAAGAACACCCCATAGCTAAAACACATGTAAGCCACCTGTAGCCCATAAAGACGAAATTTTAATCCCCCTTTGACGTTACAGAAGTCGTCATTTAAGCAAGTTAATCAAATTTTGACACTAGACTTTCACATAACTTTAAGTTCCCAAACAGCGGTGGTGTGACTTACACGTAACGAAAAACACCTGCAGCCACAAAACAGCGGTCCATACGCTATCTGTCTGCCACACTAAAAACAAAAAAAAAAAAGTGTAACGGCCAATGAAGATATTCAGGAACGCCCAACACACGCCCTCGAAGAGTCTAAATGGTCACACACAAAACCCCCCAAATAAACTCCCTTAGATCAGATTTTATATTTTAAAGTAAGTAGTACACACTCTCTATTCTGGCACCAGTTAGTACAGACCTTGCTCTATTCCGCCGTCATGTGAGAAAAGGAGACCGTCTCTCAACAGCTGTATCTTCCGTCGATAGTGCTTTAGTTACATATCTCATGTCTGGAGAGAAATAAAGAATGAATTTCAAGGACAACCACAGCCCCGACTGTTTATTTAGTGACTGCGTTATCCAAGACATGACATATATATATATATATATATATATATATATATATATATATATATATATATATATATATATATATATATATATATATATATACACGTAATGCATAGTAAAATCCTTACCGAGCCTGTTTTGTTTCCTTAACCATTGTTTATTGCACATCTAATTACAAAAATAAGCATTCCTTTTAAATTTAAATGTACAATTTTTCGAAAATGAAATATTTATACATTTATATGTTCCCTAATCTTGTTTTTCCCCCAATCTATGTACTGGATTATTTGTGTTAGATCAAACTATTTTGAACTCGCACCTTATTTACAAAACACAAGGTTTCTTTAAAAAAATATCTGTTTGGACATCTGGGGTCTAATTTTCACATCACGAGGATTAATGGGATCGGGACCTACTGCTTAAAGCCGGTTCCGGATGGCTACAAGGTACCACGTAATAGAATTCGAACCCACTGTGATGCCTTCAGCGCGAAGAAGGGTCACAGACTTAACAGAAATGGAAATCACTTTTATTTTCTGGAGTAAATAATTGCTATGTACAAAGAGCTACTAATATCCCAAAACAAATAGAAATGCAAAGGATTGTTGCTTGGATAACACATCAGAGATGATTACAGTCGTGAAAGAAAATCAAATATTCTCTCACGATGGTGAGGCTTTTCCAGGGCGCAACGCGAACCCAATCTATTCCTCGTTCGGTGTCCAAGACCTTGCCATTCCTTATATGAGCGGACTTTACGACACTCCCGAACGCACCTCCGTACTTGCCAAAAAGCTGGTCCCGGTACAAAGTCGAGGAAGCCTGCACGAGGTCAACGCATTTCCGTAAAAAATTTCGAAAAGCCCCGAGTCTCACAAGATCTCACAGGAAATATTAACAACAGAACTCCCTGGGCCAAGCCCTCTAATTCTGATGTTACTGGTAATGGTATTTGCATTATACTATTCAAATTGAGTTGGCATGACATAATGCCCCAATAAGTCTCACAGGATCTCGCAGGAAGTATTAACAACAGAACTCTCTGGGCCAAGCCCTCTAGATCTCATGTTACTGGTAATGGTATTTGAATTAGACTATTAAAATTAAATTGGCATGACATAATACTCCGAGTCTCATAGGATCTCACAAAAAGCATTAACAACAAAACTCCCTGGGCCAAGCCCTCTAATTTTGATGTTACTGGCAATGGTATTTGCATTAGACTATTGAAATTGAATTGGCGACATAATACTCCGAGTCTCATAGGATCTCACAAAAAGCATTAACAACAGAACTCCCTGGGCCAAGCCCTCTAATTCTGATGTTACTGGTAATGGTATTTGCATTATACTATTCAAATTGAGTTGGCATGACATAATGCCCCAATAAGTCTCACAGGATCTCGCAGGAAGTATTAACAACAGAACTCTCTGGGCCAAGCCCTCTAGATCTCATGTTACTGGTAATGGTATTTGCATTATACTATTCAAATTGAGTTGGCATGACATAATGCCCCAATAAGTCTCACAAGATCTCACAGGAAATATTAACAACAGAACTCCCTGGGCCAAGCCCTCTAATTCTGATGTTACTGGTAATGGTATTTGCATTATACTATTCAAATTGAGTTGGCATGACATAATGCCCCAATAAGTCTCACAGGATCTCGCAGGAAGTATTAACAACAGAACTCTCTGGGCCAAGCCCTCTAGTTCTGATGTTACTGGTAATGGTATTTGTATTAGACTAATGAAATTGAGTTGGGCATGACATAATGAACCAAGTCTTACAGGATCTCACAAGAAGAATTAGCAACAGTACTCCTTATGCCAAGCCCTCTAGTTCTGATGTTACTGGTAATGGTATTTGCATTAGACTAATGAAATTAAGTTTTCACAAGATCTCACAGGAAGCATTAACAACAGAACTCCGTGGGCCAAGCTTTCTACTTCTGGTGTTACTGGTAATGGTATTTGCATTAGACTATTGATGTTGAATTGGCATGACATAATGCCTTAAGTCTCATAGGATCTCGCAGGAAGTATTAACAACAGAACTCTCTGGGCCAAGCCCTCTAGATCTCATGTTACTGGTAATGGTATTTGAATTAGACTATTAAAATTAAATTGGCATGACATAATACTCCGAGTCTCATAGGATCTCACAAAAAGCATTAACAACAAAACTCACAGACTTAACAGAATTGGAAATTACTTTTATTTTCTGGAGTAAAAAAATAATTGCTATATGCGGAGAGCTACTAATATCCCAAAACAAATCGAAATGTAAAGGATTGTTGCTTGTATAACATATCCCCGATGATCACAGTCGTAAAAAAGAATTAAAAATTCTTACACGATGGGGAGGCTTTTCCAGGGTGCAACGATAACCCAATATATCCCCCGTTCGGTGTCCGAGACAATGCCGTTTCTTATATGAGCTGCACTTACGAGTCTCCCGAACGCAATTTGCTAAAAAGCTGGCTCCGGTCAAAAGTCGCGGAATCCTCCACGAGGTCAACGCACCTGCGTAAAAATATGTCGAAAAGCCCCGAGTAGCAAAATTCTAGGCTTTTTATACCTGGGGGTCAGTTACGGTCCAGCCAACTGTTTTTTGGTTAGTTCCGATTCCAGTTACCTGATAACTCCAGTTAAGGTTACAGCTAGTTAATTAGTCGAATTTTCATTCGCTAGCTGTCTTTTTGTGGAATTCTCAAGACAATGCTCCGGAATAATTACCACAACCGATCAAGGCGTGAAGCCTATTCAACCGAATTGTCATCTTCCCAGACACTGCGTCACTGCGCTATTGTAGTCTGGTCAGGCAGGTGGGACACAGCTTCTTTGATTACAGTCGTTAGTGTTCTGAACAAGGGGGGGGGTCTTCACACCACGAAATCAGAAACAGCAGTTCAGCTCCCTAACATTATCGTAGTTCAACAAAGCAAGGTGGGAAAAAAATCCCATTTAAGGTTACGTTTACCTTTAGTTTAACTTCTCAAAAACTATGGAATATCAGATAGCTTTGCTGAAAAAGGTCAGCTAAGATTAGATGGTAAACCTAACCAATTGATTAAACGAGTTTTAACCCTTTAGCGGACAGTGGTTTCGTAGCGAATCACCTATTAAACATCTTTCTTTTAAACTTTACTTTTTGGAGTACTTTACTTTATCTTTGCATAATTATTTACAGCTTCACGGTGCAATCAAACCCAATTTATCTCCCGTTCAGTATCCGAGACTCTGCCGCTCCCCATATGAGCGGAATTTACGAATCTCCCGAACTAGAAAGCTGGCTCCGGTAAAAAAAAAAAAAAAAAAAAAAAAAAAAAACGCGAAAACCTCCACGAGGTCAAAGCACCTACGTAAAAAAGTCGAAAACCAAGGAGTCCCCAAATTGTAGGCTTTTTATACCTGTGGATCAGTTACGGTCCCTCCAACCGTTTTTTGGTGTCAGTTAAGATACCAGTTACTTCAGAACTCCAGCTAAAGTTACAGTTAGAATTTTTTTTAGCTGAATTCTCATTCGCTGGCTGTCTTTTTCTGGAATTTTCAAGGATTCATTAACGTGATCCATCAGGGGGCGTAATCGTCTATTCAATCCGATTGTCAAGATCCCAGACTCTGCGACGCCACGCTATTGTCCTGGTAAACAGGTGGGATCCGATCAGCTGTTTTGGCGCGTGCTCGGAACAAAGGGGAGTCTTCACACTAATCTCTTTTATATACATCTCTATCAGAAACTTTTTATACCTGGGGGTTAGTTACAATCCCGCCAACTGTTTTTTTTTGGGGGGGGGGGTCAGTTAAGATCCCAATTACTTGAGAACTCAGAGTGTCTGATACCGAACGGGGGATAAATTGGGTTTTCATTTCACCCTGAAAAGCCTCCACTTGTATGAGATTATTAAATCTCTTTTTTTTCGACCGTGATCGTCGTGAGGAAGTTATACAGTTAACCATCCTTTGCATTCTACATGATTTGGGAATTAACATTCCTTTGTAAATAGCCGTAGTTAATCAAAATAAAAGTAAATTCTCAATTTTATCTTTGATTGGGATCCATTCTCTACGTTACCTCTCACTTGAGAATACTGAAGGTGTCACGCTGGAATAAATGCTGATTTTATGTGTACTAGCCACATTTTCCAGCTGTCCCAGTAAAACAGTCTACTCCTCCAATGTCTAAATTGCTTGATTAAGCTGTTTATTCGCCTCCTGTTGGATCACGTTAATGAATCCTCAGGAATTCCGTAAAGGGACAGCCAGCGAATGAGAATTCAGCTAAAAAAATCTAACTGTAACTTTAGCTGGAGTTCTCAAGTAACTGGGATCTTAACTGACCCAAAAAACAGTTGGCGGGACCGTAACTGATCCCCAGGTATAAAAAACCTACAATTTTGCGTCTCAGGGCTTTTCGACATTTTTTCACGGAGGTGCTTTGAACTCGAGGAGGCTTTCGAATTTTTTAACGGAGCCAGCTTTCTATTTCGGGAGATTCGTAAAGTCCGCTCATATAGGGAGCGGCAGAGTCTCGGATACCGAACGGGGGATAAATTGGGTTTGATTGCACCCTGAAAAGCCTCCCCACTTGTAAGAGATTATCAAATCTCTTGGTTTTCTTTCGACTGTGATCGTCGTGAGGAAGTTATACAGGCAACCATCCTATGCAGTTCTACATGATTTGGGAATTAGAATCCCCTTGTATATAGTCGTAGTTAATAAAGAATAATAGTAATTTTCAATTTTATCTTGACTGTGGTCCATTCTTCACGTTACCTCTCACTCGAGAATATTGAAGTCATCATAGCCCCGAATGTTCCGCCGTAAATCAGGGCCTGTTTGTACTCATGCTCATGCTTTAAAATTCATCGCTTAAGAAAAAACTAATATTTATTTTTATCATACATAAGAGTAATAAAGTTATCTTTCAAAGTTTAAGGTGTCATAAGACTCTTAAATTGGAAAAAAATGCAAAATAATTATCATTTTCGACTTCTTAGAGCTTGGCCGAACGCTGGCCGATTGGTTAGGGCGCTGATTGTTGGTACTGGAGTTCGTGGGTTCGAATTCCACTATGGCATGAATGTTCGTAGCCGTTCGAAATCGGCTTTAAGCAGCAGGTCCCGGTCTCATTAGCCCTCGTGCGCAAAACAGTAGACCGTAGCGTTCTAAACCAAACCAGTCTTACAGCTTGAAAACTACCTGATTTACAAGCAAAAATTTTTTAGAACAAATTATTATCTTTACTTACATAACTCATTCACTTTTGAAATAAAAAATATTTCTGTTAGAAGCTTTTAAATAAGACACACTTTTTTATTAACAAAAATTATATCAAGGTTAACGCGCATGATAACTAAATATATAATTAATATAACTTATTGTTTTAAAATATACTATATCTCAAATTAACTTTGAACCTAAATTTGTATATAGTTAAAATACATATATATTTAAAAAATATATTTTGAAAAAACTATTTTTTTCTTTAAAAATTTATTATTGAATAAAAACATATTTTAGGAAATGTACAAGAAAATTTAGGTTCAATCGAATGAAAATTATACTGTAACCAACCTGTAAAAATTTCATGAAAAAATGTTAAAAACTTTTCGAAAAAACATGCACGTTACAAGAAAAAAAATCCAATTTGAGAAAAATCACTTTTGAAACAAAAAGATAATTTTGTTAGAAACTTTTAAATAAGACACACTTTGTTGTTAACAAAAATTATATCAAGGTTAACGCGCATGATAACTAAAAATATAATTAATATAACTTATTGTTTTAAAAAATACTATAATATCTCAAAATAACTTTTAACCTAAAATTTGTATGTATTTAAAATACATATGTATTTTTAAAAAATATTTGAAAAAAAAAAAAGAATTTTTTTTTTATAAATAAAAATTTATTGTTGAAAAAAAAAACGTATTTTTCGAAATATACAAGAAAATTTAGGTTAAGTCGTATGAAAATTGTATTGTATACAACCTGTAAAAATTTCATAAAAAAATATTAAAAACTTTTCGAAATAACATGCGCGTTACATGAAAAAAACATAATTTGAGAGAAATCAAGTTAAAGTTTTGTAAGCTAAATTTCTTTACAGTAAACCACTCAATCGTTTTTATTTATAACTCCTCTCGATGTTGGAAATCTTTGCTTTAAAATTGCTTTATAATGTTCAGAATTGAATTCGTTTTTACATATATTTTTTCTAAAAGAAGTCTAATTTCTTGTCGATTTAACAGCCATATGCTAACAGCCTGTGACGACTTCAAGATGCTCGAGTGAGAGGTAACATAAAGAATGGATCACAGTCAAGATAAAATTATTTTATACTTTCTGAAAGATAATTGAACTCACCTGAAATAGGGTTACGCCTTTCAGGAGTAAACATAAACTGCAATGTATGGATTCAAGTTTTTCAGGCTTCTGCTTATCAGTGACAAGGCGTCATTGATCGGAGCTTATCAGACTTTCTCCTTTCGTTCTTGCTTTCGTCACTAGTTTGAGTGTCGAAAGTCACAATAAAAGACTTTAGTACACAAAAAGTCACTCGTATGTGTGACTTTTTGAGATAACATGCGCGTTAAAGGGAAAAAAAACAATTTGAGAAAAATCAAGTTAAAATTTTATATGTTTAAATTTGTGTACAGTACACAGCTCTCACAAGTTAATTCATAACTCCTTTCAATATTGTCGGCTTTAAACTGTAGGTCCCGGTCTCATTAGCCCTCGTGTTGCAAAAAGTAGACCGTAGCATTCCAAACCAAGAAAAAAAAATCCTTTCAAAATTGAAATTTTTTAAAGTAGATGTTCAGCACTGAATTCCTTTTCACATATATTCTTTTCTGATAAAATCCAAATTTTCGACGATTTAACAGTCGTGTAACCCCTTAAAACATGATAAAAACTCATTATTATCGACCAATTTGTTTGCTGCAGATCATAACATTGGAAAAGATAATTAATAATCGTGTAACTTCTGAACTAAAAACATGAAATAGCAGACCGATTGAGAGTTAAATTATTTTTTTCCTGCAGAAACATTTCTTATATAAGTTACTGGTACCCTTGTAAAATACTTTTGTATAGAAATGTTGAATTTTTAACTTTTTAATACACATGAAATAAGCAAACAGACATCTAAAGTAAGGGAAAAAAAGAATTTTATTAAAATGTGAAAAATTTAGATTTAAATGGAACTAATCAATGTGTAATTTACAGAATGAAGGTAATATCATACACCATTCTTACAGTTTAGTAACTAGCTTCTAGACATACATAAAAAGCTTCATTACTCTGTAACTTACCACTTGGGTGTTTTTTTCCTTTGGTGAACAGTCTAGGCAGCTGTAAGAATTTTTCACAAAGGAAGGCAATTTTACTGCATATCACATTGTATAGTATGAAAAATTAGCACAAAAGTAAGCAAATTTAGACCTTGTCACTCGTCAACCATTCTTACAGTTTAGTAACTAGCTTCTAGACATACATAAAAAACTTCATTATTCTGTAACTCACCACTCGGGAGTTTTTTTCCTATTGATGAACAGTCTAGTAAGCTGTAAGAATTTATTAGAACGGAAGGCAATTTTACTGTATATCACATTGTATAGTATGAAAAATTAGCACAAAAATAAGCAAATTTAGACCTTGTCACTCGTCAACTTGTACGCATTGAAAATACAGTAGATTCAGTTTACGATTCTTTATCATATAACAATATTATGCAACATTCTTACAGTTCAGTAACTAGTTACTAGTTATGCATAAGAAGCTTTATTAACGTACAACTCATTACTTGGAGTTTTCTGCATCGACAAAAAATGCTCTAATAAGCTGTAAGTATTCACCACAACAAAAGGTAAATTTGCTGCACATGATATTGTAAAGTATGAAATATAAGATAAAAAAAGGCAAATTAAAGCCTTGTCCCACGTCAACCTGTACGCGTTGAAAAAGCAGTGGATTCAATTCACTATTCCTTTTATCATACAGCAAAATAATATAACATTCTTATAGTTCAATAACTAGTTACTAATTATACATAAAAAATCTTCGTTGCTGTTCAACTCACCACTTGGGATTCTCTTTCCATCGACAAAGAATTAATCAATAAGATGTAAAGATTCACCATAATGGAAGGTTATGTTGTTGAACACCACATTGTATAGTA
The DNA here is from genome assembly GCA_032207245.1 of Pardosa pseudoannulata. Lineage (NCBI taxonomy): Eukaryota > Metazoa > Arthropoda > Arachnida > Araneae > Lycosidae > Pardosa > Pardosa pseudoannulata. The sequence continues at coordinate 32,520,905 of CM063507.1, forward strand.
TAACAATAAGCACATAATAGCAAATAAGAACTTGTCATATGTCAACGGTTGAAGAGGCAGTAGATTCATTTTACACTTCCTTTTATCATACAATATTCTTACAGTTCAGTAACTAGTTACTAGTTATACATAAAAAGCTTCATTACTATGCACCTCACCTCTTGGCTTTTCTACCCACAAGCAATGAACCAATAAGCTGTAAGGATTCACCACAAGGGAAGGTAATTTTGCTGCACATCAGATAATATAATATGAAAAATAAGCACATTAAGGTCCTGTTACACTTTAACCTGTACGAATTGAAAAAGCAGCGGATTCAATTCACCCTTCATATTATCATACAGCAAAATTATACAACATTCTTACAGTTCAGTAACTAGTTACTAATTATACATAAAAAAAGCTTGCTATGCAACTCACCAATTGGGATATTTTTTCTTTTGACAAACAAACAAACAAAAAGTTGTAAAGATTCACCACAAAGTAAGGAAGTGTTATTGCACATCATATGAAATAAGCAAACAGACATCTAAAGTAAGGGAAAAAAAGAATTTTATTAACATGTGAAAAATTTAGATTTAAATGGAACTAATCAATGTGTAATTTACAGAATGAAGGTAATATCATACACCATTCTTACAGTTTAGTAACTAGCTTCTAGACATACATAAAAAGCTTCATTACTCTGTATACTGTATAGTATAAATATAATAAGTTTAAATATAATAAGACTGTATAGTATAAATATAAGCACAAAAATAGCATCATTCATTTTACACTTCCTTTTACCATACAATAGTATCATAAAACAGTCTTACACTTCAGTAACTAATTACTAGTTATACTTAAAAAGCTTCATTACAATGCAACTCATCTTGGAGAGTTTTTTTTTTACCCACAAACAATGAACCAATAAGCTGTGAGGATTCACCCCAACAGAAGGTAATTTTACTGCACATCAGATTGCATAGCATAAAAATAAGCACAAAAATAGCAAACTAAGAACTTGTCATATGTCAACCGTTGAAAAGGCAGTGGATTCATTTTACACTTCCTTTTATCATACAATAGTATCATAAAACATTCTTACGCTTCAGTAACTAGTTACTAGTTATACATAAAAAGCTTCATTACAATGCAGCTCACCTCTTGGAGGGGTTTTTCTACTCACAAGCAATGAACCAATAAGCTGTAAGGATTCACCACAATGGAAGGTAATTTTGCTGCACATCAGTTTGCATAATATGAAAAATAAGCAAATTAAGGTCTTGTCACACGTCAACCTGTACGCGTTGAAAAAGCAGCAGATTCAATTCACCCTTCCTTTTATCATACAGCAAAATTATACAACATTCTTACAGTTCAGTAACTAGTTACTAATTTACTAATTATGCATAAAAAAGCTTCAATGCTATGCAACTCACCACTTGGGATTTTTTTCATTAACAAAGAATTAATCAGTAAGATATAAAGATTCACCAAAACGGAAGGTAAAGTTGTTGAACATCACATTGTATAGTATAAAAATAAGCACAAAATAGCAAACTAAGAACTTGTCATATGTCAACCAATGAAAAGGCAGTGGATTCATTTTACACTTCCTTTTATCATACAATAGTATCATAAAACATTCTTACACTTCAGTAACTAGTTACAAGTTATACATAAAAAGCTTCATTACAATGAAATTCACCTCTTGGAGGTGTTTTTTCTACAAGCAATGAACCAATAAACTGTAAGGATTCACCACAACGGAAAGTAATTTTACTGCACATCACATTGTATAGAATAAAAATAAGCACAAAAATAGCAAATTAAAACCATGTCATATGGTCAACCAGTACGCGTTGAAAAAGCAGTGGATTCATTTTAAACTACCTTTTATCATACAGCAGTATCATACAACAGTCTTACAGTTCAGTAACTAGTTACCAATTATACATAAGAAGCTTCATTACTATGCAACTCACCTCTTGGACGGTTTTTCTACCCACAAGCAATGAACCAATAAGCTGTAAGGATTCACCACAATGAAAAGTAATTTTGCTGTACATCACATTGTATAGTATGAAAAATAAGCAAATTAAGGTCCTATCACACGTCAACCTGAACGCATTGAAAAAGCAGTGGATTCAGTTTATGGTTTCTTTTAACACACAGTAGTATTATTCAACATTCTTACGGTTCAGTAACTCGTTACTAGTTATACATAAGAGATTTCATTACTATGCAACTCACGACTCGAGAGTTTTTTCCATCGACAAGCAATTAATCAATAAGCTGTAAAGACTCGCCAAAACAGAAGGTAATGCTATTGCATATCACATTTTATAGTATAAAAATAAGCACAAAAAATAGCAAATATTATAAAAATAGGCACAAAAAAATAGCAAATATTATAAAAATAAGCACAAAAAATAGCAAATAAAGACCTTGTCATATGTCAACCAGTACGCGTTGAAAAAGCAGTGGATTCGGTTTATGATTCTTTTTCCAGATGACGTTGTGTGTATTTACCACGCGAAAGATTTTAATCGGTTTATTTTTGTTCAGGTTGACTAGTAACAAGGCCTTCAATTGGTCGGAAATCTTCGCTGTTTCACTCATTCTTCATCGGATATAAAAAAATTGTACATCTCTTGCTTTCTTAACATGTACAGGTTGATGTGTGATAAAGTCATTTTGCTGTAAATCACACTGTAAAAATACGCAACACAAAATATAAATACAGGGTGACATTAAAAAAGGGAATTTTTGAAATGCGTAGAATGCAGCTATGAGCAGGTGGCAGTACTACGGGATAGTGGACAAGTAGCATTTTAGTAACCATGGGCCAGTAGAACGGGTAACATCGAGTGTTTGCAATAGAAATGTTTTATAAAAACAGTGATAGTCTGAAAGCTGCGTAGAGGCAGCTCAAACAATTTTTACAACTCAAGACATCATGGTGTCTTCCCATCAAACCATGCGATAAATAGTTGGATTAATAATTTTGAAGAGACTTAATTAGAACAGAGAATTCGAGATGAAATTCACAGTATACCAAGTGCGATATTGCAGCGGTCAATGTGAAATCTCAACAGCAGATTTTAATAATGTATTCGTATAGGAGAACGATATTATAAAGGACATAATTTTTTAAAAGTGGTTTGCTTTGGAGCACTACGGTCTACTGTTTTGCACACGAGGGCTAATGAGATCGGGACCTACAGCTTAAAGCCGATTCCGCACGGCTACAGGCTTGCAACTGCTGAGGTACTTTCAAAAAGGTGAGAAAAGTGACAAATAATACAGAATAAGTGACTAAAAAATGACTAACATTGAAAAAAAGGCTATTTTTTTTCTCATCTTGATTACAGATGCTATTATTAAGATTGTTCTATTTATTTTAACTCTAAATCAAATGATTTATGCAAGACATGGTTTTAACGTCAAATACAAAAAAGGTTAAAAATTTTGTTTAACACAACTCAACGTTGCTATCAATTCAAGAAGGTCTATAAATTAGATTTGAATACATACAATACATTAATTTTATAAGCACAATTTTCTACATATATTAATGATGTTTTGAAATATGTACATAGCTAGATTAGAGTATCTAAACAAAACTTGTGAAGAAAAAGAGAAATGTGTGCTTTGACGTAAGTTACTTTAATATATTAAATGTACATTTCAAAAACTTCTTTACGACTTATTAAAATCACTAAATTCTGGAAACCATTTGACTAATTACATTTTAATAAGAAAAATAAGATTAGGGCATCACATGTTTGGTCTTTTATTAAAATATTTTGTTATTATTTCAGATTTTCTTTTTTCAACAACAGTCTTTTGCTGTGATAAACCATGAAAAAAGTGACTAAAAGGGACTGTTTACTTAAAAAAGTGACTAAAAGTGATCAATTGTAAAAAAGGTGACTAAAGGTGAGAAATGTGACGGAATTGCAAGCCTGGGCTACGAACATCCATACCATAGTGGGATTCGAACCCACGAACGCTGGTACCGGCGATCAGCGCCCTAACCAATCGGCCAGCGTTCAGCTTTTTAAAAGTGATAAATTCTATTAATGTTTCTTAAATGGCAAATTTTAAGGTTACAATTACTACGAATAAAATGTTTTTCTTCCATCAGTCCTGGAGTGACTCAATCAACACAAATGACCGCATTTAAATTAAAGACGGACCAATGTTATGGTCGCGAGCAGTTTGCAACAAGGAAAGACAAAAAGAAAAAAAAACTACTTCTTTATTTAACACACACAGTCGAACGCTAGAGAAACACTGACCAAACGTTACACATTCCAACTGCCCTCTCCTCAGAAGGGATGACAGGCTCCTAGAACCTGGTATTCCACTCGGGTTGTGATTGGCTTGTAAGTATGTTGGCAGCGATTTCTAAACTTGGCGAAATATCTTGGCGACGCTTTCCGTGAATTTGTTCAATATATTCCAACAATCAGAAAGAGACGGGATCGTATATAAAAAATTTTTTCAAAGGGAGGGGCGAGTATATATTTTATTAAAGGCTTGCTGATATTTAATTACAGTTGAGTTGCAAATTAAATTAATTATAGTTTACCGAAATGAGGAACTTTTACATGCTTTGTTAAATACTTATTCTGATAAAACACGGAGCTACAATATGTACAATTAGAACTTTCAATTTCCATTCTTTGTACTTTCCAAATTCTTCTAAATAAAGGAATAGAGGAATAATGGATAAATAAATAGAAATAAATATAAGAAGCCAATCGTGGAAAGCATCGCCAAGATATTTCACCAATTTTAGAAATTGATACCACTGTACTTACCAGCCAATCACAGGCCGAGTGGAATACCAGGTTCCAGGAGCCTGTCAAGGGATGGGGAAGGAGATGCCTTTGCGACCTCCAAACGGAAACACAAATCAAACTGTCAAAACAAGAATTAAGTAGACACTGGAAGGAGAAACGCGTCATCAACTCCTAATGTTATTGGATTGTTAAAAAGTTCCCATTTTTGTGGGGTCACCCTGTATAAAATAAGCACACAACATATAAAAATAAGCATTACAACATCAGAGTAAAAAAGGTTTCAGCAGTATCAAACATTACCCGGAAAATATCATGAATATTTCTAACCATTATTTTTTCTGGACTGTGATTCTGGAAGCTATGTATTCCTGGAGTTTGAAAGCGACCAAGTAATTATTTTTCATCAGCAATTTCCATTGTGAAGTGGGGAGGATTTTCTGACAATTCTGCTCAAAGAAGTCTAAACAGGTTATAGTGATGTCATTGTCGGAATACTTGTGTCCCAAGGTAGCCACTTCGCAGACGTTGTTCACAGACAAATGGAATATCATGTAGCCTACACAATTGGTTATTAGACTTTCGACGCAATACTTGTGACCGATGGAATACAGCTGATAAACATTACTGTCAGTGAAACTCGTTGTACCGGTGTACAAGAAGTTGAGGAAGTCCTTGAATGCTTCTGGTTCACAATCTTCTATGTTGAGGACGCTGGTATTATTTTCCAACATTTTGTGGCTAAACATAGCAGAAAATACTTCAGATGATGCAGCCAAAATAACCTTGTGTACTTGAAACACTTGGTCTTTCACGTTTATAGTCACATCACTGTGGTTTTTGGAGGACAGCAATCCCAATAGACCAGGAAAGATACTTGCTGTGATGTTTTCTAAAGAGATATATTAAAATAGGTAAGCAAATTAATTTTTCTGCAATGTATTAAAGAATATAATGCAGAAAAGGGGGGGAATAAAATACAGTCAATAATTAGATTAGGAGATTTTTTTTCTCGCTCACGGATAATCTAATCTAAGCATTTCGATATTTATATCAAATTCCAATTGTGAGAGCATAAGAGATTATTTGATAGCCGCATTTTAATCTTTTCCAAACACAGTTGCTAAGTGAGGACAATACACTTGCTTATTGTAATTACTCCAGTTGGACAGTACAATATCATATGTCTTGAACTAGACGCCATTAACCCTTTGACAGTTTCATTTTTTTTCCAGAATTCGGTCAAAAGAATGTCACATTTTTTATTGCATTTTTTAGTTTATTTTACATTAAGTAAAGTTATTAAAATTAATATTTCTAATATTTTTAAGCATTTATTACAACTTTTTTTCTTTCCATGAAAGAATAACAGAACTGAAGTTTACCTTTAGTCCCATCGATATCCAAGTTAATTTTTGGAATTCCAGTGAAAGCAAATCTAGGAGGCGAATTCGAAGGATTATCACAATTAATTTTAAAAAATTGTCTTGTCTTGACTGATTTCATTTGTACTACTATCAAAGTTACTACTATCCAGGTCATCTAGTAAATATTCGCTACTATCATTTACAGACAAATCAGTTTCTGATTCCGAGTCACAGTTCGAATCACAAGAAATTAGCTCCATACGCACTGAATTATCCATTATTTAAAAGTAAAAATATATTATATAACTCTCACATCAATAAAATTAGCAGGCGGTTATTAAAATATAACCAGAAAGCTATACACTGAAAGATAACAATTCGTCTTCTGATACAAAACATGCGAAAAAACCAGCACTTTTGAACCAATCAGAGTAGAAAATACAATAAACTGCAAACTATCATTTACTGGACATCTATACGAATCTATACGAATAATTTGTTACTAAAATTGGAAAAATACTGCCGAAACACTGCAAGCGAAATAGAAATCAGATTGCCCGTACGCCGTACGGGCAAATCAGTAAAGGCCCGAAAGCTGTGCCCATACGGCGTACGGGCAAAACAGGGAAGGGGTTAAGTTTGATACTTCAAGAGATCTCTAACCATTGCCCTCCACCTTATATTTTAATTCCGTTAACAGAAGCTCTCAATGCTTTTAAGGGTTTTTATTCGATATATTTTTAAGCTAAAAAAATAAGCTAAATAAATGAAAACCTTTAAATAAATAAAAAGACAAATTTAATTAAATGTCAGTTTTATTTACAATATTGCAGGTTTCACAGGTCGGTCTTTCAGAGAAGCTCTTAAGGAGGTATTTTGGTGTTGCGCCGTTTATCCGACGTTACCTATGAAGTGCAAGATTTCGATCCTGCTTCCCGAAAAAGAAAACCAAAAGACGTTGTCGATGTTTTACGTATGAAGCCGTACCATGATCCAACGAAGCAGACCGACAACGAAGATGGACGAAAACCAGGTGTCGTTCTTAGGGAAGAGAAGACAAAAGTGATTTACAAAGGACTTTTGACACGCTCCAGATCTAAATAGCAGCGAGACGCTGTCTTTTTGAGAAAGGGGCAATGCCGCATAAAGAAACTTCGTCAACGAGCTCAGTGGCCGAATGGTCAAAGCACGAGATCCAGACCCGAAGTTTGCGGGTTCGAAGCTCGCCATGGCTGTCGATCCAAAGTGTGGATTTTTAATTTAAAAATGTTATTTATTGTTGCCTTATGTTCTCGAACATTCTAGATATTTCTTTATTATGTAAATTAGTTATTTCTCGAATATTCTGTTCGGGTATAAAAGCTGATACCCACTAGTTGTAGGCAACTTCCCGATCTTGTAAAGGTGCGAGTTGCTACTTAGCATCAATAAATTCGTCTGTTAAGTTGAAAGGTGTGTTCATTCGAATCTTCGTGACAATATATACAAACAAAAATGGTAGTTTGTTTTCTTCCTCCAGGTGTCTTACTATTTGGACACCTATTTGGTTTGGATTTAAAAAATGTCGAGTTCTTGAGATAGAAACTGATGCCGAGTCATAATCGACATAGGAATGCAAAGGGTTAATGATAGCTCGTTAAATCACAGAAAAGTTATCACTCTTTTGTGCCTCTAACGATATAATAATTTGTTTTAAATTTTCGACTGAGGCTCGTATTTCTGAAGTCTGCTTGCTCTTAACAAATGCAGTCAATTATTCGAGTTTGGAAAATGATGTAATTTGAATGAAAGACCAGTAAAAAATTGTAGGAAGCCTCATAATCCTTAGATCAAAAGTTCGTATGTTTCATCTTAGAAAATTTCAGTTGTCAATGTTTGATCCGAGACGCTCGCTGCTATACCTTTAGTTGTTCAATTTTAATTATACTCAATTTTATTATTAAAAAATGTCGAGTTCTTGAGATAGAAACTGATGCCGAGTCATAATCAACATAGGAATGCAAAGGGTTAATGATAGCTCGTTAAATCACAGAAAAGTTATTATCACTCTTTTGTGCCTCTAACGATATAATTATTTGTTTTAAATTTTCGACTGAGGCTCGTATGTCTGAAGTCTGCTTGCTCTTAACAAATGCAGTCAATTATTCGACCTTTGGAAAATGATGTAATTTCAATGAAAGACCAGTAAAAAATTGTAGGAAGCCTCATAATCCTTAGATCAAAAGTTCGTATGTTTCATCTTAGAAAATTTCAGTTGTCAATGTTTGATCCGAGACGCTCGCTGCTATACCTTTAGTTGTTCAATTTTAATTATACTTCTCTATCAAGGACTCCTTTTGCTATATCATCGAAGGAGATTCCTGTTATTCTAGTATCGCTGAAATTGTTATCTACATCTATGAGAGATTATTTGGAAAAGGCCTTTTACCTCTTCTTGAATACTATTGTAGACAGGAGGAAAATAAGATTGCGTGATGCAATCAACCAAGTGGGCGGTAGTATGTCCCGGGCTACAAGCTGTTAAGTGTAGGACATTTCGTGAAAGTTTAATGGCAATTCCTGTACGCACAGAAAAAGGAAAATTTTTTGTGTCACCGAATAAAAAATGCAACCACTAAATTCACATTCCAGACTAATGTTTAAGTGGTTGAATTTTCCTTGTGGGATCCTTTATCAGGATAAACCCAATCACTTACCTGATGCTTGGGAACTAATCTAAGCTGAATGAAAATTATAGAAGAGGTTTCAAACCTCTCCCTTAAATCAGATGGCCGATTTTTTAGCTCAGAAAAATTCAGTTGGCAATATTTGATCTTGAAATCCGTTGCTACTGTGACGAATTCAATATTCTCGAGTGAGAAGTAACGTGAAGAATGGATCACAGTCAAGATATAATTGGAAATTTACTTTTATTCTTGATTAACTACGGCTATTTACAAGGGGATGTTAATTCCCAAATCATGTAGAACTGCAAAGGATGGTTGCCTGTATAACTTCCTCACGACGATCACAGTCGAAAGAAAAAAAAAGATTTAATAATCTCGTACAAGTGGGGAGGCTTTTCAGGGTGCAATCAAACACAATTTATCCCCCGTTCGGTATCAAAGACTCTGCCGCTCCCTATATGAGCAGCCTTTACGAATCTCCCGAACTAGAAAGCTGGCTCCGGTAAAAAACGCGAAAGCCTCCACGAGGTCAAAGCACCTCCGTAAAAAAATGTCGAAAAGCCCTGAGTCGCAAAATTGTAGGCTTTTTATACCTGGGGGTCAGTTACGGTCCCGCCAACTGTTTTTTTTTTTTTGAGTCAGTTAAGATCCCAGTTACTTGAGAACTCCAGCTAAAGTTACAGTTAGATTTTTTTAGCTGAATTCTCATTCGCTGGCTATTCCTCTCCGGTATTTCCGAGGATTCATTAACGTGATCCATCAGGGGGCGTAATCGTCTATTCAATCCGATTGTCAAGATCCCAGACTCTGCGACGCCACGCTATTGTCCTGGTAAACAGGTGGGATCCGATCAGCTGTTTTGGCGCGTGCTCGGAACAAAGGGGAGTCTTCACACTACTCTCTTAGGGTTCTTTTATATATCCCTATCAGAAGCTTTTTTTTTCTTATCTCCAACAGAAATTCTGTTTATTAAAGCATCACTAAAACTGTTATAGCCCAAAAGTTAGGAGTTTAAATCAATCGGAAACCTAAAATACTTAACTATATTTCACCAACAATTGCTTTTAGTACCTTGGTACTTGATTACAATCATTCAGATAGAACAAGCAGCATTTACCAAGTACTACGTCATGGGTTGATACTTAAAATTTTTACTTTTTTTTGCTGCCTAGTAACAAACAACTATTATCTTAGATATTCGTCGAATATTTACTGCCTAGTAACAAACTATCATCTTAGATATTCATCGAATATTTACTAACTTTCCGACTGAACAAACTTCCTGAACTCTAATGTCCTACATAGATGACAAGTTCTATTATTATTTTTGTTTATGTGCATGCAGTTGTGTATGATCAATGGGCTAGCCACATTATTAAAATGAACAAAGGACGTTCTAAGCAGAAAATATTTTCGGCCAAGCCCTCTGGTACACGAACTAGGGACCGACCAACCTCAGATGGGTTAACTGCCTAGAAAGGGATATCGCCACTTTAGGAGTATTTTAATTGGAAGATCATGGTGAAGAAAAGAGATGCCTGGAGGAAAGTTATTGGAAGTTGTGTATGATCTTTTAAATAAATTTATTATTACAAAAAATCTTTTTTCTTTCCCGAAGTTCTACCTACAAATTAGGTTACTTCGTTGGATGTTTTCATTGCGACACACATAAATAATTAGTGCTCTGTGAAGTCCCTCTTGTTCAGAAGAGTAATAACCGGAATCAGTCGAGATGGGTTAAACCTTCTTGACCAGAATACAATAGCGCGGCGAAGCAGTGTCTGGAAATTTGACATTTGGGTTCAATAGGCTACACGCCTTGATCGACTGTGGTAATGATTCAGGAGAATTACCTTATTAAGATTCCAGGAAGGACAGCCAATGAATGAGAATTCAACTAATTAACTAGCTGTAACCTTAGCTGGAGTTTTCAAGTAACTGGAATCGTAACTAGACAGAAAACGGTTGGCGGGACCGTAACTGAACACCAGGTATAAAAAGCCTAGAATTTTGCAACTCGGGGCATTTTTTTATGTCATGCCAACTCAACTTCAATAGTCTAATGCAAATACCAGTAACAGTAACATCGGAACTAGAAGGCTTTGCCCAGGGAGTTATGTTGTCAATACTTCCTGTAAGATCCTGTGAGACTCGGGCCATTATGTCATGCCAACTCAATTTCAATTGTATAATGCAAATACCAGTACCAGTAAGATCAGAACTAGAGGTCTTGGCCCAGGGAGTTCTGTTGTTAATGCTTTTTGTGAGATCCTGTGAGACTCGGGGCATTATGTCATGCCAACTCAATTTCAATAGTATAATGCAAATACCGTTACCATAAACATCAGAACTAGAGGGCTTGGCCCAGGGAGTTCTGTTGTTAATACTTTTTGTGAGATCCTGTGAGACTCGGGCATTATGTCATGCCAATTTAATTTCAATAGTTTAATGTAAATACCATTACCAATAACATCACAACTAGAGGGCTTGGCCCAGGGAGTTATGTTGTCAATACTTCCTGTGAGATCCTGTGAGACTCGGGCCATTATATCATGCCAACTCAATTTCAATAGTCTAATGTAAATACCCTTACCAGTAACATCAGAACTAGAGGGCTTGGCCCAGGGTGTTCTGTTGTTAATGCTTTTTGTGAGATCCTGTGAGACTCGGGGTATTATGTCATGCCAATTCAATTTGAATAGTATAATGCAAATACCATTACCAGTAACATCAGAATTAGAGGGCTTGCCCCAGGGAGTTCTGTTGTTAATGCTTTTTGTGAGATACTGTGAGACTCGGGGCATTATGTCATGCCAACTCAATTTCAATTGTATAATGCAAATACCATTACCAGTAACATCAGAACTAGAGGGATTGTCCCAGGGAGTTCTCTTGTTAATACTTTCTGTGACATCCAGTGAGACTCGGGGCATTATGTCATGCCAACTCAATTTCAATAGTATAATGCAAATACCAGTACCAGTAACATCAGAACTAGAGGGTTTGGCCCAGGGAGTTCTGTTGTTAATACTTTCTGTGAGATCCAGTGAGACTCGGGGCATTATGTCATGCCAACTCAATTTCAATAGTGTAATGCAAATACCATTACCATAAACATCTGAACTGGAGCGCTTGGCCCAGGGGAGCCAAGTAGGGCCAAGGTACCCTTACCATGAACATCACAACGAGAGGGCTTGTCCCAGGGAGTTCTGTTGTTAATATTTCCTGTGAGATCTTGTGAGACTCGGGGTTTTTCGAGATTTTT
>CM063507.1:32535495-32545495 GCA_032207245.1 Pardosa pseudoannulata
ATATATATATAGTATATACATATGTATATATATATATTATATATATATATATATTTTTTTATACACACACATATAAATATATATATATATATATATATATATATATATATATATATATATATATATATATATACACGCATGCACATGTACATATATTGTATACACACACACACACACACACATATATATATATATATATATATATATATATATATATATATATATATATATATATATATATATATATTTACACACACACATATATATAACATCAATCGTAGCTCGATTGGCAGAGCATCTGACTATAGGTCTGTCCATCACTGGTTCAACTCCAAATCAGTGAATTTTATGCGAAGACTATAATTTTTATTTAAAGTAATGCAAATAATTAATTGTCCAAAATCTAGATAATTCTAGAACTTCTTTTGCTGTTCGAGCTAGATGATCCTCCAATATTCTGACCTATTTATAAATGCTAAGTCCCGTCAGTTCTACGTTCTCTCGTGTGAGTTTTTTCGGTTCTAATAAATCCAATTGTTGCTTTAACCTATTCTAGTTATTATTTTGATCTTCGTGACAGTATATGAATATATATATATACAGTAGAACCTCGATTAACCGAGCTTCGATTAATCGAGGTTTCTGTTAACCGAGTCAATGACGAAATCTAATTTTGTTTTCTTCTTTCCAAAATGATCTTAAAAATTATAATAATAAATGATAAAAAAAATGAAGCGTTTATTGTCCGTGTTACAGGCATTTCTTCAATAAAACATGATTGCCCAGGCATGGCAATTAGTGAATCCAGCTACAATTCGTAAATCATTCAACAAAATAATTGTTGAGAAGAGGAAACAAAGTGAATCTCAGCAGACGGAAAACACACCTACAGGGTACTTCTTGGGATTGTAGGTGATTGCTGTTGAGGTTGCGTGTAGATTTTACCTACTAAGTAACTGACTCCATTTAAGATAAAAACATTTATTCATGGCATACGTACTTCGTACTGAAAAGCGCTGTGTGTGGTTACATTTTCCCGCGGCTTTTATACCTACCGAGAAGCGAGAAGAAAAACACACAAATTATATCTTTGGCAGAATGCTAGGCGCGCGTGCAAGTGCAGATGTCCTTGAGAGTCGCTTGTGTTGCCATGGAGTAACTTCAGGATCATCAATGGAACTGAAGGATGTGAGGAAGTTTTGGAAGAGGACATTTGCGAGTGGCTGGGCGTTAAAAATCAATATCCAAATTTTGAAATTCTCAATGACGAAGAAATTATACAAGCCGTTAATCCTTCAACGGACATTAATGACGCTGAAAATGAAGATAAGGACTTTAAGGATTCTATGACTATAAGTCATAGTGAAGGTGTTCAAACACTGACAACTGCATTACAATATTTGGAGCAAAGAAACGATACTACACCGGTGGATCTCCTGTTGTTCATTAATTAGCGCGCGATAAGGCTGCCCATGATAGAAATCCTGAACTTTTGCAACGAAAGGTAACAGACTTTTTGAAAAGAATGTACATTTAACAAATTAATGTATACTAAATTTTAAAAATTCAATATTTTCTTGAGATTTGTGTTATTTTTGAAAATGCTTCTTTCGATATTTAACTAAGAATAGTTAAAAAAAATTCCATTTTACTTTTTTAAAATTTGCTACTAGAGTTGATTTTTTTTTTAAATCTCTTTAGCTATGAAACATAAGTTCATATATGTTTATTTTTATCATTTAAAGAACGTTCTATTGTTTTTTACTTTAAAAGTTAGTTAAATTCGCAAGCACGGAAGGTTCTTATACATGGTTTCTATTGACCGAGATTTCTGATATCCGAGGTACTAGCGGTTCCAATTAGCTCGTATACTCGAGGTTCTAATGTATGTGTATATATATATATATATATATATATATATATACATATATATATATACAACAGGTTCCACTAAACGACACTAGAGTCCTGAGTACATTTTCGTAGCTTTATTCAAATCTCAAAACACACTACTCATAATCATTTTCAATGGCGTCGCACATTGGCGCCCAACTTTTAACAAAGGTAGGCTTAACTGCCTCGGGTTGCCACAGCTCTGTCTGCGGAATGTGTACACTGCTCTCTGCTCAGATCACTGCGCGTGAGCCGTATTTGGTTAACTCCTCACGCCACGTAAATCTCAATAAATAATCCCTAATTAAAATCTTTTAAAATTAACCTACAATTTACATCCTGACATATATATATATATATATATATATATATATATATATATATATATATATATATATATATATATATATATACATGTGTGTGTAATACAATAATTATAAAACTGCTGGACAAGGAGAAAGCTAATCAGCTAACAGTAATAACAATGCAGTCGGGCTATTGAAAGAGACCAGTACAGTCTAATTAAAACTTCATTTTAGAGCTGGTAAAACGGACATCATTAATAGTTTACGACAGATAAAAGAAAGACACAAAAATCACTCTGCTCGAACAGAGGTGCACCCAAGAGCGAAGACAGAAAGAATTTTCCCAAGGGATAAGAACTTACTCAGTAAATTTAAGTGTTAAGATCAGGAAAAACGCGGTGCCATTTGCCGGCGATGGCTGTAAAACGTGTTGAATAGACAGAAAATTGACATCTATAGGACAGAAAGCTGTGGGAAATGTATTGAAATAATTTTAAGTCGAGGACACTCCTTTGATTAAGACATTTAGAGACTGGGAAAAAGATTTTAAGGAATTAGAATGGGAGAGAGGAGATTTTTAATTAAATATTAAAGTTAAATAATTTTGATATATTACATATACCGGGTAGCCATAATTAAACTGACAATGCTGACAGTGTTGTGTAGCGCGATCTATTTGCGAGAATGACGCCACATTTTGTAGGAAGATTAAACAAGACGGGGGAAGACGGATTCCACGAAAATAAAATTAGTTCTAAAAGTAAACGCTAGGGGTTATTTGGCGCTGTGTAATGGAAAATAGAGTGTTAACAAATGCAAATCAATACGGAAATTATCTTTAATTATGCACATTTTCTAATTTAGTTCAAGGGCAATATGTCGACACTTTTAAAAAAAGCGTAATACCTACATAAACACTGATAAAGTCTCGTGATCTGCAAGATCACGTACGCTGAGCAGAAGAAGTTCTTTCTTCAATATTGCACTTCAACTAAATCAGAAAATGTGCATAATAAAAGATAATTTTATACCGTATTAATTTGCATTTGTTAACACTCTATTTTCTATAACAGAGCGCCAAGTATTCAACTAGCGGTGACTTTTGGAACTAATTTGTTTTTCGCTGAATTCTTCGCCCCCCCGCCTTGTTTAATCTTCCTACAAAATGTGGCGTCATTCTCGTAAATAGATCGCGCTACAGAACACTGTGAGTACTGTCAGTTTAATTATGGCCACCCGGTATATGTATATGTATATATGTATATATGTATATATATATGTATATATATATGTGTATATATATATATATATATATATATATATATATATATATAATATATCAAAATTATTTAACTTTAATATTTCTTCAAAAAACTCCTCTCTTCCATTTTAATTCATCTAAATATCTTTACCAGTCTCAACATGGTGTGTTCAACGGAGTATTTTCCACTTAACATTCCTTTCTGTCATAAAACTGTAAACTTTCTGTCTATACAGCAGTTTCCCAGGTGTTGGCGGAACATGTTTTCGCGTTTTGCTGATATTGCAGTCAATTCGCTTATTAAGCTGTTTTTGTTGTGGGAAAATTCTTGTTGTCAGCGCTCTTGGGTGTACTTGTGTGAGGGCAGAGTGAACTCTGTGGCTTTTGATTGTATATTGTCCAGAAGGACAGATGTGCCGTGTTGCCGCTCTGAAATAAAGTTTTAAATTAAACTTCTGAGTTCTCTTGAATATGAGACCCGACTGCATCTTTGTACTTTATGAATGCTAGCTGTTGAACTTTCTCCTTGTGAAGGAGTTTTATAAAAAATGGATTATATATATATATATATATATATATATATATATATATATATATATATATATATATATATATATATGTACATATATAACTGGCCGAAATTATAATCATCGTATCAATAAAGTTTTAACCTCTATTGTTTTGAATTGCTCGGGCTTGCTGGACGATAAGAAAACCTAAGTAAATTTCAGACGTGGCTTCAACCCTTTCGTGACGGGAAGCGCAAACGCGCGCTTATCTCTGAGGCCGGCAGTCACTTTCGCGAGTGACTATCCTGGGCCGGAGGGTTTTTTGCTATTAAGCCTAATTCATGAAACTAACAAAGTAGCAAAGCGTTATTTAATAATGCATCTTAAAGTATTTAAGCGGAATGTGATTTATACTATATGTTTAAAGATACTTTATTTATTTAAGCTATTTCTTACTTAAATATATATTTTACACTTTACTTTTTTTTCATTTTTAACTTAGTATTTAATGACTTCTAACATTGCAAAACTGAATACTATGTTATTAAAACTTTTTTTTTTTTTTTTGGTATGAAAAATTTTAAAAACAGGGATCTACAAACAATCCTACGTGACAGTCCTTGCACTCGTAGTAACAGCCCAATTGGTCACTGTCAAGATTACAGTCTAATTATCCTTTAATTAGACAACGCGTTGGTTACTCATAATTTTTTATGAGAACGTACTACTCACCTCCTCGCTCTCTTGTGAGCTGGAGCGTTTTAAAATTCTTGTTTGGGATTACTTTTTTTGCCTAGAGGCCTAAATTTATGTTTTGATCTCTTTCACGTTCGGAGGTTAAAGTGAAGACTTTCCATTTCGCTAGGTACTCCGTTAACCCAATTACCTTGACCTTGACCTTTTAACTCATTTGCCATTTTGGAGGATTTTTCCGGAATGTGAAAAAAACGAAACATCGTTAATTTCTTTGTCAGAAATGTGCTCCTCATCATTAATATCACTAGATCCATTATGAACATACAGAACAATCAGAATATATTATAGTGTCACTATTACTAATATCCTAATCTGTTTCAGAATCAAAATCTGAAATATTTCGCGTCATTTCAGGTATTTCAAGCTCAGTTAAACACTTTCGACTCTTCGAAAATCTATCAAAAAAAAAAAAAAATCAAGTCTGTCAGATCTATGTAATTCTGTACTAAAAACTGGACTGCAAACCGAAATACACAACGCTTTAACAAAAATAAAACTCCCCTGCTTACATAAACAAACACCATGTGGGAATTTAAAGAGCCGTCATAAAACATGTCAATCGGAAACATTCCTTTTCCCTCATGTTTATATAATCAAAAATCACTTCTATGTGTTTCATACTACTCTTCTATTGAGTACAAGGTCAAATCTACATGTATCTAAATCCATATGGACATACAATGCCATCTTGTGTCAAAGCTTATAGTTTTTAAAATGTTCCACAACGCTGGCACACATATGTGACATTCAGGGGTGAACCAGAAAACGCTCTGGCACACCAGTGTGTCGGCCGGGAAGTGAGTGCGTTTCTTGCTGGCACGTATTTGTGACAGTAGGCGCGAAAGGGTTTTAAAAAGCTAAGTACAGCATAGAAAAACTTTGAAGTTTATTAAGGTATACTTCTACGTTAAAAACGTCATTTTTTGCAAAAAATCATATCTTTTTTTATTTCTCTATTGCAAAATTTCAACTTTTAGGCTTCTAAATCTGTTTTAGTTTTTTCTCTACGGCAGTTTAAAGAAAAGTTACAGCTATTTAAACATCAGTGACAGCTATCAAAAACAAAACGGAAGTAGCACCTGCGGAACCGGAAGTTGTGAATTTAAAGCCCTTTAAAGAGCATTTTTTGGACAAAACTTTTTAAATTTTCATGAAAGTTAGTTTAAACATTTTTCTAGTATTTTTAATAATTAGCAACTTTGCAATTAGAAAGTTTTGAAGCAAGAAAGTGTGGGGAATTTTAAACATGTATTTTAATTTTTTAATAGTTAAAGTTGCTTTCATAAACTTCAAATGCGTTTTTCTGAGAACGGTATTTTTAATAAAATGTCGAAACTTGAAATGTGATTTCTAAAAAAGTTCTTAAAATATTTTGTTGAAAATTATTATGAATGCTTTTGATAGTATTTACTAGTGAATGACCTAAAAGCTTTAAATTTGGATAATTTTTAATGATGTTACACTCATAGTTAGATGTAAAGGTAATGAAAATTCGTTAAAAATTCAATGTGTATGATTTTGAAGAACCAAATTTTTTACCAAATGTAAATTAAGCAAAGATTTTAGGTGGTTCACTAGTCCCGTGTATAAGAAATGTGTTGAGTCAAAAAATATTGAATTAATTTTAATATATTAAAAAAATAGGCCTTTTGAAACAACCCAATTTTTTTACTAAATTTTCTTTATTTGTTAGAAATTTTATAAAAACTTCTCCAGGAATAAATTTTTTAAGTGCAATTCTCTATGATAATATAAAAAATAAATCTAAAAATGTAAAAACATGAACTAGTTTCTACGTTTAAAGAAAAAAGTTCTCGAAAAGTAGACGGATATCATAAGACCATAAATGAACGTCTTTAAAAGCAAGAGCTTTGCACTGAATAAAACACTCTTCTATTACATATAGCCTAACGATGGCCGATTGGTTAGGGTGCTGGCCTTCGGTACCGGAGTTCGTGGGTTCGAATCCCACTATGGCATGGATGTTCGTAGCCGTTCGGAATCGGATTTAAGCTGTAGGTCCCAGTCTCATTAGCCCTCGTGTTTCAAAAAGTAGACCATAGCACTCCAAAACCAAACCAAAACCAAACCTTCTATTATATATTTCACCCACCGTGCGATGGCCGAAGGTTAGGTCGATGGTCTTCGGCACCGCAGTTTGTACGTTCAATTTCCACTGTAACTTGAATGTTCGTAGCCGTTCGGAATCGACTTTAAGTAGCAGATTGCTATCTCATTAGCCTTCATGTAGCAGAAAAGTAGGCAGTGGCGCTTCAAACCAAACCAAGCTAAAAACATATTTCGCGGATTACGTGGATTTTCTCCCATGATACAAACATCTTAATCAAGCAATTTAGACATTGGAGGAGTAGACTGTTTTACTGGGACAGCTGGAAAATGTGGATAGTGCACAGAAAATCAGCATTTATTCCAGCTTGACACCTTCAGTATTCTCGAGTGAGAGGTAACGTGGAGAATGGATCCCAATCAAAGATAAAATTGGAAATTTACTTTTATTTTGATTAACTACGGCTATTTAAAAGGGGATGTTAATTCCCAAATCACGTAGAACTGCAAAGGATGGTTGCCGGTATAACTTCCTCAGGACGATCACAGTCGAAAGGAAAAAAGAGATTTAATAATCTCGTACAAGTGGGAAGGCTTTTCAGGGTGCAATCAAACCCAATTTATCCCCCGTTCGGTACCAGAGACTCTGCCGCTCCCCATATGAGCAGACTTTACCAATCTCCCGAACTAGAAAGCTTGCTCCGGTAAAAAAAATAAATAAATAAAATAAATAAATAAATAAATAAATAAAAAGCGAAAGCCTCCACAAGGGCAAAGCACCTACGTAAAAAAATGTCGAAAAGCCCAGAGTCTCAAAATTGTAGGTTTTTTATACCTGGAGGTCAGTTACGGTCCCGCCAACTGTTTTATGGATCAGTTACTTTAGAATTCCAGCTAAAGTTACAGTTAGATATTTTTAGCTTAATTCTCGTTCGATGGCTATCCCTTTCCGGTATTTCCGAGGATTCATTAACGAGATCCGTCAGGGGCGTATTCGTCTATTCAGTTTGATTGTCAAGATCGCAGATTCTGCGAAGCCGAGCTATTGTCCTGGTAAACAGGTGTACTCCGATCAGCTGTTATGGTGCGTGCTCGGACAAAGGGCAGTCTTCACACCAGCGTTAGTTTTGGGAAATGATCAAAAAGAACTTAAGTCTTCGAACACTTCTTCCAGACATTCCACTCACATGCTATTTAAACAAAAAAAATGATTTTTTTTTTTAAAAAAACAGCGGGGTTTTTTCCAACCCTGGTTTGCAATGAACTTGCTGCATGTTTGATATCACAAGTTTACGGCAAACTTGCATGACAAATGCACTGTAACTTGCATGACAATTATACTGCAAGTTTGAGGTATGGTGACTTCGAAGTTTGCGTCGACTTGCAGTCTTGTTTCAAACTTGCAGACTTATCATGCTATGCTTGCTACAAGCTTACAGTCTTCCAAAGAAAGATTGCTGCAAGTTGGAGGTATGGTGACTTCGAAGTTTGCGTGGACTTGCAGTCTTGTTTCAAACTTGCAGACTTATCATGCTATACTTGCTGCAAGCTTACGGTCTTCCAAAGAAAGATTGTTGCAAGTTTGAGGTATGGTGACTTCGAAGTTTGCGTTGCCTTGCAGTCTTGTTTCAAACTTGCAGACTTATCAGGCTATACTTGCTGCAAGCTTACAGTCTTCCAAAGAAAGATTGCTGCAAGTTTTCTTCAAACTAAATCTGCTACCTGGGATAGAGCCATCTAAGAAACTTTGAAATAATTCTTTATATAGAGAAAAAAGGGTTAATACCATTGAAGATAATTTAAAACTTATAAATCCTACACTCAAACGGCCTAAAAGGAAAAAAAGGAATTAAAACGAAATTTTAGAAACTCTCCAAAAAGTTGAGAAAAATTTATTTAAAAATTAAAATTTTCAACATAGGTTTAACATGGCCCAATACACGTGCATGAAAACGAAAACATTGCTTAGTGAATTTATAGGATTAACACATTTATTTAATTTATTAAAAATTATAGATAGTTGCAAATGATAGAGAAATGCTACTTTAAAAAATAACCACACTTGAATAGTTAAAATAATAAATGCCTTTTAAAAGATCCATAGCAGCTTGCGGAATGGCATGTCTGCCATGCTGTCATTCTTGTCTTTGGCCGGGAAACGTCTGCGCATGCGCTCGTTATCTTAACTCTCATGCAATGATGGAAATTTTCGCTTGCTCCAAGTTTGTCAAAACAAGATTGTCACAGTTTTGCAGCAAAATTGCGTTGCAAAGGAGTGGTCGCTTTATTCTCTGTCTAACTTGCAGGAGTTTTGCTGTAAGCTTGTCGCGTCAAATTTGTTATGACAAGGTATTATCCAGAAAAAATCAAACTTGCTGCAGGTATGCATGCTATCTGGGATACTATTACTAGTCTATAACATTATTAATAATAATATATACATATTGTTTACTTGGTACAAGTCATTGCCAAATTAATGAGTCAGAATAAAAGAAAACCTACTAAGAAATGCCGTGTGTGTTATAAGAATCAAATTAAAAGTGAGACTACTTGGCGGTGTAAACAATTAAGAATCCTTTGCACTTTGTTTTGAAAAGTACCACTACCTTGAAGACTATTATCTGTATACCTTATTGATGTTTTGCTTTGATATTTTCTTAATTTTACTGTTTCTGATATTATTTAACACTATGTAAAAAGTTGATTTTAATTAAGAATATGTAAGAATTGTAAAATGAAACAAGTTTTTTAAATAAAAATTAAATGGTTATTTCATCCACAGTTTTTCATTATTATTAATTTAGTCATCGTTAATTCATCGACAAAAATCTGAACTGTATACAAAACAATATCGTATTTATAAGTGTAATACGTGAGTACTTTAATTTAATTCGTATTGTAATAAAAATTTTCATTACTATACAAACAAGAAGTACGGTGACCACAGCACAGCTTTTGCCGATAATTTAGTCATCGTTAATTCATCAGTAAAATTTGTTCTGTATATAAAACAATATCATATTTTTAACTGTAATGAGTATTTCAATTTAATTCGTATTATAAAATTTTAAAAAATTAACTATTATACGAATAAAAAATATGGTAGCTGTAGAACTACTATTTTAATAACTTGATGACATGCATACATAATTTCATATCATTATATCAACGCCGGGTACTGGCAACGCCGTACCCGGCAAACGGTAATG
>CM063507.1:32552995-32590495 GCA_032207245.1 Pardosa pseudoannulata
CCAAATCAAAGAAAAATAGGTACTTCCTGCTTACTTTTTTTGTCTTCTATTGTTTAAAATTAGTATTAGAAAACGTGAAAATTCTTCATTCCTGGAAAACGATAAACAATCCGAAGAAACACAAAAAAATATTTGGGAAAAACTTACCGCGTTTCTGATAACACAACGACTTCTCCGAAATACTCGAAAATTAAATAGAAAATTCTTGCTGTTATAACAATCTTATTCTTCAAATTAAACTACGAGTTCTTTACTCTCACGCACTATTTTAAACAACGAAATACTTCCTCTGTGGAACGCAAAAGATACACGCGCGTTAAAGAAAAAAAAAAAAGCATATAAAATGGAATTTTTCCTGTGATTGGGCAGCGAAAACACTTCGAATGATTGGTGAGAAGCTATGATTCACATATAAACAAACCGCGTCATGAGTGGTTTTCATCTAAAGAGCAGAAAAGCGAAAATTTATTAGCTAATAAATTGCACTGGTAAATGCACTACGCATCTGGCAAATGGGAACTATAGAAATAGAGTCAAACCTCTACAAGAGATGTTCAAAAGCTGACAGAATTAAGTCCGTATTTAGTTTGCAAAATGAGTTTACCAGCGTTAATAGCCTGTTTTTTTTATATATAATTACAGGACGGGTCAACATTAGAATAACGTCCCTAAATTTGCTATTAATGCCAAGAATGTCGACAATATATAAAATAAATATGTATGTAAGTAAACACACATATGTGTAATTATATTTTTATTACTTTCGGTTCAAGATTCTATTTTCCCCATAATTCTTCTCAAGGAACTGTACCGAATATTCTCAAATGTTCACCAGTAGATATACTTTCAAATGCGTGGGTTACTTCCCCCACGTCACTTCAAGTAATAGATTGGTCAGCATAAATGGCTATTTAACCCCTTGCCTGTTTTGCACGTACATCGTACGGGCGTGGTTACTGTGCCTTTAATGATTTGCCCGTACGGCGTACGGGCAATCTGATTTCTTTGTAGTTCTGACTATTTTGGCTGTATCTTTTGCTTTTTAAGGTTAAATTAGTCGTGCAGATGTCCACAAGATGTTAGTTTTCGGAGTGTATTCTGTTTCGTTTTAAAAGCTCGGGCTTTCTGATAGGTTTTGCATATCACCTATTTTATCTTTGAGTTTTTGGCTTGATTTTGTTTTGAGATTTTGGGAGACTGACCAAGAGAGACTTTTTAGATGAAATTCTACCTACATATAAAAAACTGAGACCTACAAACAAGTGCTATGTGTGTTCAACGAAGAAAAATGATAGAGACAAAAGAATTAGAAAAGAGACTGGGTATTTTTGCCCTGTGACGTTGGACTACGCTTCTTACCCTCTTTCAAGATTTATCGCTCTAAATCTGATCTCTGAAAAAATTCGGATAAATAAATGTGTTTTTAGTATTTGCATTCGAAAAGTACAGTAATTGTAATCGAACAGTTTTTGTACAGTAATTGTAATCGAAAATATTTGTTATCTGCTTAACTGTAAACGTTCCCTTCCCTGTCTAGTGTACATGAGTGAGAAAAGAAACTGTAATTTCCTGTAAATAAGTTGTTATAAATGCTTGAAATAATTAGAAATATTACTTTTAATGACATTTTCCAGCTTAAAAATGTAAAAGGGACAAAAGTATGCAATAAAAAAAATGTGACATTTTTTGGATCGAATTCGGAAAGAAAATGAAACTGTTAAGGGGTTAAGCAAATTTCTAGAGTTCCATTACAGTTCTTCGCTATTCCTTATTATAGTATTTGTTATTCCCTTTTTAACCCCTAATCTAAATTGAGCACTGGGGCTACAGTTTACGCGCTCTGAGAAGGGACCTAACCACTTATAACTCTATATGATCATAGCTGTCAATTTAGGAAATTCCCAAACAAAAAGGAGATGCACGCTATCGGAGGCAGATTTGTCTAGCGATCTTAACACAGATTTTGACTAAGATATTGACCCAAGTGCTAAGGGCCTTTTTTACTTATAACTTAATGTTAGCTGACCCCTCAGTTTGTCCTGTCCCTATAATGAAGTGGGAACCTGTCCTCTAAAGTTATGTTAATAAATGTCTTTAGCTGAAACGGTGTCATTTTTATGGCGCATGACTGCAAGGACCCATCTTGAAGACAAACAAACAAACAAACAAACAATCAAACACACACACTATAATATATCAAAATTATTACACTACTAGCATATAGCCCGTCATATCACGGCATCAGTAAAATTTTTAATTTTCCAGAATTATAAAGAACTTTATGAGGCAGGTAAAAAAAATGCTGCTAGAATTACGATTCAACAAAAATAATCGATTAAAATTATCACATATGTTCTTAACCCAGATAGCAAATTTAGTTTGCAGCAGTCTTGCTTTGCAAGCCTACAAACTTGCAGCAAGTTCAGCATGACAAGTCTGCAAGTTTGAAACAAGACTGCAGCAAGTCTACGCAAACTTCGAAGTCACCATACCTCCAACTTGCAGCAAACTTGTCATGCAAATTACAATACACGTGCATGAAAACGAAAACTTTGCTTAGTGAATCAATAGAATTAACACATCTATTTAATTTATTAGAAATTTTAGATAGTTGCAAATTATAGAGAAATGCTACTTTAAAAAATAACCACATTTGATTAATTAAAATAATAAATACCTTTTCAGAGATCTTTTGCAGCTTGCGGAATAATGTGTTTGTAGTCTCTTTACTTTTTGGCCGGTATGCGCATGCGCTCATTATCTTAGCTCTCATGTAATGATGGGAATTTTCGCTTGCTCCAAGTTTGTCATAACAAGATTGCCACAGTTTTGCAGCAAAATTACGTTGCAAAGAAGTGGTCGCTTATATTCCGTCTAACTTGCAGGAGTTTTGCTGCAAGTTTGTCACGTCAAATTTGTTATGACAAGATATTATCCAGAAAAAATCAAACTTGCTGCAAGTATGCATGCTATCTGGGAATCTGTTATTTAAGTCAAATAAAAAAGAAAATCATTTACTCAATATCAAAGTTTAGTGATAAAACGTATGGAAAAAATGTAGAACACATTTAAATAATTGAAAATAAGAAATAATTAAATGATATGGTTAAAGGAATGAAGTCATAATGCTAGAAAAAAATTGTTATTTTTACCTATTTATTATGTGATAACTTGATAAATTTAATCGCTTGCTCTTAAAATGGGGCTTGATATAATGGCATTAAACGCTGGAAAAGGGGACGGGGTGGATTTCGAGCGTTTTAAAGAAGACAGTATTTTTCGCTGTGATACGAAGCTTATTCATACCAATTTACTTCAGAATCGGATCTATAGTTTAGGAAAAAATAAACTTTACTTGTTTTGAATTTTGAGAACCCTAACTCGTCAAAAATCCAATATAGATACTCTATCCATTCCAGGTCCAATCGCTTCATAACTTCGAGGACAGACGGACAGATAACTTAGGCTATTATTACATTATGAGAAGAAAGTTTAAGGACACACAACATGAAATGTTTATGTGGCCAGGGACATCCGTAACGCAATACGTGAATTTAATAAAATAAAAATAATAAAAAGTTGAAAAAATAGTAAAAATTAATTTCAAAAATAATAAAACATCTTTCGGAATAAGAATTTAAAAGAAAAAGCAGAAAATATTAAATTTATTAGACATTAAAAAAAAAAAATTAGTTGCATCGGGGATAGAACCATCAACCCGAGAAGTACAACGATCAAGTGGGCAGGCATCCTACCAAATGGACAACGGCTACACGCTTTGGAGCATCTAATTAGAGTATATGAAGGTTCAAGTAGAAACAGTCCAGAAATTTAAATATTACTCTCCGCCTTTGCCATTCTATCAAGAATGAATTTCGTATAAAATGAGAGGAAGGATAAGGCTCTAAATAATAGCATTAAACGCTCGAAAAGGGGGATGGGGTGGATTTCGAACTCGCTTTCAATTTTGCTAACCCTAACTCATGAAATATCCAATATGGATGCCTGTATAGATTCCAGGTACAACCGCTTCAGAAATTCTAGGACAGACAAATTAGGCTATTATTATATAGGGGATATAATCCTAGCGGTCAATTTAAGAAATTCCCAAACAGAAAGTAGATGCACGCTATCGGAGGCAGATTTGCCTAGAGATCTCCCTACAAATTTGACTGAGATGTTGACCCAGGTGTTAAGGGCCTTTTTACTTATAACTTCAAGCTATCTGACCCGTCAGCATGTCCTGTCCCTATAATGAAGTGGGAACCCGTCCTCCAGTGTTCTGTTAATAAATGTCTTTAACTAAAACAATGTAATTTTTATATTGCATGACTGCAACCACCCATCCTGAAATCCGTATACTGCACACACGCACACACACACACACACAGTCGAACTTCGATAACTCGGCTTCCTATAAGTCGAATCATCCGCTAACTCGAACTTTTAATCGAGTCCCGAATCATTTCTATACTTTTCTTTAAAAAACTCTCTCGATAACTCGAAGTGAACATCTTCTAAGTCGAATTTGTTTGATAGATTTCCCTGGTAAAAAACACAATTCTGTTCAAAACTTCGAATGGCAGTCCACTCGTGACCTTCGGGAACCTCGAAGCGAGAGGTCACGATCAAGCACAGGACGCTATTCACATCTTATAACAATATCTGGAGACCACCGAAGGTACAGACAACACCCTATTTAACTGTGTTCAAAATTAGGTGACTTTGTGCATGCCAACAACCTTAAAAAAATGCAAACAATAAAAAATAACTGCTTTTTTCAAATGAGATTTACATGGTATGTATACTAATTAATATGTAATGATGACAAATTTCTTGAGTTTTAATAAACCTTTTGAACCCATTCTTCTTTTGTTGTTTACATAGCCTATTAAAAAATTGAAATGCGTACAACTATAGTATTATGGCACAGATCTAACCATTTAAACCATGTCGACCCATCTTAAGTGCCACTTGAGAAGAATGGTAGGTAACTTCGATAACTCGAACTTCGGATAAGTCGAACATTTTTGAGGGTCCCCTGGGACTTCGAGTTATCGAAGATCGACTGTATATGGTATATATATAACATGTTTATGTATTTTCTCATAACATTTGGTGGCAGGGCCACAGACCAGTTTTTTGCTATTGGTGGAAAACTAAAGAACCTAGTTACGGCTCTGAGAAGGAGGTTGAGGCAACACCTCCTAGCCACTAACATATTGCCAAACAATTATTGCAAATTTAATAATAATAAAAATTTTTGTGCACCACATTCAAAAGCAAAAGAAAGGAAACTGATTAACTCGAAAGTTCCTGGGAGTTAATGTTATTTAACACTAGGTCACAACTGTTATGTATGTATATATATATATATATATATATATATATATATATATATATATATATATATATATATATATACTGTAACGGCGTGATTTAGTGGTGTATCGTCATCAAAGAACTTTGCTGAGGTGGACTTGTGTGGATACAAAAGGATTGTTTTCCCCGGCACCACGAAGTCTACACTGCTGTGCCCTATAGTAGAGGAACAATATGCCAGACGACACGGCACCTTCACTGACAGATGAAAAATGATCGCGGGAACGACAAAGGATTTGCCGCTACTCAGATGTAGCCGTTAAGAATTCCAGGGACCCCTGGCTTTGCGGCCGATGATTGCTTAACCCGGACCAATCCAGTTGGTCAAAGGTGAGGTCATCGCTAGGTGACCCAATAAGGAAATTGTGGGTGAGGCCCCTCTCTTAGAGGCTCCTCCCCTAGAAAGAGACGAGAGAAGATTTTTTTTTTTAAGATAAGTTAGTTAGCTAGCAACCAGTTAATTCAGAGGTCGCTTTGACCAGTCTCTCTACCGGAGAGTTTTTTGCTATAATCCCACCTTGGGATCTTTTCTTTAAGGAGTAGCCCGCATCGGCTAACTCGGAGGTCGCCTCGACCAGTCTCTCCATCGAAGAGTTTTATTTAGCGGAATCCCGTCTTGGGATATATCTCTTGCTGAGATTGAAGCGATACCCTGTGCTTTGGGTTTCTTTCCTTTTCTAATATAATCCTCTTCAGGATTGCTTGCAGTTCTTCAGAACTAACTGTGCTCAGATCTCCTACCTATACTTCAGAGAACTTTCGAGAGAGCTACGAATTGTTATTCCGTCTAATCACCCATATTTCGGCAGAGACTGAATTTAGTTTAGGTACCCGTCTCTACTCAGGCCTATGTGTACTAATCACTTACCTGTGATTAGAAATTGTTTTTATAGTGGTAAAATCATGTATATAGCAGAAGTGTAAATAAATTCATTATTCAAGATACACCTGATTCTTCCTTGTGGCACCTGAAACAGAGCCCGGATACGTTACAATACATATATAATGCAACTGTTTTTTGTAATGTTTCAATTTAATGTAAAATTCTCTGTCTCCAAAGGATTATGATTAAATAAATGAATTGGATACATTATTTTGTTTTGTTTTTTTATTTGAAACAGTAATACAATACTTTAATTGCTACTGTAATATTTAATGCATAGTAATAATAAAAAAATAAAAAGCCTTGTAATGAACAACATAATCTAAGTAAAATAAATTACAGAAATTTTTATTATGCAAGTGTGGACTTTTACTGCAAATCATATTTAAATATACATATATATTTAAATCCTTTTTCTGTTAGGAAAGTTTTTATAACATCATCAATGATAGTTTTATGAATCAAAGGAGGAATATAAAGTAATTTTTTTCATGTAGATTTCCTTTCTAGTAATGAGAAATCTATTGAAGTAAATTGTTTTATTAACATTTTCATTTTAACTTGAGTAAATGTGTTTAATAACTACCAAATTTATGGGATTTTTAAACTGAAAATTGTGTATAAAATGTACTCTATAATTTTATACAGTATTGTGATACTTAAAAATGCTTTGGTAGAGAGAAACATCAGAAAAATAATTCATGGAAAAATCAGGAATGTGATATAATGCATTTTTTTTTTATGACTTAGGCCTATCTACGTGACGTCACATTTCTCGTACTACGGCTTGATCCTTTAGGAGGTGTTGGTTGAGGAGACAAAGCTATCTCGAGAAATACCCCTAAATTCACTAAAGTAACATTCCTTCTCTTTAAACCTAGGTTACCTTTGAGTTGGAACGGCTGGAACCAGTGTTGCCAACCATACGATAATTATCGTATATGTACGATAACTTAGGACTCTGTACGATGAAAAATAATCTCAAAATTATATGACATAATTCTGAAAAACTGTACGATAATTTCCTGATTTGTACGATAAATCAAAAGTAGACTAATGGAGAATTAAAAGAACAGGTAATTTAACTGTAACTCTATAAAGAGCAACATAAAAAAAAATTGAGAATGCCTAATTAATTTTTTTATCACTTTTTCCCATCAAATAATTATTGTAGAGAATTATTTTAGAGAAGCTTAAGGAGCATGTTTTGGAGGTGCTTCTTCATTAAATAAAAGTAAATAATCCTGTAACAGAAGTTGAGAAAGGCCATCTGTACTGTGTAATAATACAAGGGAAAGTTTCAATTATAAAAAAAAAAAAAAAATGTATATTTGTGAAATTGAATATGACCTAGGTACAAATGTTCGATATTATTTGAAACTAATATAAAATAAATAATTTCAAAAATGATTATGACCAGTGTTGTTATCTGTTAGTTATTTAAAATTATTCAAATCACTCATCCTTAAATACACAAAACACAAAATTGTTAAATGCAAAATTACTGAATATTCACGATTATACTGGAGATATTTCTTTTAATGATTGCATAATTATGGATAATTAGAAGTAATTTTGCATTTTACTTATTCTATTGCAGTTTTCACTAAAATATGGTATTTTTAGTAATTAAACCGATTATTAAATAATAATCGGTTACAAAGTTACATAATGGTAAATAATAAAAATTCTGCCATTTTTATGTTTTTCTACAATTTTAAAATCTATCTGATATTAAGATTCAATTGATTAAAAATATATCGTACAAGCGCCCTCTATTAACACTATTTTGAACTAATTACAAAAATGTACGATAATTTACAAGCCAATGTCAGAATTTTAGGACCTAGAATCTATAATTTTGCCTGTAAAGGTTGGCAACACTGGCTGGAACTGTAAATGACCAGAGAACAAGAAATATTGGAGACAACAAAGGTCACCGGGGTTTCTCCCCACTTCTGCGTTTGAAGGTCACGCTCTATCCTCCACCCAGAATGCAAAGTGCAAGTTTGTTATCGTTTTTCCCCTCTGACTGAAATCGAATGAAATCACCGTGCAGGATTCACCACCTGTAGGCAGGGGGATTTGACCTTGCTTGTTAGTGCTTATCAACCCCTATATAATAATAGCCTAAGTTGTCTGTCTGTTATTTTTATATTTTTTGTGTCCACCTTTCTCCGATCTCGTGAACCTTATTTTTGTTATACCTAATCTTAATCAAATGCTAGTATCTAGTCCTCAATATCGTGTTGCAATCATCTATTATTTCTCATGACCATGCTTTACAGAAGTGCTGGCTTAGAGGTTACTTCCGCCCTCCTTTATTATATAATATTAAAAATTAATTTTAAACAAATTTCTTTACATATTTATTATTTTTTCACAATGCAGTCATTTTGACTGTTTTGGGGCAATAAAGGTATACAAGAAATCTCGGGCAATCTAGTGTTAAGGGATTAATATATAAGATGTAATTTATTGACAATATTTGAATTTTATTATGAAGGTATGAATGATTTAATAAAAAGCTTTACAGATATCAGTTTAATGTTTTATATTTGAATATTTTAGGTATTATTCATTTCTAAAACTATGCGGTGTTTTGAATAAAAGGAATAAAACAGTTTTTCTAATTATGATGTATTTTATTATTATTATTATTTTACCTACTTTGGGATTAAATTTAAACATCAGAAATGTGCTAGGAGATAAATATTTGACAGCAAAACTAAATTAATTTTGATTAACCAAACTTAAAAAGAGGTTTCAAACCTATTCAGTTTATAAAATATTTATGTAGAACAGATATACGAATTTTAATAGTGATCATCAACTCTTAATGTACACCAAAATATTTTTGTACATTCAAATATTACATATTGAATTGTTTAAGCCTGTTAAAATGTTTCTAGATGATATTAGATGAATATGTAATAAACAGATGATATTAGATGAATATGTAATATGACTCTTGCTATTTCTACTCAAGTTAGCACTCTATCATTTCTTATACTTCATTCTTCTTTTCCGCTTTCCCTAACTTCCTCTCTTTTATTTTTATTATTATGTTCTGTGTATTTCTACACACACAAAAAAAAATATAAAATATAAAAAATAACAAAAAAAACTGATTAAAATTTTAAAAAATTTGATGCTTGCATCATCATAAAAACTCCCTATCCCTTTTTAAACTTCCTACTCTTTAGTAATTACTTTATCACTTTCCCCTTTCCTATTTATTTTTTACTGTCTAGGGTTAAATTATTTATTAACCTATCATGTAATGTTATTGTTTATAATTGTGTAACCCTCAATGAACTGCTAAATCCAGATGCTCATCCCTGAATGATCCACTAGTCTAACGATAGGGGATTCAGCGTTTCTGCCAAGGTGCCCCGAAGAACCAACAACTCGATGTAATAAACAACTTAAGGAATTAATGCATAAACTGTAATGTATTGACAAAAATTTTAATTTATCCCTAAAGGGATAAAATGTTAGATAAAAAACTCTGCTAAATGAAGACAAGCAGGGAAGTTACGTATTCGAGTATCAAGCAGCTCTCCCTTTCGTCGTGACGTCACAGAGCAGCTCTCTGACCTTCTCTCTCGAAGGTACCGGCCTGGCCCAGAAAAGCCAGACAAGAGAGCTTCAGAGCGGTGTCTGTCTGTGAATTTACGAAGCGGTTGTACCTGGAATAGATACAGGAATCCATGTTAGATTTTTTATAACTTAGGGTTAGCAAAATTCACAGCGAGTTCGAAATCCACCTATAATATATCAAAATTATTACACTATGATATATCTTAAAAATTCCCCTCTTTCCCATTAAAATCTATTTTCCAACCCATAAAATATTTTAGTCCAAAGAGTGTCCGTGACTTAAAATTCTTCTCGTTTTCCAAAGCTTTCTCTGCAATAAAGGCAAATTTTCTGCCCACTTTCCATACTTTCCAGCTGTGCCCGGCTCACTTTTCAATGATCTAAGTTCCTTTATTGTTGAGAGTGCTGACTTAGCTACTTTTCTTGGGAAAATATACCTGTTATAGATTTTTACCAATGTTTACCAAACACTCCTAATATGCCTTAATATAATTCCGGGTATTCGTTTTAAATTTAAATTTAATAAAGTTATTAAAACTAAATATTAGCCTTTTTTAATGAAAATTCAACGTACAAATTAAAAAAAAATATCCCCTACTAATAAACTATTCAGCCAAACGATGGCCGAATGATAGAGCGCTGTTTTTCGGAACCGGAGTTCGCGGGTGCTCCCGCTGAGGGCATGGATGTTTGTAGCCGTTCAGAATCGGCTTTAAGCTGTAGGTCCCGGTCTCATTAGCCCTCGTGTGCAAAACAGTATACCGTAGCGCTCTAAACCAAACCAAATAAACTATTCAGTTTATCAGCAAAATAATACCCTCAGAGTGTTTGAAGAATATTTTCACGTATTAGTGAGGTAAAAATAGAAGAAAATATTAAAAATTAATATTCTAGGAACATTAAGAATTCACAAAGTATTTTTCCCAGAAAAAAAATATGTTTATATATTTTCTTACTACATTTTGTGACAGTAGATCACCCAGGACCCGACTAAGATACTTTTGTGCGCAAGGCACATTCCAATTTTTGTGCCCTCCACCCCCATTGCAAATTTATAGCGACAAGTTGTTATCATAATTACAGTCATATAAAAATTATAACATTGAATTATCAAACAGATTTAAGAAATTAGCATTAAAGTAATATTCAAAATCAAAAACACCAAATTTTCATTTTATGTAATCATTATTATCTCTGTTTAGCCATGATAAAAATTAAGGACTTTTAAGGACCTAGAGTGAAACACTTTTTTTATTTTTACCTTGTCACACTCACAAGCTCTGTGGTACAGAAAATAAATATTAATAATAGAATTAAAAATAATTTAAATTGATGAGATGATTTAGTGGTTTATAGTGGTACGTTGCTAATAATCTGTCTTATAAATATGCAATAACTCATAGGATAAAAAGAGCACTAGTTTCGTCGAGGGAATTAATTATCAGTTAAATTCACAAAATATTTACCTGATTTTTAATATGAGATTTATTTGTAATCACAAGCTTTATAATAAACTAGCATATAGCCCGTCATATGACGGAATCAGTAAAGTTTTTAATTTTCCAAAATTGTAAAGTACGCTATGAGGCAGGTAAAAAAAAATAGTTTGTTTTTTGGCTGAGAATTATCTTGCAACCAAAAATAATCGACGATTCAATTTAAAATTATCACATATGTACCTAATCTATTATTTAAGTCAAATATAAAAGAAAATTATTTACGTAATATCTAAGTTCAATGATAAAACGTATGAAAATAAGGCATAATTTAAATAATTTAAAATAAGAAATGATTCAATGAGATTGCTAAAGGAATGACGTCATAATGCTTGAAAAATGTTATTTTTATCTATTTATTATGGGATAAATTGATAAATTTAATCGCCTGCTCTTAACCGGGGAAAATAGGAGTTGAAATAATGTCATTAAAAGCTCGAAAAGAGGGGAAGGGGTGGATTTCGAACGTTTTAAAGAAGGCAGTATTTTTCGGTGTGATATGAAGCCTATTTATACCAATTTATTTTAGAATCGGATGTATAGTTTAGAAGAAGATAAACATTACTCTCTATGGATTTTGCTAACTATGGTTGCCTCTATCCATTCCAGGTCCAACCGCTTCATAAAATTAAGGACAGACGTACAAATAACCCAGGCTATTATTTTATAGAGGATATATAGCTGTTTGCCATGATGTCAATCGATGCACATGCTGAAAAGTTAATTTACGTGTGAGGGTTAAAATATGATAAAGTTTTGACTGAAATGACAAAAGCATATATAGTAGAAAATACTCTAAAATTTAATAGATTTGTTATAAATTGCCATTTACCTTCGATTCCGAAAAGGAAAACTCGTTCCGAGAAAATCTAAAAATTCTACAAACTATATTTTACTCGTCCTAAAAAAGACGACAGTAAAATGAGGAATTTTCACGTTTTCTAATTTTTATTTTAAACGATAGAAGACAAAAAAGTAAGCAGGACAGTAGCTATTTTTCTTTCACTTGGGGGCCTAATGAGTGGTTTCTAATGGGTTTTATAGCGGACTCTTTAACGTCTCTCAAAAACGATACTTTTTCTCCGCCGAGTTTGTGACGTCATCGTTCATGTCGACACCGAGCGCCTATGCTGTTTACATGTTAAAAGGCGACTTTTAAATTTGTTTTTGTGTAAAGTATCGCATATAATAGAAATTTTTTTGTTATGTCTGGCATTAAAAAATCATACTCTAAATATTGTATTGTGCCACTCTGTAAAAATACAACAACTAATTGCAATGAGAAGATATTTTTCAGCGTCCCGAAAGACCCACATACACGTAAAATCTGGACAGCTGCGATGAAAAGGGATGAGAAATTAAACCCCAAATTATCATATAAATCATCTTTATGGGTTTGTGAAGACCAGTAAGTAAATGCTTGCTTTTGTGTATATTCCTCATTAAAGTAAATAGGAAACATTAGAGTTCATCCCAAACACAATTACCTCGTACAACAATTTATTAAAACTTAACGATGGTAGCGTATGTTTGCAATTTTTCCCCCACTTAATATGTGTTTCAAGCACTCGACTAAATTTTCGTGCCGTCCCATAATCAGGCCCTGAGATCAGCCCAGTTTTATGAGCTAAAGGACCTAATATGGTCCTGAGAATGAGGAATTTGCACATGTGGGGGATTCGAACAACTTAGTGTTTTTCTGATAATTTCAGACCCGTAGATTCCAAAAATGTTCTCAAAAATGTAAAAAACTGGGTCCATCATTTAAAAAATTAATTTTAAAGTTAAGCGAAAATCACGTGACATCAAAACGGTCCGTGATTGGTTGTGATGTCATCGTTCATGCAGACCAATATTTTTGTACTGCTTTTAAGCTCGCACTATTTTCCGATTTTGTTTTTGCAAGTTCCTGAAATTTTCTAGCTGTCAAAATTTATTTTTATTTAAACCTGAAGGTTTATTTTATCGATCTAGATAGCTTAGTTATCTCAATTTGTCATAAATATCTCTTCTACCTGGATTTACCAAAGGACAATCAGACAACCTCCCGGAAATTGACAGCATGTCAATGTTTTCATTCTTGGCAAAAAACCCGGATTTTATGGGAGCAGAAATACGAGGAACTAAAACCCAAAGGTATATAAAATCATTTATATTTTTTTCCAATTTTACTTAACATGTATTAATACTTTATTCATGCTAAACACAGCTCTTTTGTTTGTAAACACAAACAAGTCAAATAAATATACATATATCATACACACACACATTTGTAGTAACATCGTTTTTTATAAATAGAGACGGATGTAATATTAAAATAAAAATTAGAGGAGGTATTTATTGTGAGATCGGTCTCATTAGCCTTCGTGTTGCAAAAAGTAGACCGTAGCACTCCAAAACCAAACCAAAACCAAACCAATTCTTAGCTATTTTAAATATGATGAAAAGAAATTTAAAATCTTTAAACGGCTTTACTTAATTATTTATACATTTTTAAATAGCAATACAATTTTATTGCCTTTAATATTAATGTCAAATGAAAAAATGTATAAAATTTCTCAAATTAAATTTAATTTTTAAAGTAATATCATTATTAATTATTTTAAAAATATTATACTTTTTTTTCAAATTAGTCACCAATTTAATAGAAAAATATCACTGTGATTTGATACACAAGAAAGTATGCATCTCTGAAGAAAATATTTATAATACCTTGAAAATACATAACCTTCCCCTCCCCCGAGTTATTTATTAGATAATTATATGCTTTAGATATTTATATGTTTTTCGATATTTATATGCTTTATAAAACATTTATTGTACTTGAACTCTGTAATAATACTCTAAAATTAGCAGTTATAAAAGTTAAATAGCACTGGTTAATCAACAATCCTTTTAAAGGTATAGATGTATTTTTATATACTTTAATTGTTCTAAATTAGTAATATTTAAACAAAAGCAAGCATTTACTTACCGAGAAATGGTCTTCACAAACCCATAAAGATGATTTATATGATAATTTGGGGTTTAATTTCTCATCCCTTTTCATCGCAGCTGTCCAGATTTTTCGTGTATGCGGGTCTTTCGGGACGCTGAAAAATATCTTCTCATTACAATTAGTTGTTGTATTTTTACAGAGTGGCACAATACAATATTTAGAGTATGATTTTTTAATGCCAGACATAACAAAAAAATTTCTATTATATGCGATACTTTACACAAAAACAAATTTAAAAGTCGCCTTTTAACATGTAAACAGCATAGGCGCTCAGTGTCAACATGAACGATGACGTCACAAACTCGGCGTAGAAAAAGTATTGTTTTTAAGAGGCGTTAAAGAGTCCGCTATAAAACCCATTAGAAATCACTCATTAGGCCCCCAAATGAAAGAAAAATAGCTACTGTCCTGCTTACTTTTTTGTCTTCTTTCGTTTAAAATCAAAATTAGAAAACGTGAAAATTCCTCATTGCATATAAAAAAAAGTTTGTCATTAAGTAACCTATGATTTAACAGAGCACCAAAAATTGTTAATTATGAGTCACTTATTATTTTCTAATTATAGTCATCACTTACATTTAAATATAATAGAAAATCTTTAAAATATATATAAAAATTTTTAAAAGCTCCATTAAAGTGTAAAAGGCAAAAAAGTTAGCCTTTCCTTATGTTGTGTCTTTTAATTTAATCCACTAACGCCAGAATTATTCCTGTCAAATATAATATTTATGAATGTTTTAAATTCGAGTTATTATGAACACTTTAAAGTAAAGTATAATATGAAATTTAAAAGCTTTAATTATTGTATTTTGTTCTCATTTGTAATCAAATGTCATTTATAAAAAAAATAAAATTTCGTAATATGAGATATATTTGCAATCACGTGTACAGTGTACAATCTTTATAATAAATATATAGCTGTTTGTTATGATTTCAATCGATGTACATGCAGAAAAGTTAATACACGTGTGAGGGTTAAAATCTGATAAATTTTTGACTGAAATGACAAAATCATATATAGTAGAAAGTACTCGAAAATTTAACAGATTTCTTATAAATTGCCATTTACCTTCACTGAAAAGGAGAACTCGTTCCGAGAAAATCTAAAAATTCTACAAACTATATTTGACTCTACCTAAAAAAAGACGACAGTTAATTATCGGTTAAGTAACGTTTTGCACAAAGTGGAATCTTCCATTATAGTTTACCTTTCATTCGGGAAGAAAATTGGAAAAAAGATGCCAAACTTGGGGATACAACGCCAAAGAGGGAAAGAAAGTAACCTAAGGGGTGAGGAGGAAAAGATACTGGTCATTCGCATATCTCAATACATCTCAGGTTAGACGCAATGCAGGGTACTGTAGCAAGGGGTGTAGTAAGGGGTACGGTAGAAAGGAACAATTTCCCGCAACCAGTAATGGCTTCCGGCGCTGCGAATGTGCCAGCCCGCCTTAACCCAAGCCTACTACAAATCTACCAGTACGGTGTAACGGAATTCGCGCGCTTGCACGAGGATCTCCGTAATGCCCATTACATAGATCTCATGGAAGGAAATTCGCTGAGGGAGATACTCATGCGTAATACTGGATTATCTAAATTGGAGTTTAAACTGCTACTCTTCTACAACCAGAACTACGCTACTGGATACGATTCTAAATCGGATGTATTGATATCGAAGTTATTGGACACTCTACCCGAAGTTACGGTTGTGTCTGATCGCCTTAATCGGATGATGGTAGAGTTGCAGCAGAAAAAGAGAAGCGAGCATGATGCCCTCTACATTGAGTTTACAGCGTGCATTGATACGATGGTGAATACCATCAACAGGCAAAAGGACAAGCTGGCAATAACAAAACTCTACAGGACAGTTTGGTTGACATCTGCCGTCCGGGATAAGCAAGACTGCCTGCCGGATCACATTCTGGAAATTATATTCCTTCTTATCCATACAACATTTCATTTTAAGAGGGGAGGGCCGAGAAACTACCCGAACACACCAGACCGCGACGAACTATTTGCTGTCACGAATGACGAGGCTGCAATCAAATCAAAAGAATTCATAGACATGATAAAAGATTCTTATTTGAAGTGGGAGTGCGAGAATCTGCATCCTCTTCATCAACATTTCCGTCGCTTGCCCCAAATATTCGTCGACGTTCTCTTGGGATTTCGAGCGCTGATAAGTTATTTGCAAAAGGTGACTCTGAACGAGTACTGCCGAACCACAGCTCTCTTGATCAGCCTGACTAACTTTCAGGACTCAAGAAAATCTATACCACGCTACGAAGGTATGATGCAGACCTTGGATTTACTAAAAAATCTTTTAAGAGAATCCTTCCGACTCATTCAAGGTCCAAAATTAGTACCTTTCATGAATAGTACATGCTTATGGAATCAACGTGGACTTTTCGTTACAGAGATGCAACACAAGTTTAAGGCAATGCATGAGCAGCTGTTCAACTTCTCCGAAAGGACTTGTCAAAGCCCCTTCTTTGATGCTCTCAAGAGGTGCTCCTTTGAGGAAAAATTCAACATCAATCTTCTTAACCCGTTTCACGAGTTGGGAACCTGCTCCTACGTGTTTCAAAAAGGATTAGAACATTACATGTCTTCAGGTGAATATTCTTTCAATATCAATTTGAACAATAAAAAAACATTTTTCGAAGATAAAGATTGCCACTTACTATTACCTCTTATAAATTCCAAAACTATTAGGATATTTTTGAAATCTCCCGAGAATGAAACTGTAATTTTTTCGCCAATATTAAAACAAAATAATCCTCCAAGAAAAGATAGTTCGTGCGATAAAAAGCACTCGGCCAGTTCTTCAACACAGGAAGAGTATCCCAGAAAAGCTATAGAGTACAAAATTGAAAGTGAAAGAAACAACGATGGTACCACAAACTCTAGTCTCTCTGAAAAGGTTGGAAACATCAGGAGTGCCGTCAATGACAGAGAACTAGAAAATGGTTCAGTTTCCTCCAAAGAAGAAAATGAAGGTCCAGATTTATCTGGTACAGACAAAATTTCAAGGTCTTCCGAATCATTAGAAGAAAATTCTGATGACAATTCAGTAGAGTTAGAGATTCATATAGATGAATTGGCCTTATTATTAGAAGAAGTAAACGAAACCGTCAGGTCTGCCCAAGAAAATTGTAGTTCCGATACAGAAAATCTTTGCCACACAGCAAGTACAAAAGACAACCATCAACCGATTGGCGATATGAATGTAACGCCTGCAGAGTTCGGCTTTGAACACGCCGATATTGATGAAACCACAGCTCAACCAGATGCATGTGCAGAGAAATATGAAAGCTCATCAGACGAAGAGTTTGTTTTAGTACCTCAAGGAGATGATGAATGTCACTTATCAGAGATGCCACCTGTAGGAGATAACCATATAAATGAAAACGAAACTAGTTTCTAGAAAGATGGAGAGAACACACATGTCTCCTTATAACTGTTGATTTTTACATGACTTCCAATCGTTTAAAAATATTTTAACTACAGTTGTGAATTTCTGTGTTCTGTGAGCAAAATTTCCCCCTCTTTTGCTTCATAACAAATATTTTCAGTATGGTTTTAATACTTTAAATTCAATTTATGCCCGTCAGTCATTTGAATGCTTCTGTAACGATTTGGAAGTAATTTAAGACTAATATATACCTTGAAAATGTTGAGTTATTATTTTTTTATATTGTTATCTAGTATTTTTTTTTTTCATTTCTATCTAGCGTCATAAAGGAGTGAGTTATTTTTCTATTTCATTCTGATTTCTACTTCCAACAATTATGTGCTTCTCTTGACAGGGCAATGAAAAAATCTTATGCGTTTACAGCTATATGCGGCAGATTGAAAAGTTATTCATTTTGGATCAGTACTGTTCATATTTTTTTTATTAAGTTCATATTTGTTGAAATATATATTTATTAATAATATTTTCCATTATATTAGCTTCTATTATATTGCAGTATGATTTACCCAGTGTATGATTTCTTACGAAATGCAGTTTATGTTCCCGCAGTAATCATTATATACATAATTAAGTATTTACCTTTATTTAATGCATAATTTATCTGTGTGTGCGTGTGCCTTATATTGAAGTAGTCTTCAAGCAAAGTTAATATGGAATCGCAGTATTATATATTCTAGGTATTTCCTTCATTACCAAATGCAGTTTATATTCCAATAATCTGCATCTTATATATAGTTAAGCATCTACCTTCAATTAATGTATATTTTTTGTGTATGTGTGTGCGCCTTGTACAGAAGTGGTCTTCAAACAAAGTTAATATGGAATAGCAGTATTATTTATCTTCCATAACGCCTTCATTACCAAATGCGGTTTATATTCCCACAGTATTCACCTTATACATAGTTAAGTATTTACCTTCTATCAATGTAATTTTTGGTTTATGTGTGTGGTATTGTTTACATTGCAGTGATATTCAAAGTTAATATGGAATTGCTGTATTATGCATCCTGAATAATGCTTTCATTACCAAATGCAGTTTATATTCCCTCAGTATTTAGCCTTATACGTAATATTTACTTTCATTTAATGTTTTTTGGTATTCAAGCAAAATTAATTTCGATTATGCCTTCTATACCAAATGCAGTTTATATTACCGTAGTATTTAGCTTATACTTAGTAAAGTATTTACCTTCATGTATTGTATATATTTTTGTGTGATATTTGGGAAAATTTCTGATAGTTAATTTATATTTCAAGTTAAAAAGAATTGTAATGTTTCAGCTTTTTATTTTTGGGTTTCCTATTACACTAGCATTCTTCTCTAACTTTTATCAAAAATATTTTCTGAAAACATCAGTATCAAATTACAGTAATATTTCACCAAGGCTTTGTGTTTATTTTCTATTTAAAATTTACATTGTCCTGGTGTTTGCTTTTAGGCTCAAATTAGATGAAATATTTGTCTTCATTTATGCATATTTTATATTATGAACTTTAAATATCCATTAAACTCTGTCATTTGTGCTTCAACATAAAAAAATAGCGAATGTTTAATTT
Organism: Pardosa pseudoannulata; assembly: GCA_032207245.1. NCBI lineage: Eukaryota > Metazoa > Arthropoda > Arachnida > Araneae > Lycosidae > Pardosa > Pardosa pseudoannulata. The sequence goes on from CM063507.1 coordinate 32,572,390, forward strand.
TCCATACTCAGTGTTTATACTTAATGAGTATCAACTTTTTGTATGCTTTATATTGAAGAGCTCGTAAAAATATATATCAAATTGTAGTTTTTTTACTTAGGTTTTGTATTTATTACTGCATTAAATATGTATTGCTGTCTATTTTTTTAATGTTTCTTATTAGTAGTATTATTTTGATCTTGCTGAAATATTTCTTTATATTTAAGGAATATTTTATCAGGGTTGGCAAAAACCCGGGTTTTTTTAGAAAAAACCCAACCCAGTGGGTTTTTTCAGGGTTTTTTCGGGTTTTTTCAGGGTTTTTTCAGGTTTTATCAGGGTTTTTTCTTTATAATTTATATGTAAGAGGACAGGATATATAATTGTTTGATTAAAATAAATTTAAAATGTTAGTCACTTTTTAAAGTTAAAAATTTTAAAAATCAATTTTAAATTATGCAGAAGAAATTTTGGAAAGTGATGAGTTGCAAAGCAGAAAAAATTAACTACTAAATGGTGACTTCTGTAAATTTTTAGAAGATTTACAAACAATAACATCAACTTCAGCATCTATTGAAAGAATCTTTTCTTCTTTTGGTCAAAACTACGAAACAGACTAGGGTGTGATACTGCAAAAAAATTAGTCAAAGTATACAGATCTTTGAAAATATCAAAAGGAGTTGAAAAAGACTGGTAACTTTAAAGAACTAAAAAAATTTAATTTGTCATAGATCAGTATTTAATTAATAATCACATTTATTGTACTTGTATCTATATAAGAGGAAAAATTAAAAACAATTTCATAAAAGTTTAATGATTTATTTAGAATTTTACATACTAATTCAATTTTATATCACTAAATCATATTAAAATACCCTTGTTTCAAGATAACAGTTAATCTGCCAATTGTTTATATGAACAAGTTTTTCCCTTATATCGTAACAGCTGATAAAGAAACTTATATCACTGACTGGATAACATTTAGAATAAGTTGTATAAAATATAGAATGTTCTTCTAATTTGTTTATGTTCTTGTAAATATACTCAAGCCCTCTGGGTAATTCTTTTTTAGCCATATTATTTCTTTTAGTATTGGCTGAAAGACGTCAGTTTTCATCATCTTGGCAGAAATACTGGTTGTTTTGATTTTTAATTGCTTCTATAATTTTTTCATTGTGTTTAGACCCCCTCAAATTAAAAAAAATTCTACGCTCATTGTCAAAGAAGAAATATGTAATATATATTATAGATTTAACTCAATATTTCTATTATTAGCTAGATATATGGAATTTTAAATAATGATTTTTTAAAAAACCCACCCGAGTTTTTTCGAGTTGGGCAAATCAAGCCAACCCTGTATTTTATATTACATGAGGTTTAACATTCTTTATTACTTTAGTTTAAATAGAACAGTGAAGGTTTAATATTTCATTTTCATTGTCCTATAATCTACAATGCTATTATTTTTTTTTAATTTTTAGTTTGAAGGATTATTTAGTAATTGCAGTATTAATTATCCTAGATTATGCATTCCTTACCAAATGTAGTTTGCATTTCTGCAGTATTCCGCTTATAGTTAGTAAAATAGAGTCAAACCTGTCTATCTCGAATCTCTTGGGAGTAAATAAAAAATTCGAGATATAACAGGTTTTATGAAAATAGATTTAAAAAAATTTTTTACACAATACAAAAGATTGAAAATTTGAAGTACTTTTAGTTTTATTTACACACCTTACATAAAGTAATTCCTTAGGAGATTTTGGTGCAAAACTTTTTTAGACTGAGCAATTTTTTGTAGTTTTGACACAGTGGCGAAACAGTCCTTATCATTATTTTCTTGGGATTCAAGAAAATTCTTAGGGTTTCAATGACTTCCCCCCCCCTTTTTTTTTTTTTTTTTTTTTTTTTTTTTTTCATAACAACTCTTTCTAATCGATGTTGTTCTCTTTGTCATGATTCTCTTCATCATCAGAAGTTCCCAGAACGCTTTCTAATGTTTCGGAATCAGTTAATAATGTTCTGCTCGTTACCACTGATTTATCTATTTCTATAAAATCTTTAAATGAAGTGTCACTATTCAGTTTGTCTGATAATTATACATTCCTTCGGGTTTTCCTCAGTTTCCTCGCCCGATTGCTCTTCGGTTTCTTTTAGATGATGTTCTCAGACTGTGCATTTTTAGTACAATTCCCACCCAGTCCCCGACCAAATAACTCCCCGAGAGCAGTGTTGCCAACCTTCAAAGGCAAAATTATGGATTCTAGGTCCTAAAATTATGACATTGGCTTATAAATTATCGTACATTTTTGTAATAGTTAAAAAATAGTGTTAATAGATGGCGCTTGTACAAAATATTATTCTCGTTATACATTTCTCTCCCCCCCCACTTTTTTTTGGGGGGTGGCAAAAAATATGTAAATCTTTTAATGATTCATTAAATATTTTTCTATCATCCTGCATTTTACTTTAAATGAAACACCAGACATGTAATTTTTCTTTACTGATCTAAGCATAAAATTGTGTGTGTGTGTGTGTGTGTGTGTATATATATATATATATATATATATACTTTTTAATAATGTCATAATTCCTTATTTACTGTGGGTTTTTTTTAAATATGAAATATTCAGTAATAAAGCCGATTATTATTTAATAATTGGTTTAATTACTAAAAATACCATATTTTAGTGAAAACTGCAATAGAACAAGTAAAATGCAAAATTACTTCTAATTATCCATAATTATGTAATCATTAAAGAAATATCTCCAGTATAATTGTGAATATTCAGTAATTTTGCATTTAGCAATTTTATGTTTTAGACTGATTTAAATAATTTGAAATAACTAACAGATAAAAACACTGGACATAACAATTTTTAAAATTCTTTTATATTCGTTTCAAAAAAATATCAAACATTAGTACCTAGGTCATTTTCAATTTCACAAATGTACATTTTTTTTTTTATAATTGACACTTTCCTTTGTTTTATTACACAGTACTTATGGGCTTTCTCAACCTGTGTCTCAGGATTATTTACTTTCATTTAATGAAGAACCACCTCAAAACATGCTCCTTAAGCTGCTCTAAAATCTACAACAATAATTATTTGATGGGAAAAAGTGATAAAAAAATTAATTAGACATTCTCTATTTTTTGTTGTTGATCTTTATAGAGTTGCAGTTAAATTACCCGTTCTTTAATTCTCCATTAGTCTAATGTTGTTTTATCGTACAAATCAGGAAATTATCGTACAGTTTTTCAGAATTATGTCACATAATTTTGAAATTATTTTTCATCGTACAGCGTCCTAAGTTATCGTACATATACGATAATTATCGTATGGTTGGCAACACTGCCCGAGAGAGAAAACTAGAAGTGTATTTCCTAGAAATGGGAACTTGTGCGGTTGTCAACGTAATAAGGCTCTAAACTGGAATGTTATGTTTCTTAAGAAAATTCGAGATAGACAGGTTTGGGAAAAAGATAATTTGAGATAGGTTTGGAAAATACATTAAATTTTTATTTAAAATGTAGGGAAATTGAAAAAATTCGACATAGACAGGTTTTTCGAGATAAGCAGGTTTCGAGATAGACAGGTTTGACTTTATTTACCTTTATTTAATGGGTTGTTTTTTTCTCTGTGTGTGTGTGTATTTGAGTCAGGGTTGGCAAAAACCCGGGTTTTTTTTTCAGAAAAACCCCAGCCCAGTGGGTTTTTTCAGGGTTTTTGAGGTTTTTTAGAGTTTCGGGGCTTTTTTGTTTCGAGCTAGATAGGTTTGACTGTATTTACTTTTATTTAATGGGGTTTTTTTCTCTGTGTGTGTGTGTGTGTGTATTTGAGGCAGGGTTGGCAAAAACCCGGGTTTTTTCAGAAAAACCCCAGCCCAGTGGGTTTTTTCAGGGAGTTTTTGAGGTTTTTCATGGTTTCTGGGCTTTTTTGTTTCGAGCTAGACAGGTTTGACTTTATTTACCTTTATTTAATAGGTTGTTTTTTTCTCTGTGTGTGTGTTTGTGTGTATTTGAGGCAGGGTTGGCAAAAACCCAGGTTTTTTCAGAAAAAAACCCAGCCCAGTGGGTTTTTTCAGGGTTTTTGAGGTTTTTCATGGTTTCTGGGCTTTTTTGTTTCGAGCTAGACAGGTTTGACTGTATTTACCTTTATTTAATGGGTTCTTTTTTCTCTGTGTGTGTGTGTGTGTGTATTTGAGGCAGGGTTGGCAAAATCCCGGGTTTTGTTTTCAGAAAAACCCCAGCCCAGTGGGATTTTCAGGGTTTTTGAGGTTTTTCATGGTTTCTGGCCTGTTTTCGGGTTTTATCAGGGGTTTTTTTCTGTACTTTAAAAGATTTTAGATGCTTTTATGGGGATTTGTAAACTATTCAGATTTTTTTGTCATGTAAGAGGACAGGATATATAATTAATTGTATGATTAAAATAAATTAAAAATGTTAATCACTTTTTAAAGTTAAAAATTTTAAAAATCAATTTTAAATTATGCAGAAGAAATTTTTGTCTAATTTAAAGGAAATTTTGAAATCTTAAAATAAATTTTTTTTCATATTATAAAATTTTTCTAACATCAAAAAGCTAGTTATGAATGGCGATTATTTTATACTAAAAGTTGGCTTTGAAATAGTTGCATTTGAAGTTTTTTCTTTTCAATAAAATGTATTAAATTATTGCTTTATATTTATTAGCAGTATTGTGTTATTAAAGCATCCAGAAGAAATATTTTTAGTTAATTTGTAAGTTATATATGATAATTAGAAGAATTAATCATCCCCATGTTTATTATTTGCAGTTGTTATACATATTTTTTACCCAATTTTTCTTGTCCATTTTTCGATTAATTTTATCACATGTAATACTTCAATATTCTTATTTTTTTTTCATCATACATTCTTATTAACTTTGTTTAATTTACATTTTTATTGTATTTGTTATACAGATAACTATTTTTCCCTTAAAAGTTTTTAAGTTTTTGTTTTTTCTAGCAGTTTAGACCCCCTCAAATTAAAAAAGAATTCTAGGATCATTGTCAAAGATGAAATATGAAATATATATATTATAGATTTAATTCAATATATTTATTATTAGTTAAATATGTGGAATTTTAAATAAAGATTTTTAGAACCCAATTTTGAAAAAACCCACTTGGGTTTTTTTTAATCCAACCCTTATTTGAGGGCCTTATCTGAAGTGGTCATCAAGCCAAGTTGATGTGGATGTGCAGAATGATTTAACCTAGATTATGCACTTCTTAACAAATGCAGTTTATATTTCAGCAGTATTCGTCCTATACATTGTTAAATATTTACCTTCATAAAATGGGTAATTTTTCTGTGTGTGAGCCGTATATTGAAGTGGTCTTCAATCAAAGTTAATATGAAACTGCAATATTATTTATCCTAGATTATGCTGTCATTACCAAATGCAGTTTATACTCCGGCAGTATTTATCCTATACATAGTTAAGTATTTATCTTCATAAAAGGGATAATTTTTATTTGAGTGTACCGTATATTGAAGGGGTCTTCAATCAAAGTTAATATCCAATTGCAGTATTATTTATCCTAGATTATGCTGGCATTACCAAATGCAGTTTATATTCCGGCAGTATTCATCTTATACATAGTTAAGTATTTATATTCATTTAATGGATATATATATATATATATATATATATATATATATATATATATATTGCTCCTGTGTGTGTCTGCCTCATATTGAAGTAGTCTGCAAGAAAAGTTAATAGGAAATTGAAGTATAATTTATCCTATATTATGCCTTCATTGCCAATTGAGGCTTATATTCCGCAGTATTTAGCTTTATGCTTAGTATTTACCGTCATTTAATGTGTTTTCCCCTTTTATTTTCAAGTGAGTGCGTGCGCCTTATATTAAAGGGGTCTTCAAGCGCTTTCCCACTTACCGACACGACAACGTCCGTATCGGCCGGGAAATAATGCAACGACAAAACGGTATCGTGTCGTCTAGAAAGCAGTTTTCCCACTCTACCGATATCGTTTCATTTAAAGATGGCGGTAAGCTCGCACAAGTTTTATAATGACTGCAGAGTAGTAACTTTTATAGACTTACTACAACAATTATTGTTAGAAAAGTAAATTGTAACGCTGTTTCATTGCTCACATTTTAAAAACATTGGATATTAGGCACCAATTTCTTATATTCTTTCCACCGGTGATATGTTAGTGAAGCTTTGGCTCCGCCTCTTTTTTTGTGAAAGGGTCAATTTAGTGCACACTGTGTGAATCGCTTTGGCGTAGTGTTAGCGCGTTGTGCTAGCATTTTTCCGCCTCGGGTTCGATTCCCGGTGGGTTTTTTTTACTATTTCATTTTAAAAATTTTAATTTTTTTTCTGTAACTCTCTTAAATCTGCTAAAATTCTGGCATCTCTTCTAATAATTAAAATGATTTTTGTTTAAAACAATAATATATTAAAAAATACGAATAAAAATATTTTCAATTTTAATGGCTCTTTTCTAATTTTATGTTATTAATTTTGTCCTTTTCATTTCCCTTTTTAAATTATTTAATTTGAACTATTAACACATTTATCAGATCATTTTTTCTTTAGTCACTTTACCTCTTTAAATTTATTAAATAATCTTAAATCAAAATTTGATACACTCAGTCATTTGCTTTCAAAAGCAACAGTATGCGATAAATGAACTAATTAATGATTGCAAATGAGAACTTAATATACCAGATAGGAAATTCAAACAGTTATGATAGCAAATCTGCGATAAAGTTGCATTTTATGATCAAGCAAGCGAGAATAACATAACATAACATTAAAATCTGAGCAGAATGTGTCAATTAAATGCGTAAGAAATCTAAGTACAAGTAAGTAAAATATTTAATTATATTAAATAATGAATTTAAAAATAAAGTCATGTAACAACTGTATTACAAAAAATCTAATTTATTAATCCAAAGCAAACAACGTGAGTAGCGATAGCTCTCCAATTGTCGGACCGATTCAAAAGGAGTAGCGCTTGCGGAACGACAAAACTGCCCGATAAACGATATCGGCCTTTCAAAAACGACAAAATCGTCACTGAATCGGTTGGTGGGAAAGCGAGTAGCTCATCTTAGTGCATTTTACTTACGCCGATGTCGGAGAACGACAGTAGTCTAAGATTTATCGCTGTCGTGTCGGTAAGTGGGAAAGCGCTCTAAAGCCAATATAGACTATGCATTCTTTACCAAATACACTTTTTATTCCCGCAGTATTCATTTTATACTCAGCAAAGCATTTACCTTCATTTAAAGGATATTTTTTACTGTATGAACTTTAAACATTCTTAAAATTTCTGACATTTATGCGTCATTAAAAAATCTAAATGCTTAATTTTCTAATTTCGAGGTTATTAATTTTCGTATTATACTAATATTTTTATATACCAAATATTGTCGCAATCAGAGTTGGCATTATTTAAATTAGTGGATTTTTTTTTTAAATCATTAATTTAAATCTTTATTTTTTACTTCTTTTAAAACCTATATTTCAAAGACAGGGGAATTGAGAATCAGCACAGAAATACCAATAACTAAATACGTGTAAATAGATAGCAAGTGTTTTCCAAGAATTTAAGGGTTGTTATCAGAAAGTATGTAATAAGGATAGGTACAATGACTAGTTATGACTAGTGGAATTCATTTAATGTAATGGGAGGTAAAGACAGTGTTACAGAACTTTTCTTCTTTTGGTATTGTTCATTCTAGCCTTCATAACAAATTGGAAGTGGATAAAGTATAGAAACAAGTGTTTTTATTGAAACAGCTAAATAACTAATTCATAGCTTAAAAAATATTGAAATAATTATGATTTTTTGTTTTTTAAATAAGTAGTTTGCATTAAATGAATATTTAATTTGTTCTTTACATCTTATTTCGTTTGCATTATCCAATTACAAAATAATAAAATGGATTTAGATTACAATTTATATATTTAATTTTAAGTAATCAGTGTGTAGAATATAGTAGATAGATAAGATGTTACTTATAACAAATTATTTCATGTATATTGCAAAAAATATAAAAACACTACAATTATTAAAATTAAAATTCAGAAAAAATCAAATAAATCTGATTTTTTTTTTAATCATGATTTTTTTTTCCAACCCTGGTCACAATCTTCAAAAATGTTAATACATAATTAAAATAATATTTATCAAAGATTTTTTCTCCTTTATTACTATAACAGAAGATTCTTATCCACATTCCCATAAAGAGACAAGCGCTGACGTTTTCTTTCTTGATCATCGATTTCAACACTTGAGGACCAAAGTTGGGCAGCTAAAATGTTGTTTAATGTCGTCCGGGTAATCGAATTTGCTTTGGCGAAAGTAGCCTTTAGATTTTTTAAAATTTTTAATCAATTACTTTTTGGCAGCAAATGATAAATTCTTTCTTTTCGAAGCCATAATTAAAAAATGAACTTTCTTATTCGTGACGTATGATCCAAATGCAACAACAATTTCCTTTACTTGTTTCGTCTCAATTTTATTTTAAGTTATCCGTCTACGTTCGGAGAACTTTTTCCTTTAAACGTAGAAACTAGTTCATGTTTTTACATTTTTAGATTTATTTTTTTTATAATATCATAGAGAATTGCACTTAAAAAATTTATTCCTGGGGAAATTTTTATAAAAAATCTAATAAATAAAGAAAATTTATTAAAAAAATCAGGTTTTTTAGAAAGGTCTAATTTTTTTAATAAATTAAATTATTTAAATATTTTTATGCAACACATTTCTTATACTCTGGACTAGTGAAACACCTAAAATATTTGCTTAATTTACATTTGGTAAAAAATTTTGGTCCTTCAAAATCATACACATTGAATTTTTAACGAATTTTCATTACCTTTATATCTAACTATGAGTGTAACATCATTAAAAATTATCCAAATTTAAAGCTTTTAGGTCATTTACTAGTAAATATTATCAAAAGCATTCATAATAATTTTCAACAAAATATTTTAAGAACTTTTTGAGAAATCACATTTCAAGTTTCGACATTTTATTAAAAATACCGTTCTGAGAAAAACGCATTTGAAGTTTATGAAAGCAACTTTAACTATTAAAAAATTTAAATACAGAGTACATGTTTAAAATTCCCCACACTTTCTTGCTTCAAAACTTTCTAATTGCGAGGTTGCTAATTATTAAAAATACTAGAACAACGTTTAAATTAATCTTCACGAAAATTTAAAAAGTTTTGTCCAAAAAATGCTCTTTACGGGGACACATCACCTTTACACCTTCAAAAATCGATTTTTTGTTTTTTGCATTTTTAGATTCTTTGGAATTTTCTAAATCTTTTAAAATAAACACCATTGAAATATTCGAATTAGAACCCCTTCGAATTTTAAACCTTTTTATCAAATGTTTTAATGGATTGGTTTGGAGTGCTACGGCCTACTCTTTGAAACACGAGGGCTAATGAAAAGGGGACCTACTGCTTAAAGCCGATTCCGAGAGACTACAAACATCAGTGCCATAATTGGATTCGATCTACGAATTCCGGATCCGAAGGCCAGCACCCTAACCATTCGGCCATTGTTCGGCATGTTTTAATGGAAATATGATGAAAATATCTAAAATTTTAACTTTAAATGCATTTTACTCAAAATGATGTTTTTCAAACTTGCGCGCACGCTAAAAAGAAAACCATTGCCCGTATGGATCTATAATCGTCAAGGTACGTACATTATAGTACTACAATAAAACTCCACCTACTTTTTTAAAGGTTTTTTTTTATATTATTTGGTATTTATTGTATTTCAAATTTAATTTTAATATTATTTTAGGTTTTTTGAAAATTTATTTTTCTGGTGTAATGTTTATGATAACTTTTAAATTTTAAATACTTAGAATAATACCCAATGTTTCTTGTTTATAAAAATGCAAAAATTATTGCTAAAATATAGTTTGTGTTGCTGTAAGACTGCGCGCAGTGTGACGGCAAAACTTCAAAATTTTCAAATCAAGCACTTTTATTTTATTATATAAAAAGTTCTTATTTACCAGAAACAAAGTAAATACAGGAAAATAATAAACTAGATTCAGAGAACAAATGTTAAAATTTCCAAGTAATTTTCATAATAAGAAAAAAAATTATAGCAAATCGAAAAATAATAAAAATTCCTCTTTTTGTAATTACTTAAAGGTGATGTGTCCCCTTAAAAGTCTTTAAATTTACAGCTTCCGGTTCCGAAGGTGCTACTTCCGTTTTGTTTTGACAGCTGTCACTGATGTTTAAACAGCTGTAACTTTTCTTTAAAATGCTGTAGAGACAAAACAAGAACAGATTTGGAAGCCTAAAAGTTGAAATTTTACAATACAGAAATTAAAAAAAAAAATATGATTTTTGGCAAGAAATGACGTTTTTAACGTAGATGGATATCTTAATAAACTTCAAAGTTTTGGGGGAAAAAATGACGTTTTCAACGTAGACTGATACTTTAAGCAGAGAGAGATAATTTCAACCAATAAACAACTCCAGACAAGAGGTGTCCACCTCTTGTCTGGGGGGGGGGCAAGAGAACTGAGAGAGGTGATGTCTACACAAGTAAGAAAGGTGGAAAGGGAGTGAATTAAAGGCTTGAATTCAGGTCCTCTCCGATTTCGCACTCACTTCTTAAAAAATCGGAAACTAGTTGAAAACATGAAACTGACCCTATAACTAGTAACAAGAAAAAGAAAATGACTCTATAAGTGGTGCACTTTAACACATGCTTTCTATTAAGTTAGACGGGACTTTAGAAAACTGACCATATAAGCGGGTGACCATATAGCCGGTACTGACTGTATATATGTAATGAGACGGACTTCTCGATTGGGGGTTGCAGTCATGGCCATAAAACTGATACCGTTTCAGCTAAAGACCTTTATTAAGATAACGTTGAAGGACGGGTTCCCACTTCATCATAGGGACAGGACAAATTGAAGGGTCAGCTAGCATGAAGTTCTATGTACAAGACACGTAACACCTGGGTCAACATCTGTGGGAAAATATCTCTAGAAAAATCTGTCTCCGACAGCGTGTATATTCTTTTTATTTAGAATATTCCTAAATTGTCCGCTAGGGCCATGTAGGATTATAATTGGTCAAGCCCCTTCTCCGAGGGGTTAAACTGTAGCCCCAGTGGTCAATTTAAGTTAGGGGTTAAAAAGGGGAATGCAAAATGACGCGGGAAATTTTACCCTTGATTTAAGTTTTGAGAATTTTCCTTACATATATATATATATATATACACATACATACATATATATATATATATATATATATATATATATATATATATATATATATATATATATATATATATATATATATATATATATATATATATATACATAATATGCATGCTCTCGGAGACAGATTTTTCTAGAGATATTTTCCCACAGATGTTGACCCAGGTGTTACATATCTTGTACTTCATACTAGCTGACCCTTCAGTTTGTCCTGTCCCTATGATGAAGTGGGAACCCGTCCTTCAACGTTATCTCAATAAAGGTCTTTAGCTGAAACGGTATCATTTTTATGGCCATGACAGAAACCACCCATCGAGAAGTCCGTCCATTACATATATATTAACTTATAACTTCTGATTTATTCAGCTTATATTTAAAGACATGTTTTTATTTATTAATGTTTCTATTACATGAATTTTAAGCATTGATAAATTTTGAAATTGTATTTTTACTTCACGTTTAAAAAGATTATCAAACTTTAATTTTCCATTTCCGTGATTATTATATACTATTCTCTTACAATTTTTTCTGTCTTATCATAATGCCAACTTTTAAGAATTATCGGTAAAATTTACAGCTTTTGCTACAACTTTACGGATTTACGTGTTGACCAAGAATTTTTATTGTTTTTTGTGATGTGAAATGGAATTGAAAATTTCGAAAAAAAAAAGAACAATGGATTTTTCATTTCCACCAATATTTTCATTTCAACAGAAATTTAACACACTGACAAAAAAAAATCATAAATATGCTTAATGTATCAAGAAATTAAATACATGTATGAATTTCTGAAAAATAAATAATGACATCACTGGAAAGAGATTATATCAGTATTATCATAGTTTGGTTTAATATGATGTTTTAATAATTTAGAATGTTGAAGAAATATATATTTCTTTAACCACTTGCCTGTGGAATATATTTGAGAAAAACGTACCAACAATAGAAATTTTTTTGTTTAATTTTATTCGTTATTATCAACAAAATTTAGAAAAGGATTATTTTTTATAAAACCAAAATTTTAAATGAAATTACTACTATTTTCAATATTTTCACATGTATCGAAAATTGTTCATGGATTACAGTAATTTCTGCTCCAGTTACCGCAAGATGAATCAAATGACATAATTTCCAGGATAATTATAATAAACTAATGCAGCAATATTATTATCTAAATCAAATTTCATGTCCCTCAGATTTCTTTGAATTTCACAAATCCTTTGCAGTATCCGAGAAATGACGATCAATTGCGCGAAACTGGCAAACTTTTGGTGGGAAAGTATCGCTATGTATTGGAATAACAGCAAATTAAATGTTATTCACTGGACGAACCGATTTTGGGCTTCACAGACTTGAAATACCGTTTTTTCTCTTGCCTGAACTTAGATCGGACATTCCAAAATTGACGCATTTGCATTCGGGGGCAAGGAGTTAAATTCAAGTTAAATATCTTTTCAATCTCGGTTAGTGTGTTTCAATCTCTTTTCTTAAAAACCTTCTCGTGAAAGAAAATTATTCTCTTGCCCGAACCCTGGTCGGGCATTCCAAAGTTGGCACATTTGCTTTGCCCGAACTGAGTTCGGTCATCAAAGAAACAGGTTAAATTCAAGTTAAATTTCTTTTCAATCTCGGCTAGTATCCCTCAATCTCTTTTCTTAAAAACCTTCTAGTGAAAGAAAATTATTCTCTTGCCCGAACCCTGGTCGGGCATTCCAAAGTTGGCACATTTGCTTTGCCCGAACTGAGTTCGGTCATCAAGGAAAGAGGTTAAATTCAAGTTAAATTTCTTTTCAATCTCGGCTAGTATGCCTCAATCTCTATTATTAAAAACCTTCTCATTAGAGAAAATTATTCTCTTGTCCGGTCGGCCATCCAAAATTGGTGCAATTGCTTTACTCGAACTGAGTTTATGCGTAACAGGCAAGGGGTCAACAGAACTAAAGCTTAGTACGGTAATTTTAACAACTCTGAAAATTTTATTGATTTTGTTTAAATAGGTATGAAGTTTAAAATTTAGATTCATTTTGGGTTTTTCTAGAATCAAATTTAATTTTAAAAAAATAGCTAATATATTTTATCTTATATAATAAATGGATGAAAATTTTAAGAGGGAAATACCTTTTATTTTCTTCTAAATTTTAAGTTTACGGTCAATACAGGTGTGATTCTGATCCGAACATTTCCGAAATTTTAAAAAATTTGTGTGAGTCTGTTCCGAAAATTATAAAAACAGGTTCTTTTTAACGAAAATTTGAAAAGAATTTCCTGAAAAAATTTGTTTCTGAAAATTAAAAAGAAAGTTTTTAAAAACCATCTCCTGCTTTAAATAAAAAATATATAAATGAATTTTGAAGGTAATCAGAAAGTTATACCTTTTCTCACCTGTTTTTTTTTTTACTTCCGCGTCCATAAATAGTTTTTCTGTCGAAGAACAGTAATAATATGGTATGTGATTTTATTTTTTTAAAGCAGTATGTTAAAATTAAATTTATGTACACAGATTAAGAAATTGAATTTTTGTTTTCTTGGTTTGGTGTGGTTTGTAGCACTACGGTCTACTGTTTTACACACGAGGGCTAATGAGACCGTTACCTACTATTTAAAGCAGATTCCGAACGTCTACGAACATCCATGCCATAAAGGGATTCAAACCCACGAACTCCGGCACCGACGATCAGCGCCCTAACCAATCGGCCAGCGTTCGGCTTGTTTCCTTGATAACCAACACACATATTGATATTTGTGTGTTTGTATTATTTTATACAGAACACTCTTATATATGAAACTATAAGATGATATATATTAGGACATATTAATATATTGATATTTAGTAAACAATAAATACAATATTAATATTCAGTTATCAATTAGCTCTATTTTTGACACCAAGAAATTAACCTTAATATAGTTCTAATCTTAAATTAGTAGCGTATAATTTTTCAGAAAATTTTCTAGGATGTTCAGAAAATATTTATAAATCAAATTAATACATCATTACTTTAAATCCTTAATGCAATAATATTTTGTACTATGTTTTATTAATACGGAAATTGCACTATAATAAAACAACATAAATCATTACGTTTATAAGCATTGACGAGCTTGTGATTAGAGAAGAGGCTATCTTCCCTAAACACATGAGTTGTTGAGTTATATAGATAACTTAAAACCACAAAATCTTTATACATTGAAACAAGTATAATTATATTAAATTAGGTAGGATATTTAATTAATAGAATACGTTCGTACAGAGCATGAAACACGAGCTACTTGAAAGACATTGAATACTTGGAAGCCAATATAAGTACAACGTTTTCTCTTCAATCTGTGGTATGATATTTCATTTGCTATCCTCTTTCTTGAATGGATGAATATTTAGCTACTGTTTAAGAAAAATGTCCCCTCTCTATATTCTTCCAAAAGTCCAAAGTCTAATTATATATTTTAGTGTAAATGTTTTGTTAAAATTTTATGTAAAGTATCTATATGAAAGATAACTGTGTTAAGAAAAATGTCCCCTCTCTATATTCTTTCAAAAGTCCAAAGTGTAATTATATACTTTAGTGTAAATATTTAGTTAAAATTTTATGTAAAGAATATATATGAAAGATGAGTGCCTTAAGAAAAATCTCCTCTCTCTATATTCTTTCAAAAGTCCAAATTCTAATTTTTTGTATAAATATTTTGTTAACATTTTGTGTAAAGAATCTATATGAAAAGATGAGTGTCTTAAAATATCCCTATCTATATCTCTCTCAAATGTCTAAAGGCAAATTATTAGTGTAAATATTTTGCTAAAATTTTAAAGAATCTATATGAAAAGATCAGTGTTTTAAGAAAAATATCCCTTTTCTATATTCTTTCAAAATTCAAAAACTAATTATTAGTGTAAATATTTTCTTAAAATTTTATGTAAAGAACCTATATGAAAAGATGAGTGTCTTAAAAGATCTTCCCTGTATATTCCTTCAATAATCCAAAGGCTAATTTTTTGTATAAATATTTTATTAACATTTTGTGTAAAGAATCTGTATGAAAAGATGAGTGTCTTAAAATATCCCCTCTCTATATTCTCTCAAAGTCCAAAGGCTAATTATTAGTGTAAATTTTTGCTAACATTTTAAAGAATCTATATGAAAAAGATCACTGTTTTAAGAAAAATATCCCTTTCCTATATTCTTTCAAAATTCAAAAACTAATTATTAGTGTAAATATTTTGCTAAAATTTTAAAGAATCCATATGAAAAGAACGCTGTTTTAAGAAAAATATCCCTTTTCTATATTCTTTCAAAATTCAAAAACTAATTATTAGTGTAAATATTTTTTTAAATTTTATGTAAAGAATCTATATGAAAAGATGAGTGTCTTAAGAAAAATATCCCCTCTATATTCTTTCAAATGTAAAAAGGACTAATTATTAGTGTAAATATATTTTTTTAACATGTTATGTAAAGAATCTATATGAAGGATGAGTGTCTTAAGAAAAATCCCTCCCCTCTATATTCTTTCAAAAGTCCAAAGGCTAATTATTAGTGTAAATATTTTATTAACATTTTGTGTAAAGAATCTATATAAAAAGATGAGTGTCTTAAAAATATCCCCTCTATATTTTCTTTCAAAAGTCCAAAGGCTAATTGTATATATTAGTGCAAATATTTCTTAAAATTATATGTAAAGAATCTATATGAAAACATGAGTGTCAAAAACCATTGACATTCTGTGCAAGTGATAAAAATTATTTTCCTTTGGTATTATCCAAACTGATAGGTTGAAGGAAAAAATAAGTGTTCATATCAAGCAAAGAAGAATTAAGTACACATATTTCCAGTTGATTGACACATGTTGATTTAAGTATACACATCTAAACATACACATGTTGTATAATATTTCAAAAGCAAAAAGAAAATAAATTAAAATCTAACTATTCTTTTGTAAGTGAAAGCTAAAATAATTGGACAGCAAAGCTTAAAACATCACTTAAAAACTCTTTAAGTGGCTGTATAACACCAATTTCGAGATTTGTATTGCTTCGTTAATTTACAATATGATATATTTATGTGTCCGTACAACACGAAATTTACACATAGTCTTGCTTCATTTATTAAGATATTGTATATATAAAGGACTTTGATGGGTTTTGTGTCTCACTTTGTTGGATAATAAGTTCAATTGAAATTCAATAAATGAAAATTTTATACTTTTACTTGTTATAACTTTATGATTAAAAATACGAACAAAATTCCTAGAAAGTTATTTTTATATGTAAGAACCAAGGTTTTTCCTAGAATTGTATAAGATTCAATTTCTTTAACGTAACATAAAATTAAAATCAGCTATGGTATAAGTTTTAAGTACTGGATTCTTTTTACTGCATTGAAACTAGTACTAGTACGATCAGCAATCATACGGCGATCTCAATCTCGGTATCATAAAGTGGCCATATAACACCAATTTTAAGTTTAGTATTACTTCGTTAATTTACAGTATAACATATTTATGCGTCCGTATAAAGTCAAATTTACGCTTTGTCTTGCTTCATTAATTACAATATTGCATTTTTAAAGGATTTTGATGGCTTTTTTGTCTCACTTTGTTGCATAATAAGTTCAATTGAAATTCAATAAATGAATATTTTATACTTTTGCTTTTTATAACTTTATGATTAAAAATACGAACAAAATTACTGGAAATTCTTTTTGCAAGTATCAAGGTTTATCCTTCAATTGTATAAGATTCAATTTATTCAACTTAACATAAAATTAAAATCAGCTTTGGTATAATTTTTAAGTACCGGTTTCTTTTACTGAATTGAAACTAGTACTAGTACGATCAGCAATCATACGGCGATCTCAATCTCGGTATCATAAAGTGGCTATATAACACCAATTTTGAGCTTTGTATTGCTTCGTTAATTTACAATACAACATATTTATGTGTCCTTATAACGCCAAATTTACAGTTTGTCTTGCTTCATTAATTACAATATTGCATATTTAAAGGATTTTGATGGCTTTTTTGTCTCACTTTGTTGCATAATAAGGCGTTCAATTGAAATTCAATAAATGAATGTATTATACTTTTGCTTTTTATAACTTTATGATTAAAAATTCCAACAAAATTGTTGGATCGAGGTTTGCAAGTAACAAAATTGCAAGTATCAAGGTTTATACTTCAATTGTATAAGATTCAATTTCTTCAACATAACATAAAATTAAAATCAGCTTTGGTATAATTTTTAAGTACCGGTTTCTTTTACTGCATTGAAACTAGTACTAGTACCATCAGCAATCATAAGGCGATCTTAATCTCGTTATCGGAAAATAAACTCACCCATCACCACCCTTAAAAAGAGGAGATCCTTTGTTAGAGAGATATTGAGACAGCTCTTTATACTTGTGACGTCACCTAGACGGTCACATGACCAAAGGCGAAAATGAACGATGAGCACTTGAGTTTCTAGACATCGTCTGGTTAAGGAGTTAATTTCAATTGGGTAGGGGGGTATTGCACTTATCTCCTGCAAGTTTTATGGCGTAGATACTATTCTCAGTCTGCCGGCTTCAGATCATCTCAGAGGCATGAGAATATATACTGCTCTTTATGTAGCCCGAGATTTGTTTGGTATTGCTCGATTTCATCGACAATGCCCATCCCAGTGTGTTTTTATGTAGCCTCCACACTATGACCAGTTGTTCACCACTTCCTGGTGGTGACCTCGAACGATGGTTCACGGGTCGCATCCACACTCTGGGCCACTAAATGAGCTAAGCGCATTGATTCGTCCATAGAGACTACTGCGCACTTAAGTTGCGCATCTGGCTGCCTTTGATCTTTGGAGAAAAACC
>CM063507.1:32600495-32620495 GCA_032207245.1 Pardosa pseudoannulata
TGTCCTTTCGAATTACACTAAAATTGTCTCAAAATTCCAAAATGTGTGTGGGGGTGAAATTTTGATTTTGGGACACCTTTGGGGGTGATTTTGGGGCATTTTCGGTGTTGATAAAACCCCAAAAATGGTTGATCTAATCCGATCTAATGATTCTTATTAGAATGATATATTGTTCATGTGTATAAGATCATTTTAAAAAATCCATAAGGTTATTCCCCAGCCCCTTAGAGATTTTCAAAAATTTTTTTAATTGATCGAACGATGAAATATGTTGATCAAATCTGATCAAACAATGATCAAACGAATGACGTACTTTGAAATGTTAGTTTCCGTCACGAGGGGGTGAACTAACTTTATCAGGGTTTATTTTCAGTTACATTTAAATATTGAATTGACATTAATGCCAAACCTATCAAAATTACATTTTAAAATTTCTTAAATTAGATTTTTTTAATCAATATTTTGAAATCTTTTGTTAATTTTTAAAATGTTCCATGTACATTAATTTTTTCTTCAATTTTAAATTTTTTAATGCTTATAAATATTTTTGAACACATAGGAAGTATTATTTTGCAGATAAACTGAATAGTTAATTTAAGGGAAACATTTTTTAATTGCACGTTGACTTTTCATGACGTATATCTAAATTTAAATTTAATTTTAACAACTGTAATAAATTCAAAATTTAAAGTGGATAACCCAGATTTTTTAAGACAAAATAAAAGTATTTGCTAAACATTTTTAAAAAAATATTTAGTAAGTTAGGTCGCTAGGACGAGGGGTATTTTAAATATTAAAAAATATTCGTAAAAAAACTGATTTTTTAAACACATCGGATTTTAAGTTAAGAAAAATCTGTGATTAATTTACTAATACTTCAATTATACATATATAAAGTTTCATAACTCCGAGTTGATATTTAAATATAAATTTTCGTATTATCCACCAATATAATACAATTTTAATGACATCCAACAAGCATAAATTATAAAGATATATATGAAAAAATTAATATACAAAATTTAAGATATCAATAAAAAATAATAAGTATACAAAAATGTTATATATACCATGAAAATGCTTTCAGTTAAATTAAATTAAAATGCTAAAAGTGTAAAAGTATTAACCGCATTTTAGTATTTAAAACATTAAACTCCAAAGAGATATTTTGCACTAAAATTTTATTTTTTATAAACTAGGAAACAAAACTTCATAATGAATGCATATTTTGAAAATTTTTCGTTAATTAAATATTATAATAATTCAGAAACGACTGACTATTTCAACATACTCAAACTTTTTTCACTGAACAAAATCTTTCCTAGCATCAGCTTTCAAATTTTTATATACATATTTAAATATGTCTCCTTAATATTAATTCAATGATAAGAATTTTGTTAATCTAAATTTAAAATAAATACTATCCAAAAACTACATACTATTTCAATACATAGATATTTTTTTCTCTCACTTATAAAAATTATTTAGCACAAAAACTATACAAGTTGATGATTACTTATGCGATTAAATGAAATAATACAGATTAAATAATACAAAGAATGGAATCTTAATCAAACAAAATACGTCCCTTTTTGGAATGAAAATTTAAGGAATTTATAAATTTTTTAAAGATTTTCTTATGGGGCCTAGTATAAAATTAAAGATTTCAAGAACCCAATTTTTAAGGATCTCGATGATTGAAGTAGTTTTTAAAAACTTTTGATGATCTTTTAATTCCTGTTTTTTTTTCCAAAATATATAATACTTGTACTTTTATATAGATACACAAACATTAAAGCTAAACATGAAAACTAAAAAAATATATATTAAAAAATACTTGCCAGTTCGCTTGATGTTTGCCATTTCAGCGGAAGTCTATATGCTTTAATCAAACATAGCTAGTTGTATCACGCGTATCTAATTTGAAAATCTGAAATTGTCGCAGGCTGGTAATATCTTTTTTTTTTTTTTTTTTTAAGCACAACTACTCTATCACCTAAACGAATGATGGACTCCCTTGAACTAGTCCTTTTAAGTCTGTCACTTAAAATTTTATTGTATAAATCGTCCGCTAGTCTCATAATGAAGTACAGCTGCAAGAGGAATCCCCCCTACAAGCTAGGGTGGAATATTTGTAAGAATTATTTATACTTAAGACTTAAATCCTGCCTTTTATGTTTAACATGATGTTTATTTAATGGATTAGTAATATGCCTAGCCCAGCCTTGCAAACGATTCCAGGAATAGTATAGCCTTAGGTTACACAAAACTTATGCCAACAAGATGTGCAATTCCCTCTCCAAGGAGAAAAAGTTCAATTCAAGGGAAGATTTTTTTAGGGGGAAATGGCTTTTTAATCAGTTTTGCTCCTAATGACTGAATCCCATGCGCACCCCATATTGTGTCCATTTATCTTCCTTTCCGGACTTCCTGTGCATTTTCAACACCCGAAGTGTTTAGTTTACCGTAGTGTTTAAGTGAATACCCTCCACAAACACAGACATTTCTCGAACCATTTAGACCCTTCAATTGCTCATCGGTCAATGTTAAAATGAATGTCAAAGATTACGGAAATTAGCACAGCCCGTCTCTTTACCACACAGGGTGGAAAAAGCCTGAAGGCCCGCAAAACATTTCTGAACGAAACGGTCTTTTTCTAAGTAAACTGTTGTCTATAGCCAAGCAGAGAATCCATTTTCTTTCCAAGACACAGTCTTATAGAATTTTAGAATTTCGAGGAAAGGGGGGAGGCACCGGTCCCCTCGACTACGGATTTGAAATAAGAAATTTGTTAGTTTCTTCTTGATTCCTTTTTCGGTAGCATATATTTATTCCTCAAAAAAGGTCTTGAAAAAATCGAGAAGCATACCGTTATTAGAAAACCTATATTTCCTTTAATAAATTAGTAAAACCTTAAACATCGGCAGGGGCCACACTACAAGTTTAAAATCTTATACTTGCTTTAAAAATGTCCCACGAAAGGAGGATTGCCGTAATTAGAATAAATCTTAAGTACACTAATAAAAACAGGATAATTTTAACATTCTTTAAAATGTCAAAAATTCAACGTGTGAATAAAACCAAAAACATTTCGAAGAGCAAAACTACAAGTTCGAATACCTATACTTGTTTTAAAAATGTCTCAGAAAAGGACGATAACCGTAATTAGAATAAGTCTTCAGCACACTAATGAAAACAAATTAACTTCAACATTCATTAAAATGTCGAATCGACAATTTGGTATATGAATAAAACTCTAAAAATCTGGAGGGGCAGAACTACAAGTTCGAATATCTAAACTTGCTTTAAAAATATCCCAGAAATGGCTGATAACTGTAATTAGAATAAGTCTTAAGCACACTAATAAAAACGGAATAACTTCAACATTTATTAAAATGTCAGAAATTTAGTGTATGAATAAAACCAATAACATATGGAGGGGCAAAACTACAAGTTCGAATATTTATACTTGCTTTAAAAATGCCCCAGGAAAGGAAGATAACTGTAATTGGAATAAGTCTTCAGCACACTAATAAAAATAAACTAACTTTAACATTCATTAAAATGTCGAATCAACAATTTAAAAATTAATGATTTAATATATGAATATTAAAATATGAATTAATACATGAATAATTAATTATATGAAAATATATGAATAATATATGAATAAATAATTTAATACATGAATATTTAATATATGAATTAATAATGTAATATATGAATACAACCTTAAAAATCTGGAGGGGCAAAACTATAAGTTTGCCCCTCCTCTAAAAATTTTGGGGGGGCAATTGCCCCCCTTGACCCCCCAAATTACGCCCATGTATATATATATATATATATATATATATATATATATATATATATATATATATATATATATATATATATATATATATATATATATATATATATATATATATATATATATATATATTATATATAATAAATATATATATATATAGAAATTTATATGTAATATATATATACATATAAATATATAAACAATATATATATACAATTATAATATATACATATATATACAATATAAAAATATAACATATAATACATAAATACATATATATAATACATATAAATACATATATATACATATAAAAACAATATATAACATATATATGCTTAATATTACATATATATATTATTATATATATACAAGATAATTTATGTATATATATATATATATATATACATAACATAAATAAGTATATATATATATATATATATATATATATCTAATATATATTATATATAAAATATATATATATAATATATAAATATATATATATATAATAAAACCAACTTCACCACTTTATAAGCACCTGAGTATGATTGTCCTACTAAAATCCGACTGGTAGCTGTCTGGATCTTTAGTTATGAATTTGCTTGGACTATCTTAAACAAAGAACTAAACTAACAAAATGCTATAGATTTGGAGTAATATTTATTTATCGTTTTGTATGTTATTATTATTATTATTATTATTATTATTATTATTATTATTTTACCTTTTATTCCTTTTTATAGGTTTTAAAGAAATTTTTTTTTACACAGAAATTGTACGATTATGAGTTTTTAATATTTTACACAATGTATTTAATCGTATAGAGTACCCAGTAAAGTTGTAGCGCCACATAGTAAAAGCACTTGTACTATTTCTCTTATTATTTACCATCACAGACGAAAACATATATTGCTTACTTCTGTTATCTCCATTCTACAGAATATAACGAGGTGACCTTTTTATACGTTTTTGCTAACTTGTTTTACATATATATAAAAATAGATCTACATATATATAACATATATATATATATATTTTTATAAAATATATATAATAATATAATATATATATATATATTATTATTATATAAATAATATATATATATATATATATATATATATATATATATATATATATATATATATATATATATTATATATATATATATATATATATTTTAAATATATATATTATATTTAAATATATATATATTATATATAATATATATATATATTTATATATATATATAATATATATATATATATATATATATTTATATATTTATTATATAATAATATATATATATTTATTATAATATATATATATATATAATATTTAAATATATATAACATATAAAATAATTTTTATATTATATTAAAATTTAACATATATTATATAATAATATACCTATAAACTTGATAATATATATAAAGATACATATAAATGTGTGTGTATTGTGCTGTATTAATAGAAAATATAACTAAATATAATAAAATATATGTAGTATTTTCTATAAACTTAAGTATCAAGGAATATATCTATTTTATAAATCCTGTACTGGTAGATTTTTTTGCTTTTTTTAATATTAAAAAATATAAAAAAAGTTAAAAACATCTTAATTTTGCTCTTACAGTGTTCATTTATGATCTATATCTATTCGGCTGACCAGCTTAACCTGTATTTTTAATCTTCATTCTTATTTTCATTAATATTGTTTTGTTTATTTTAAACTCAAGCGTTTTACTTTTGTATTTTTTTTTATGTCAGACTCAAAATTAGTAAAATCAGTACCTTCTAGTTACTCAGAACTAGGGCTTACACCAGGGAGTTCTGGAAAATCTCCTGTGAGATGTATACTATCCAGAAAGAGCACGGTACCAAGTGGAAAGCGCTTCTTACCACACATAATGTATCGGCATTTGGAAAATTACGACAAAATGGTATCGTGTCATCTGAACTTTTTTACTTCCTATCTTTCATTAAAGATGGTGGTAGCTCGCACAAGTTTTATAAAGATTGAAATAGTTACTTTTATAGACTGTGCACATAGTAGAAAACTAAATTTTAACGCTGTTTCATTGCACATATCTGCTAAAATTCTGGCATCTCTTCTAATAATTAAAACGATTTTTGTTTAAAACAATATATTAAAAAATAAGAATAAAAATGTTTTCAATTTTAATTGCTCTTTTAGAATTATATGTTATTAATTTTGTCCTTTTTACATTTTCCTTTTTAAATCTATTTATTTTTAACTATTAACACATTTACCAGATCATTTTTTCTTTAGTAAGTTTACCTCTTTAAGTTTATTAAACAATCTTAAATCAAAATTTGATACACTCAGTAATTTGCTTTCAAAAGCAACAGTATGTGATAAATGAGCTTGAATTATTCCAGATGAGAACTTAATATTACAGACGTGAAATTCAAACAGTAATAATAGCAAATCTACGATAAAACTGCATGTTATGATCAAGCAAGTGAAAATAACATAACATTAATATCGAAAGAACTGTCTTTAATCTAAGAAATCTAGTTTATAAAATTATATTAAAAATGAATTTAAAAAAAAGTCATAAACAACTGTATTAAAAAATTATAATTTTATCCAAAGCAAACAACGTAGTAGCGATAGCTCTCAAAATTCACCGATTCAAAAGGAATAGCGCTGCGGAAAGACAAAACTCAAACGATATCGGTCGCTCGAAAACGACAAAAACGTCATTGAATCGGTTGGTGGGAAAGCGAGTAGCTCATCTTAGTGCATTTTACGTGAAACGATATCGGAGAACGACACTCGTCTAAGATTTATCGCTGTCTTGTCGGTTAGTGGGAAAGCTCTCTAAAGGTAACGCTCTTGTAACTGGAGGGTTGTGGGTTTGGAGCCCAAACCAGCCTTAGATCTGCTGAGAATCTCAACGGATTCCAACCGTGTCCATTCAGCTGAGATCGTTAAAGGTGACTGGGGCACGTATAATAGGTTCGTGGTTACAATGTCCGCCAAGTTCTCAATCAATACCTCTGGGGGTGACAGGCCAAGCCTATGAGTCATCTGCTTGGTCCCTGCTTCAAAATTACGAGGACCCACTTGAGCATAAGTGGTACTTTCACCCTTGAGGTGCTTGTTAAATGAAAGGCACACCTTTAATTCGATTTGAGTATGGCTTAATCGTGCTTGGTCTAACCAAGTGGCATCAGAAACAGCAATGGCTTAAATAAATTAAAAAAAAAAAAAAAAAATAGTTTATTAAAAATTTAAGTTGCTTAAATTTTAAAATTTAATGGCTTTTGGTGCTTTGGGTTTTGAAGTAAGAAAGATATTTTTCTTCGATTTAATATCAGAGTTAGTAATTTTTTTTTATTAGATAAGTTCTAATTTCTATTAGATAAATATTTTAGAAAGCAAATCAAATATTCGTCTACTTAAATAAATGCACATTCAATTGAACAGAAAGGAGGGGGAAGTCGATTCCTTCTTGTGTTGTAGTTACCATAGTTACACCTTGGTAGCTGCATTAAAATCTGTGACCTTGAAATGTCTATTCTTAAGGGAAGGAGTAAGAATCTTATCTCCCTCTAAAACATGAGAAGGGTAAACACGATAACTACCACACAAGACCTTGTTTACGAAAGGGTAGATAAGGTTTACCCCTAGAAAGTTGTTCAAAGCAAATATTAATCCAGCATTACAAAGCGAGAAAAACAAACAAGATTCCACACACTGGGTATCGTATGCCCATGTGGGTTTTTTCTATTTTCTATCATAAAATTAAAACAATAAAGGTAAAAATAGGTAAATGATTGAAAACGTATTCAAACACATGCATTTAAATATGCTATTTGTTTCTATTTGGTCATTCTCTGTGAAATCGAACTTTAAAACCCAGGTCCGGAATTTGCCACTGCTTTATTAGTCATAGAGGCGTCACAATGTGAACATAATACAGTAGAACCTCGATTAACCGAAGACGGCTTTTTCTTCACTTTCTACTTTCATCCAAAATTTTCAAAAATTTGTAAACTAGACCCTACAAGAGAAATTAAGCCTTAGGATTAAATTTACGAAGGATTAGTTTTTAACTTTTTATGAGCAATACAGTAGAACCTCTTTTATCCAGATTAATTGATAAAAACTCTCTATTAACCGAAGTTGGTTTTTTCTTTACTTTTTTTTTCACTTTCTACATATCATCTAAAATTTTCAAAAAAGTTGTAAACTAGGCCCCACGAGAGAAGTTAAGCCTTAGAATTAAAGTTACGAATGATTAGTTTTTAACTTTTTAGGAGCAATACAGTAAAGCCTCGATTATCCGGATTAATTAACCAAAACTCTCTTTTAACCGAAATCGGTTTTTTTCTTCAGTTTTTTTTTTTTTTTTTTTTTTTTTTTTTTCACTTTCTACTATCATCCAAAATTTTCGAAAAATTTGTAAACTAGACCCTACGAGAGAAATTAAGCGTTAGAATTAAAATTACAAAGGATTAGTTTTTAATTTTATGATCAATACAGTAGAACCTCGATTATCCGGATTAATTAACCAAAACTCTTAACCGAAGTCGGTTTTTTTTTCTTTACTTTTTTTTTCACTTTCTACAATCATCCAAAATTTTCAAAAAAATTGTAAACTAGACCCTACGAGAGAAGTTAAGCCTTAGAATTAAATTTACGAAGGATTAGTTTTTAACTTTTTATGAGTAATACAATAGAACCTCTATTATCCGGGTTAATTAACCAAAACTCTCTGTTAACCGAAGTCGGTTTTTTCTTCACTTTTTTCTTACTTTCTACTATCATCCAAAATTTTCAAAAAATTTGTAAACTAGATCCTACGAGAGAAGTTAAGCCTTAGAATTAAAATTACGAAGGATTAGTTTTTAACTTTTTATGAGCAATACAGTAGAAC
Organism: Pardosa pseudoannulata; assembly: GCA_032207245.1. Lineage (NCBI taxonomy): Eukaryota > Metazoa > Arthropoda > Arachnida > Araneae > Lycosidae > Pardosa > Pardosa pseudoannulata. The sequence continues at coordinate 32,609,208 of CM063507.1, forward strand.
CTAGATTATAGGGATTAATTAACCAAAACTCTCTGTTAACCGAAGTCGGTTTTTTTCTTTACTTTTTTTTCACTATCTACAATCATCCAAAATTTTCAAAAAGTTATAAACTAAACCCTACGAGAGAAGTTAGTCCTTAGAATTAAAGATACAAAGGATTAATTTTTAACTTTTTATGAGCAGTAAAGTAGAACCTCGATTATCGGGAATAATTAACCAAAACTATCTGTTAACCGAAGTCGGTTTTTTCTTTACTTTTTTTTTATTTTTCTACAATCATCCAAAATTTTCAAAAAAGTTGTAAGCTAGACCCTATGAGAGAAGTTAAGCCTTAGAATTAAAGTTACGAAGGATTAGTTTTTAAACTTTTTATGAGGAATACAGTAGAACCTCGATTATCCCGACTTCAATTAACCGAAACTCTCTGTTAACCGAAGTCGGTTTTTTCTTCACTTTTTTTTTTCACTTTCTACTAGCATCCAAAATTTTCAAAAAATTTGTAAGTATTTGTTAATTATTGCTCTTTTAAAAGGATTGACATACTTCTAATTCTTTTTCATCAAACGTGGGGTGAGATTTTTTAAGAAACAGTGGAACTAAATTGTGTGTTCACTTATATTATTTATTTCATATCTTCTGAATAATTAGACATACTTAATTACAAATATTTTTTACAACCTTACACCTCAAAATACGTCAATAATTAAGAAACTATCAATTTAATAATTGAGTTTTGCTGGTTTGTTTGATGCTTGTTTGAAGTAATTGGTATATTCCTAAATTATTTTTTATAATATGTTGTGAAATGTTTAAGAGCAGGTGCAACAAGATTTCAGTTTAGAGGTATTACTTTTACCATCTCTATTAAATTCTTAGACATACTTCATGAATCAAGAAATCATCAGTTTAGTATTTTTAAATTAATGCTTTTTTAAAATGATTGATTTACTTTTAATTCCTCCTATTTTTTATCGTGGGGTGTATTTTTTAAGAAAGAAGGAAAGTAAAATGTGTCTTATTTATTTCATATCTACTGAATCCTTAGGCATAAGTAATTACAAATCCTTTTCACAACCGTTCACATCCAAATACGTCAATAAACCAGAGACCATCAATTTAATAATTGAATTTTGTAGGTTTGTTTGTGGCTTGGTTGAAGTAATTGGTATATTTCTAATTGTTTTTTATAATATGGTATGAAAATTTAAGAAGTGCAACAGAGATATGAGTCTAGTGGTATTACTTTTACCATATCTGCTGAGTCCTTACACATTTTATATGACAAATCCTTTAACAGAAATGCCTTATATTTCAAAAACTTCATTAATAAAAAAAAATCAATTTAATAACAGATCTATAGTTAAGAAGAATGCCTGTTTGAAAGGACTGACATTCTTTTAATTCCCCAAGTTTTTAAAATATTGTGTGAAATATTTTTAATAACAGATATGCAATAGAAATTTCAGTTTAAATATATTACATGCCTGAATTCTTAGACATGCATAATTGCAAATCCTTTCACGAAGTCTTAAGTGTCCAAATGCTTTATAAATCAAGAAATCATCAATTTAGTATTTTTTAATTAATAATTGTTTAAAATGAATAATATACTTCTAATTCCTTTTTATTAAACATGGGGGTGTATATTTTAAGAAACAGTGCAAGTAAAATGTGTCTTCACTTATATTATTCATTTCATATCTATTGAATCCTTAGGCATGCTTATCTACAAATCCTTTTCACAACCGTTCACATCAAATACGTCAATAAACAAGAAACCATCAATTTAATAATTGAATTTTATAGGTTCGTTCGATGCTTGTTTGAAGTAATTGGTATATTTCTAATTGTTTTTATAATGTGGTGTGAAATGTTAAAGAACAGATGCAACATAGATATGATTCTACTGGTATTACTTTTACCATATCTGCTGAATCCTTAGACATGTTTTATGACAAATCCTTTGACACAAATGCCTTACATTTCAAAAACTTCATTACGCAAAAAATCATCAATTTACTAACAGATTTATAATTCTGATGAATTCCTGTTTAAAAATATTTGCATTACTTTTCTCCCTCTCTTTTAAAAAAGAAAATAGTGTAATTTTTTTTTTTTTCAAATAACAGATGCAATAGAAATGTCAGTTTAAATATATTACATGTCTGATGACTTCGACATGCATAATTACAAATCCTTTCACGAGGCCTTACGTGTCCAAATACTTCATGAATCAAGAAATCATCAATCTAATATTTTTTAAATATTGCTTGTTTAAAATGATTGACATACTTCTAATTCCCTTTTTTTAACATGGGACGTATATTTAAGAAACAGCGAAAGTAAAATGTGCCTTCAATTGTATTGTTTATTTCATATCTACTGAATCCTTAGGCATGCTTAATTACAAATCCTTTTTACAACCGTTCACACCCAAATACGTCAATAAACCAGAAACAATCAAATTAATAACTGATTTTTGTAGGTTTGTTTGAAATAATTGGTATATTTCTAATTGTTTTTTATAATATGGTGCGAAATGTTTAAGAACAGATGCAACACAGGTATGAGTTTACTGGTAATACCATATCTGTTGAATCGTTAGACATGTTTTATGACAAATCCTTTGACAGAAATGCCTTACATTTCAAAAAACTTCATCAATCAAAAAACCATCAATTTAATAACAGATCTATAGTTAAGAAGAATGCCTGTTTGAAAGGACTGACATTCTTTTAATTCAACAAGTATTTAAAATATGGTTTGAAATATTTTTAATAACAAATATGCAAGAGAAATTTCAATTTAAATATATTGCATACCTGAATTCTTATTTATGTATAATTACAAATCCTTTCAGGAGACCTTACGTGTCCAAATACTTCATGAATCAAATATCATCAATTTAGTATTTTTCAATTAATGCTTGTTTAAAATGATTGATATACTTCTAATTCCCCCTATTTTTTAACGTGTGGTGTATTTTTTAAGAAACAGTGCAAGCAAAATATGTCTTCAATTGTATTATTTATTTCATATCTACTAAATCCTTAGGCATGCTTAATTACAAATCCTTTTTATACCCATTCACATCCAAATACGTCAATAAACCTGAAACCATCAATTTAATAATTGAATTTTGTAGGGGTTTTTATGCTTGTTTGAAGTAATTGGTATGTTTCTGATTATTTTTTATAATATTGTGTGAAATGTTTAAGAACAGGTGCAACATAGATATGAGTTTAGTAGTATTACTTTTATTTTATTTGCCCAATCGTTACACATGTTTTATGACAAATCCTTTGGCACCAATGCCTTACATTTCAAAAACTTCATTAAGCAAAAAACCATGAATTTAATAACAGATTTATAACGTCAATTTAAATGTATTACATGCCTGATGTCTTATGCATAATTACAAATCCTTTCACGAGGCCTTACGTGTCAAAATACTTCATGAATCAAGAAATCATCAATTTTCTATTTTTTATTTAATGCTCGTTTAAAATAATTGACATACTTCAAATTCGTTTTTATTAAACGTGGGGTGAGATTTTTTAAGAAACAGTGCAACTAAATTGTGTGTTCACTTATATTATTTATTTCATATCTTCTGAATTTTTAGACTTACTTAATTACAAATATTTTTTACAGCCTTGCACTTCAAAATACGTCAATAAATAAGAAACTCTCAATTTAATAATTGAGTTTTGCTATTTTGTTTGATGCTTGTTTGAAGTAATTGGTATATTTCAAATTGTTTTTTATAACATGGTGTAAAATGTTTAAGAACAGGTGCAACATAAATATGAGTCTAGTGGTATTACTTTTACCATATCTGCCGAATCCTTAGACATGTTTTATGACAAATCCTTTGACACAAATGGCTTACATTTCAGAAATTTTATTAAGCAATTAACCATTGTTATCTAAAATTTAGAGTTCTGATGAAGGCCTGTTTGAAATTATTGGTATTTTCTAATTATCCCTTATTTTAAATATAGTTTGAATTTTTTAATAAATCGTGCAATAGAAATATGAGTTTAAATATATTGCATGATATCTTAGACATGCTTAATTACTAATCTTGTGCAATGCCTTACCTGTCCAAATTCTTCATTAATCAAGAAATCATCGATTTAGTATTTTTAATCCATGATTGTTTAAAGCCGAACGATGGCCGATTGGTTAGGGTGCTGGCCTTCGGTACCGGCGTTCTTGGGTTCGAATCCCACTGTGGCATGGATGTTCGTAGCCGTTCGGAATCGGCTTTACGCTGTAGGTCCCGGTCTCATTAGCCCTCGTGTTGCAAAAGAGTAGACCGTAGCCCTCCAAACCAAACCATGCTTGTTTAGCTGATTTATAAACGCCTAGTTCCTGATTTTTAGTATGAGATGAATTTTTTTAAGAAACAGTGGAACTAAAATGCGTGCTAGCTTATATTATTTATTTCATGACTATTAAATCCTTAGATAGTCTTAATTACGAATCCTTTTTACAGCCTTACACCTCCAAATACGTCAATAAGCACGAGACCGTCAATTTAATAATTGATTTTGTAGGTTCGATTGATGCTTGTTTGAAGCAATTGTTATATTTCTGATTGTTTTTTATAATATGGTGTGAAATGTTTAAGAACAGGTGCAACAGAGATTTGTGTTTACTGGTATTACTTTTACTATATCTGCTGAATCCTTAGACATGTTTTACGACAAACCCTTTGAGACAAATTCCTACATTTAAAAAACTTAGACGTGTTTAATAAATCCTTTTTATAGCCTGACATCTCAAATTTCAAGAAGTAAGAAACCATCAATTTAATAACTGATATTTATAGTTCTGATGAATCCCTGTTTGGAATTATTAACATTTTTCTAATATCCTTTCCAGAGTCTTAAATTTTCTAGTACTTCATGAATCAAAAAATCATCAATTTTATATTTTTAACTAATCCTTATATGAAATTATTAGCATATTTCTAATTCTTTTTTTCTCATGTGGTGTGAATGTTTTTAAGAACAGGTGTAATAAAAATGTAAGTGCAGTCACATTGTTTATATCATAACTGCTGAATCAATATTTCTAATTCCTTTTTTTCTCATGTGGTGTGAATGTTTTTAAGAACAGGTGTAATTAAAATGTCAGAGCAGTTATATTGTTTATATCATATCTGCTGAATCAATATGTCTAATTCCTTTTTTTTCTCATGTGGTGTGAATTTGTTTTAAGAACAGGTGTAATAAAAATGTTAGTGCAGTTATATTGTTTATATCATATAAATCAATATTTCTAATTCCTTTTTCCTCATGTGGTGTGAATGTGTTTAAGAACAACAGTAGTAAAAATGTAAGTGCAGTTATATTGTTTATATCATACCTGCTGAATCAATTTTTCTAATTCCTTTTTTTCTCATGTGGTGTGAATGTTTTTAAGAACAGGTGTAATAAAAATGTAAGTGCAATTATATTGTTTATATCATATCTGCTGAATCAATATTTCTAATTCCTTTTTTTCTCATGTGGTGTGAATGTTTTTAAGAACAGGTGTAATAAAAATGTAAGTGCAGTTGTATTGTTTATATCATATCTGCTGAATCAATATTTCTAATTCCTTTTTTTCTCATGTGGTGTGAATGTTTTTAAGAACAGGTGTAATAAAAATGTAAGTGCAGTTGTATTGTTTATATCATATCTGCTGAATCAATATTTCTAATTCCTTTTTTTCTCATGTGGTGTGAATGTTTTTAAGAACAGGTGTAATAAAAATGTAAGTGCAGTTATATTGTTTATATCACATCGGCTGAATCAATATTTCTAATTCCTTTTTTTCTCAATATTGTGTTATATTTAGAAAACTCAGATAAAATTTACATAACCTATAGTCCAATGATGTCATTATCTATTTTTAGTAAGTTCATGCAGGAATTCCATAGCTTTAAAACATGTTAATCATATTTATATAATTATTTTATGAGTTATGCATATTTCTGCTGATATGCTTCAAATTTTTGAATTTCCAAGTATTAGTGAAATAAAAAATCCATTGTTCTTTTTTTCCCAAAATTCAATTTCATTTTCACAGTACCAAACACTCCAAAAACCTGTTCCGGAGGGGGAGAGGGGTTGTAATAGAGATTTAGAAAATCAGCCAACGGAATGTCGCCAAAACGTCGCCAAGTCAGATGTAAACATGACCGGTTTTCAGACTGTTATAAAATACATTTCTGGGGCTCGTGAATGTTTATACATTTTAAATATAATATAAATAAACAAGAGAGAGTAAGAAATCTAAAAGAAAAGCAATTTTTTAAAACAAAATAATTAACCCTTTTTTGCATGATTTTTTACTTTTTTGGTTGAATAAAATTAGGGTGATATTAATTTCTGTTCTAGATTAAAGGGAAAATGTTTTAAAAAAATCCTTGTATAATATATATATATATATATAATTATAAAATTTATGTATAATTCATAATATAAAATTTAAATAATTAAAAAAAAGTATGATGAAAATATTCATCATCATAAAAATTTACACGTTAAGCTCAACACAAAAGAAATTTTTAAAAATATTATATCTTTGTAACCTTTTTTGTTCCTTATGATAATTAGATAAACAATTATTATTCTTATTTACACACTGATTAATTCGCCACACATTAGTAGTGGAACAACTGTATAGTGATGTATATTTCTAAATATGATTTTGGGAAGATTATTTGGGATATTCGATATAAATTGAACAGAAACACAAAATACAAACCTTATATCCACTTCTTATCGCTTTTATTAGCAAAAACATTCTCAGATTAATTATAAAAAATGTTATTCAATATTATAAAATATTGTAAATTATCCATCTGAAAATCTAAATAAAGTTATTACAGAAAAAAATGGGAAATAAATTATTTTAATTTAGGTTTAGATTTTTATATTATTATACTAGTTTTCTTTGTTGCATTACAAGTGTACTTAAATAATTCCTTCTGAAAGAAATTATTCGCAACATTTCAAACATAAAAAACCAACTTTGTAAAAGGTTATTTTCATTTAGGTTTAGACTTAATGATTATACTAGTTTTGTTTATTGCATTAAAAGTGTACTTAAATTATCCATGTAAATTATTCGCAACATTTCAGACATAAAAATCAACTTTCTAAAATGTTATTTTCAGTTAGGTTTAGACTTTATGATTATACTAGTTTTGTTTATTGCATTAAAAGTACACTTAAATTACCCATCTGAAAGAAATTATTCGCAACATTTCAGACATAAAAACCAACTTTGTAAAAGGTTATTTTCATTTAGGTTTAGACTCTATATGATTATACTAGTTTTGTTTATTGCATTACAAGCGTACTTAAATAATTCCATCTGAAAGAAATTATTCGCAACATTTCAGACATAAAAATCAACTTTGTAAAATGTTATTTTCATTTAGGTTTAGACTCTATATGATTATACTAGTTTTGTTTATTGCATTAAAAGTACACTTAAATTATACATCTGAAAATCTGATAGAAGTTATTCCCGACATTGCAGAAAGAAAACTACCTTCGTGAAAGTTTATTTTTATTTAGGTTTAGATTTGTTTATGATTACACTAGTTTTGTTTATTACATTAAATTTTATTTAAGTTATCCATATGAAAGAAAATATTCGCGACATTACAGAAGAAAAGAACTTGCAGAAGAATATTATATTAATTTAGGTTTGGACTTTGTATATGATTACACAAGTTTTGTTTAATGCGCTAAAAGTTTACTTAAATCATCAATCTGGAAATATTTACTAGTACTAGTTTCACTTAGTACATTCGTAGTCATTAGCTCATCGTAAACCTATATATTATGTGTTTTAAAACATTTTTTCATACATCTGTATTAATTATTTTGCCTTAATTCACTTATTTGAATTTTTCTGGTTCTATTAAATCTACTTATTTTTAAATTTAAAGTTTTCAGGATTGGGGGGGGGGAACATTATTGGGTTTTCTTTACAGCAGTAAAAATGTTAGGGCCTGCCATGTATATATCTATATCTATATCTATCTATCTATCTATCTATATATATATATATATATATATATATATATATATATATATATATATATATATATATATATATATAACATTTTTATTTACATATTATACATATATATATATTATATATACACACACATAACATTTAAATCTACTTATTTTTTAATTTAAAGCTTTTAGGCTGAAAGTAACACTATTTGGTTATCTTTACTGCAGAAAAAAATGCTAGGGCCTGACATGTATAATATATGTATATATATAAATACATATATATATACAGGGTTGGCTTAATTTGCCCAACCTGAAAAAACCCGGGTTTTTTCCCACTTGAAAAAACCCAAGTGGGTTTTTTCAAAATTGGGTTTTTTCAAAATCATTATTTAAAATTCCACATATTTAACTAATAGTAGAAATATTGAGTTAAATCTATAATATATATTACATATTTCATCTTTGACAATGAGAGTAGAATTTTTTTTTTAATTTGAGAAGGTCTAAACTGCTAGAAAAAAAAAACAAAAACTTAAAAAAATTTCAGAGAAAAATAGTTATTTGTATAACAAATACAATGAAAAGATTATAGAAACAATTAAAAATCAAAACAACCAGTATTTCTGCAAAGATGATGAAAACTGACGTCTTTCAGCCAATATTAAAAAGAAATAATATTGCTAAAAAACAATAACCCAGAGGGCTGGAGTATATTTACAAGAACATAAACAAATTAGAACTTTCTATATTGTATACAACTTATTCTAAAATATCCAGTCAGTGATATAAGTTTCTTATCAGCTGTTATGATATAAGGGAAAAACTTGTTTATACAAACAATTGACCAATTAACTGTTATCTTGAAACAAGGGTATTTTAATACGATTTAGTGATATAAAATTAAATTAGTATGTAAAATTCTAAATAAAAACATTAAACTTTTATGAAATTGTTTTTAAGTTTTCCCTCTTATATAGATACAAGTATAATAAATGTATTATTAAATAAATACTGATCTATGACAAATTAATTATGCATAGGAATATCCCATGCTTAGGGGTAAAATGACAAATATTCTTTAATTGATTGTTTGATAAAAGATTGACTATCCATTATATATATGTTTCCTTACTCACATTTAAAAATCAAGATGTAAAAAAACATAATAGTAACTGAAAAATTCATTAAATTTTTAAGATATTTTATTTGTTAGAAAAATTTTTAGAATATGTAAAAAATAATTTATTTTAAAAATTTCAAAATTTCTTTTAATTAAAGCAAAATTTCTTCTGCATAACTTAAAATTGATTTTTTAAATTTATAACTTTAAAAAGTGACTAACATTTTAAATTTATTTTGATCAAGCAATTATAAAATCCTGTCCTCTTACATATAAATTATAGAGACAAAACCCAAAAAACCCTGATAAAACCCGAACCCAAAAAACCCTGATAACCCGAAAAAAACCCCAAAAACCCTGATAAAACCCGAAAAACCCACTTTGGGTTTTTTTCTGAAAAAACCCGGGTTTTTGCCAACCCTGTATATATATATATATATATATAATATAAAATATATATATATATATATATATATATATATATATACATATACATATATATATACATATATATATATACATACTTAAAAACCTTGTTAGCTCATTCGGCAAAGACATGGATCTCATAACCAGATAGTTGTGAGTTCAAGGCTTAAACCAGCCAAAGATGCGCTGTGTTCATTAATGGCAACTGGTGCACGCTAAAAATATTCTTGCTCCCATTGTCTTGCAAGTTTTTAAACTATACTCTACTCCTATAATAAAATTGTGAACAAATATCTGCAAATTGGTTGTAGTGAATATTATAAAATCTGGATATAATAATAATAATAATATGTTAATGGGCAAATATTCTTTCACTTTATACATTAATCGAAGTAGACAAAATTAAAAAAAAACGAATTAGAGCCGTAGAAAATCTCAACGGTTAATATTTGCACATTACTACATTTTAAGTACAATTACCTTTTTACAATCGCTCAGAGTAAATGACTGAAAGATGAGCAATTTTATTTATCAGTGGTATATAAGTAATAATATTCAATGCAATCTACAAATGATCGCTCCAGAAAGAAAAAAATAACTCACCCATACAATCTATAAAAATATAAAATCTTTGGTTAAAAGTCTTCTAGTTACACATTAGACATGAAAGACTGTATCGCAAAAGTTCGTTGTTCAGCGTATCTATCTGTCACGTGATATCCACATAACATCTCACGAAAAGTCAATATCACACACATCAGGTATCATAACAAACGAATCAGTATCTGATGAACAACTTCCAGATTCATCCAAATTAGAATCGATGTCAGTATCATTAAGAATGATATCTCTTGGTGTGTTATAAACTTGGCAATTATTGTCGATGTCTGTCTGAATTGCAGGCACTGTACTTGAAATCTGCTTACTAGTATCTCTAGTGAAAGAATTAGTATCATCCTCAGGTATCTCGGGTGAATTTTTAGAAATTTCCATTGAGGGTTCTGCGGGATTGTCGATAAAGGAAATATCATCCAACAATTCGTACAAATTTTCATTATTCTTAATCTCGATTACTTCTGATGAGGAATTGTTGGTGTAAAATTTTACTGTATTAGTACCTTTTTCTAGGTTCGGTTCAAGGCTTTTCAAATATGCAATAACCATTTCATCTCTTCTCCTTTGGATTTTGCTCAGAGTTGTCTCTTCATAGTATGAATTCTGTTTAAAATTTAAAATGCGGCAGTCTTCTCTTAATCTATTATCTCGCTCTTCTTCCTGACTACTACTTTTTGACTCATTCCCAGGTATCTCTGCAGGATTTTTCGAATGTCCGTCAAAAGGATTTGTGTGATTGTCGGTAAAGAGCGCATCGTTCGATCTTTCCTTAGATGTTTCGTGGGCATCCACTTCCATTTCCATCACTTCTCGAGTTGCAGAACTGTCAGCAGAAGAATTAAATTTACTGCAACTTCTTTCTTTCCCCGGTCCATGTGTAGTTAAAAGTTCACAAAGCACTTCATCTAGACTCGTTAAGATTCTTCTCTCAGCCGGTTCTGTGTAATATGTATTCGGATTTAAATTTCGAAAGAAGCAGCCTTCCATTCGTCTACTGAGTTTATCAAGCTCTTCTTCATCACTGCTAGTTCTTGACTTTTCTTCAGGTATCTCTGCAGAAATTCTCGAATTTTCATCTGAGGGATTGGTGTGAT
>CM063507.1:32627995-32652995 GCA_032207245.1 Pardosa pseudoannulata
GTTTAGTTTCCTGAGTTTATAAAAACACTAGCATAGAGCCCGTCATATGACGGAATCAATAAAATTTTTAATTTTTCATAATTGTAAAATACCCAATAAAGCAGATGAAGAAATGGTTTGCTTTTGGCTGAGAATTATCTGGTACACGCTGAATATTTTGTTTATGCCTAGATTATGTGACAAATAGAGAGCAAAATGTTTGATATTGCATATTTCTTAATAAGAATTACCCTTAATAAATGTCCCAATTTTTTTTTCTGGTGAAGTTTAGTTTCCTATGTTTATAAAAACACTAGCATAGAGCCCGTCATATGACGGAATCAGTAAAATTTTTAATTTTCCAGAATTGTAAAGTACCCTATAAAACGTAAAGTATTTACTTTAAGCCCTGTATTTTTTTCAAAAAAAAGTTTCATTATTGATAGGGAAAACGCGAGTGCCTTGGAAAAACAATATATGCTTTACAAGGGCCTGATTTACGGTGGTGCATTCGGGGCATTGATTGGCCCAGGGCAAAATTTTTTTAAAAAAATGCACTTTAATTTTTTGGTACATCTCAAAATCCGCTCATGTTTTCTGGCAGTATGTCAGAAAACACGAAATTTCTTTTGTTAATGACAAACTGGAGTGTATATGTTGTTGGTGGGCTTCAAAAGTCAGTAAATTAAATTTATTCCATAATTTGAAGCCAGACGTAAGCTTTCATTCGCTTAAAAATACTTTGAAGCAATGTTAACATTTTAAATGTGTACATTATTCAAACGATTGGAATACCAATCATATCAGTGACACCCAATTTACAAATTCATCTCTTCTGAGAGAGAAAAAATCGTAACTACTTTTTCCCTCTTCAAGTGGTTAACAAATCAGAGAAAATATATTTATCCAAAAGCATCTGATATCTATTTTTTTTTTTAACATTTAAGGACGAACAGATTTGGTTTGGTTTGGAGTGCTACGGTCTACTTTTTGCAACACGAGGGATAATGAGACCGGGACCATCAACAAATCAGAGAATTTTCAACAAATAAGAGAAAATATATTTATCCAAAAGCATTTGATATCTATTTTTTTTTTCTCTTTTTAATATTTAAGAACGAACAGATTTGGTTTGGTTTGGAGTGCTACGGTCTACCTTTTGCAACACGAGGGATAATAAGACCGGGACCATCAACAAATCAGAGGAAATATATTTATCCAAAAGCATCTGATATCTATTTTTTTTCTCTTTTTAATATTTAAGAAGGAACAGATTTGGTTTGGTTTGGAGTGCTACGGTCTACTTTTTGTAACACGAGGAATAATGAGACCGGTACCATCAACAAATCAGAGAATTTTCAACAAATCAGAGAAAATATATTTATCCAATAGCATCTGATATCTATTTTTTTTTCTCTTTTTAATATTTAAGAACGAACAGATTTGGTTGGGTTTGGAGTGCTACGGTCTACTTTTTGCAATACGAGGAATAATGAGACCGGGACCATCAACAAATAAGAGAATTTTCAACAAATTTTCAACAAATAAGAGAAAATATATTTATCCAAAAGCATTTGATATCTATTTTTTTTCTCTTTTTAATATTTAAGAACGAACAAATTTGGTTTGGTTTGGAGTGCTACGGTCTACTTTGTTGCAACACGACGGCTAATGAGACCGGGACCTACAGCTTAAAGCCGATTCCGAACGGCTACGAACATCCATGCCACTGTGGGATTCAAACCCATGAACTCCGGTACCGAAGGCCAGCACCCTAACCAATCGGCTATTGTTCGGCTAAGAACGAACAAAAAGTTTTAAACCTGGAAATTTAAGAATAAAAGTATTTAATTTTTGGAATTTTGTAAAACAAAGTCTCACATGATAGTTTACTTAAAATGGTAAACTTTATTAATTTAAAATAGTACTTTTTCCTTTAAAAAATGTTACAGGTATTCCGAGTTTGACTCTAGAATATCACAGTTTTATCGTTAAAGTCAGATAATGTACTTAGATTGCACAGACATCTGTAATATGTTTGAAGTTAGTGTAGTGAAATTCTAAATTTAAAAAAAAAAAATAGTTCATTTCATTAGATACACAAAATGTTTAGGTTATGTATAATTGTCAGGAGTATCTAAACTGATATAATAGCTTATAAAATAAAATCGCTCTCGTGTTCGAGAAAGGTAAGATGTATGGAGGCCCCCATATGAGGCTTTGGTCCGGGACTACCAGTGGTATAAATTGGTCCCTGTGCTTTTCTGATAAACTAGCATATACCCCGTCATATGACGGGATCAGTAAAATTTTTAGTTTTCCAGAATTGTAAAGTACCCTATGAGGCATTTAAATAAAAATGGTTTGTTTTTTGTCTGAGAATTATCTTTCAACAGAAATAATAGATTAAAATTATCACATATGTACCTAATCTATTATTTAACCCAAATATAAAAGAAAATTATTTACGTAATATCTAAATTTAGTGATAAAACGTATGAAAATAATGCAAACAATATTTAAATAATCCCCTATATAATAATAGCCTAAGTTGTCTGTCCGCGAATTTCTGAAGCGGTTGTACCTGGAATGGATACAGACATCCATATTGGATTTTTCATGAGTTAGGGTTAGCAAAATTGAAAGCGAGTTCGAAATAATCCCAGCTATTATTTCAATTATCTTCTTTTTTTTTTCTCTTTTTTTAAAAACTTCACTCCTATCAAAAAAAATAGAGACAAAAAAACAGAAAAACAAAATAATACATATATTTAAATTTCTGGACTGTTTCTACTTGAACCTCCATATACTCTAATTAGTTCGCTCACAACGTGCAGGCATTGAACGTTTGGTACAATGCCTGCACGTTGTGAACGAACTAATACAAACTATTGATAACAATATTTAAATAATCCCCTATATAATAATAGCCTAAGTTGACTGTCCGCGAATTACAGTGGGCATTGTACGTTTGGTACAATGTCCACTCATTTGATCGTCGTACTTCTCGGGTTGACGGTTCTATCCCCGACGCAGGCCATTTTTTTTTTTTTTAATATCTAATAAATTTAATATTTTCTGCTTTTTCTTTTAAATTCTTATTCCGAAAGTTGTTTTATTATTTTAAAAGTCGTTTTATTATTTTTTAAATAAATTTTTCAACTTTTTATAATTTTTATTGTTTTTATTTTATTAAATTCAGGTATTGCTTTACGGATGTCTCTGGCCACATAAACATTTCATGTTGTGTATCCCTAAACTTTCTTTTCATAATGTAGTAATAGCCTAAGTTATCTGCCCGTCTGTCCTCGAAGTTATGAAGCTGTTGGACTTGGAATGGATAGAGCATCCATATTGCATTTTTGATGAGTTAGGATTTGCAAAATTCAAAGCGACTGAAGTTTATCTTTTCTAAACAACAAATCCGATTCTGAAGTAAATTGGTATGAAGCTTCGTATCACAGCGAAAAATACTGTCCTCTTTAAAACGTCCGAAATAATCGTCATTTTCGAGCGTTTAATGCCATTATTTCAAACCCCGAGAAAGCGATTAAATTGATAAATTGATCACATAACAAATAGGTAAAAATAACAATTTTTTTCTAGCCTTATGACGTCATTCCTTTAACCATTTCATTTAATCATTTCTTATCTTAAATTATTTAAATATTTTTTTCATTATTTCCATATGTTTTATCACTAAACTTAGATATTACATAAATAATTTTCTTTTTTTATTTGACTTAAATAATAGATTAAGTACATATGTGATAATTTTAATCGATTATTTTTGTTGACAAGTAATTCTCAGCCAAAAAAACAAACCTTTTTTTTAACTGCCTCATGAGGTTCTTTACAATTCTGAAAAATTAAAAATTTTACTGATCCCGTCATATGACGGGCTATATGCTAGCCTAAAATAAATGATATGGTTAAAGGAATGACGTCATAATGCTAGAAACAAAAATGTTATTTTTACCTATTTATTATGTGATAAATTGTTAAATTTAATTGTGTCTTGAAATGGGGCTTTTATTCTTAAACGCTCAAAAAGACTATTTCGAACGTTAAGATGACAGTATTTTTTTATACAAAGCATATTCATACCAATTTTTTAGAATTTACAGTTTAGGAAAAGATACATTACGTTTGAATTTTCTAACCCTAACTCATCAAAAATAATATTTTTATATTCCAAATTCAAGCTTCATAAAATTCGAGGCCAGACGAACAATAACTTATTTATTATTTGTGACGAAAGAATACCATGAAATATTATGTGGCCAGGGACATTAGAACAATAGGTGAATTTAATAAATAAAAATAATAAAATCAAAAATTGAAAAAATAAATTTTATTTTAAAAATAATAAAACAACTTAAGGATAAGAATTTTAGCAGAAAATATGAAATAATAGACATTTAGAAAAACTCTGTGTACAGAACAGTAAATCGAGATATATGACGATCAAATGAGTCACTTACTGAAATACCAGTACATAATATAATTAGAGTATATCAGTGTCGATAAAAATAGTCAGAAATTATTATCATAAAATTTTAGTATAGAATAAATAATAACTTGAAAAAAAAAATTAAACGAATACGCACTCGCTTTGAATTTTGCTAACCCCAACTCATATAAAATCCAATATGGATGTCTGTATCCATTCCAAGTCCAACCGCTGCATAAATTCGCGGACAGACAACTTAGGCTATTATTATATAAGGGATAATCTCAGTAGGATGTACAGAAGAGTCGTTTAATTCAGTAAACTCAAATGACTAATTCTAGGGATAACATTAAATTGAACTAAATTGAATTTATTAATCAAATTTGAAAAAATATAAATTTTTATTTTATAACTATCTGGAATTATTTTAAAAAAAAATTAAAAAAAAATAAATATATATATTATCAAATAAAATAAAGTATCGGACGATTATGATCTTTAATAAAAATGGTATACAGATATTTTTGAAAATGAAAAATTTAATAACTCTTTAAATAATATTAATAATGTTTTATAAAATTGTGATTAAATAATTTAATAAGAATGATCGTAATATTATTATAGCATAAAATCAATTAAAACTACGATGTTTTCTGTTTATACCATTGATAAATTTTTTGACATATGAAAAACTTTATACTCTAAATTTATTAATTAATCATATCGGATAAATAAATTGTGAATGTTATCAATAATCTCCCTAATAAAGAAGCTCCTGGCATCGATAATATTAGTTATTCAGCCATTAAAATCAATTTAAGCCTAACAACGATGTTTTCTGTCCTTATACCATTGATAAAGTTTTTGACATTAATGAAAAATTCTTTAATAACTCTTTAAATAATATTAATAATGATCCCAACCCCCCTACGGATTTTAATGAAATTGTAATTTATCATTTTTAATATAAAAACTGGCATAATATTAAATTCAGCCATTAAAAATCCCTATTAACTATGTTAATGTCTTGTTATATTAATAATCTTTGAGTTATTTACTAAAAGAATGGAAATACTACGATTGTGCCTATCCCTAAGCCCTATACTCACATCGCTAAAATATAGAAATATTTTCCTCTCTGAGAAAAACTGAAGAAACATTATATGAAGATAAACTCCTTCCTAACACACATTTATCTTAACAATACACATTTGGCTTCAGAGCACAAATTCTAAAATGTTGCTTTTTCCGAGTTCATATGATGGATTTAACCGTATGCAATCTGTATTTTTTGATATCGAGAAGGCTTTGACAAAGTACATAGCTCATTTACAAATTAATTAAACACAACTGCAGCTGTCATGATACAATTGCTAAAACTCTATTCTCGATTGGTCCTTTTCAGACACACAATAATTATACACGTAATCAATGACAAGGATATTGGTCCATTTTTTTTAATATTTACATTACTGACATCCCTCATCACCTAACACAATAGCCATGTTTAAATAATTCTTGCTAAAAATAAAACACTAAATACATAAAATACCTTCAGCGTATGTCTATTATAGTTGGTTAATGGAGAATTAAAATAAATTCTAAATAAAGCTATCTTTAGTTTTAACCATATGACCGCTGTATAAACAGGACAGCAAAAAATTCTTTAATAATAAAGTTTATATTTTTTCTGAGTGGATTTTATTTTAACATTTAAAATAGACACACTTTAGCATAGTAACAAAAAATTAGAAATCAAATTATATTGTTTGTAAAAATTTATTTTAAACCTCTTAAAAAATTGTCATTTTTTAATCTTTAATTTTATTTTTTTATTATATTATTTTTTTAAAATTGTAGGTTACTTTTAGTTTTAAAACAGAGCTAATATGTAGCTGAAATTTTGTAAAAATATATTTACATGTGTTTTGTAAGTATAAAAAATGCCTAAAATTAAGAAGACGGTCCTAATAAAAAAGCTCCTGGCATCGACAATATTAAATTCAGCCATTAAAAACCTCCCTATTAACTATGTTAATGTCTTTGTTAATTTAATTAATAAAATCTTTGAGTTAAAATACTTCCCAAAAGAATGGAAAATCACTACGATTGTGCCTATCCCTAAGCCCAGTAGTGACCCTCACATCGCTAAAAATTATAGACCAATTAGCCTCCTTTCCTCTCTGAGAAAACTGACCGAACACATTATATGCACCAGATTAAACTCCTTCCTCAACACACATAACATCATTAACAATACACAATTTGGCTTCAGAGCACAACATTCTACCACACATCAGTTGCTGCGGGTTTCCGAGTTCATCCATGATGGATTTGAGAACCGTATGCACACTGGTGCTGTATTTTTTGATATCGAGAAGGCTTTTGACAAAGTACGGCATAGCGGCCTCATTTACAAATTAATTAAACACAAACTGCCAGCTGTCATGATACAATTGCTACACTCTTACCTTCTCGATTGGTCCTTTTCAGTCCGCCACACACAATACTTATCCACACGTAGGCCCATCAATGCTGGGGTCCCACAAGGATCCAAGCTTGGTCCATTATTATTTAATATTTACATTACTGACATCCCTCATCACCACAACACGACACTAGCCATGTTTGCGGACGACACGGCAATTCTTGCTAAAAATAATAACACTAAATACATGCACAAATACCTTCAGCGTCACCTCAATATTTTAGATCTTTGGTTTGAGAGGTGGAGAATTAAAATAAACCCCTCTAAAACTAAAGCTATTTTCTTTAGTTTTAATAGGATTCCACCTCCCCCGATCTCGGTGTGTAGACAGTCAGTTTACTTCGAGAGGGAAGTAAAATATTTAGGTATCTTTTTAGATAGTAGATTAACTTGGAAAAATAACACTAATTATACTATTGCAAAATTTTATAAAGCTAGAAAATCGATCGCCCACCTCCTGTACCACAATCAAACGGGAATGGGGAATAAAGTGTTGCTATATAAGACGGTGCTTAGGCCCATTCTCCTCTACTCAACGTTAACTTCTCAAACTTGCTTTGAGTGTCTCTTCGTGATCCTGTTGCTTTGCCTTCTCTCTTTTTCTTCTGAAATATATATATATATATATATATATATATATATATATATATATATATATAGTATTAATAATTATCATATGAATCTCCTTATTGTTAGTTAAAACTTTGCATTTAAGAGTGACTTGTCTGAGCATCCAGTACTCTTACGTACTTTAAATAAACTTTATACTTTATTTATACTTTATTTTACTGTCGCTAAAACTCAAGCATCCATTCTTATTTATCCTCTTCCATGTCGTAAGATCATTTGCATAGTTGTTTGCATTACTCCTTATAATCAGAACTAGATAAGAATTCGTAATAAGTTCACTTCACTGAGTCATTTCCTCTACTCATGGTCTGGGGTTGGCTTCACTCAGATCCAGAGACTGCAAACAATTCAGAATAAAATCAGAATGATAATAAAATTTCATAGGTATTTAAGGAATGATGTTATTCATAACATACTTAATAGAACCCATTAGACAAGATTACAATTTTTTTATAACCTAACAATATAATAGAAGAAATATTTAATGATTTACGACCCTGCTGAAAATCGGCGCAGACCGAGATCCACTACTTTATTATCGGGGATTCGCCCTCAGGTGCAAAATGTCTAATTGTCTTATGTTGTTAATATCAACATGCCCAGAGAGAAAAAAAAACTCTGGAACTCTATATCCAGTGTTGCCAACCTGCAAAAGCAAAATTATGGATTCTAGGTCCTTAAATTATGGCACTGGCTTATAAATTATTGTACATTTTTGTAATAGTTAAAAATAGTGTTAATAGATGGAGCTTGTACGATATATTTTTCTGGTTATACATTTCTCTCTCCCCCGTTAAATATCTCTTATATATATATTTATTATATATATATATATATACTTTTAATAATGTTATAATTCATTATTCACTGTTGCTTTTTTTTAAAAAAAATATGAAATATAGTAATAAAGCCGATTATTATTTAATAATTGGTTTACTAAAAATACCATATTTTAGTGAAAACTGCAATAGAACAAGTAAAATGCAAAGTTACTTCTAATTAAAATTAGTAATCATTAAAGAATATCTCCAGTATAATTGTGAATATTCAGTAATTTTGCATTCAACAATTTTATTTTAGACTGATTTAAATAATTGAAATAACTAACAGATAAAACACTGACATAACAATTTTTAAAATGAGGAATTTGCACATGTGGGGATTCGAACAACTATGTTTTTCTGATAATTTCAGACTCGTAAAAAAATTTCTCAAAAATGTAAAAAACTGGGTCCCCTCATAAAAAATATTAATTTTAAAGTTAAGCTAAAATCACTGACATCAAAACTCCGTTTTTGTGATGTCATCGTTATAGACCAATATTTTTGTATTGCTTTTAAGTGCGCACTATTTTCCGATTTTTTTTTTTGCAACTAAAATTTCTACTATCAAAATTTATTTTTATTTAAATGAATTTATTTTATCGATAGATAGCTTATATCTCAATTTTATCATATTTTTGGATTTAAAAAAATAACAACGTAAAAAAATTGACAGAATGTCAATGTTTTCTTCTAAAAAACCGATTTTATGGAGCAAAATACGAGGAATTAAAACCCAAATTGTAAAATCATTTATATTTTTTTCCAATTTTACTTAACATGTATTAATACTTTAATTCATGCTAAAAAACACAGCTCTTTTTTTTTAAACACAAACAAGTCAAATAATACATATATCATTTACACAATTTGTATACATTTTTTATAAATAGAGACTTATATTAAAATAAAAATTAAAAGTATTATTGTGAGATTCATTATCTTCGTGTTAAAAAGTAGACCGTAGCACTCCAAAACCACCGAAACCAAAACAATCTTAGATATTTTAAATATGATAAAAAAAATTAAAATTTAAACATTTCTTAATTATTTTATACATTTTTATAGCAATACTTTTATTGCCTCATTAATGTCAAATTAAAAAATGTATAAATCTCTCAAATTAAATTTATTTTAAAGTAATATCATTATTAATATTTTAAAAATATTATACCTTTTTTCAAATTAGTCACATTTAATCGAAAAATATCACTGGATTGATACACAAAAAAGTGATCTAAAAAATATTATAATACCTTGAAAATACATAATTTGAGTTATTTTATTAGATAATTTATATGCTTTAGATATTTATATGTTTTTCGATATTTATAATGCTTATAAATTTTTTATTGTATAACTCTGTGATAATACTCAGAATTAGCAGTTTTATTATAGCACTGGTTAATATCAAATATCCTTTAAATATAGGTATTTTATATACTTAATTGTTCTAAATAGTAATATTTAAACAAAAGCAAGCATTTATACCGAGAAATGTCTTAAAAATAAAGATGATTTATATGATAATTCTTTAATTTCTCATTTTCATTATTTCCAGATTTTTGTATGTGGGTCTTTCCTAAAAATATCTTCTCATTGCAATTAGTTGTTGATTTACAGAGTCACAATACAAATTTAGAGTATATTTTTTAATGCCAGCAACAAAAAAAAATTCTATTTTATGCGATACTTACACAAAACAAATTAAAAGTCGCCTTTAACATGTAAACAACATAGGCACTCGGTGTCTGCATGAACATGACGTTACAAACTCGGCGGAGAAAAAATATCTTTTGAGAGACGTTAAAATCCTAAAACATTAGAAATCACTCATTAAATGAAAGAAAAATAGCTACTGTCCTGCTTACTTTTTTGTCTTCTATCGAAAAATCAAATAAAAAACGTGAATTCCTATTTCTTTATTTTATATTCGTTTCAAATAATATCAAACATTAGTACTAGTAATATTCAATTTAAAATATACATGTTTATAATTGACATTTTCCTTTCTTTTATTACACAGTACATATGCTTTCTCAACTGTGTCAAGATTATTTACTTTCATTTAATGAAGAAGCCCCTCAAAACATCCTTAAGCTGCTCTAAAATCTACAACAATAATTATTTGATCGGGAAAAAGTGATAAAAAAATTAATTAGACATTCTCTGTTTTTTGTTGTTGATCTTTATAGAGTTACAATTAAATTAACCGTTCTTTTAATTCTCCATTAGTCTAATGTTGTTTTATCGTACAAATCAGGAAAATATCGTGCAGTTTTTCAGAATTATGTCACACAATTTTGAGATTATTTTTCATCGTACAGCGTTTTAAGTTATCGTACATATACGATAATTATCGTATGGTTGGCAACACTGTCTATATCTGCAGTTTTTCTTGCTTAATCGTTTATTTCATTATATTGCTTGTATATCTTATGTTCCTTTTGTAAAGAGTTTATACAGAGGATTAAAAAATAAATGAAAAATAAATATGGGTTATGTTGATATCTAATAATTCATGTGTATATTTGTATAACTATTGTAAATCATGTATCTCAATTTTTGTATGTATGTGGTCTTTCTTCTTTTTTTCTCTTCTTCTTTTTTTTTCTTTATTCGCTTAACATATACTCATTCAGCCAAAAGTGAGTAATGTTTCCATATGTCTATGTTCAGTACTGAGGTAAAAGGGCCTTCGGCCCTAGGAGCCCCGAAATCTCCATTCCAGTGTCCAGTGTCAAATGACCATTTCATTTGACTAAAACTACCCTTTTCGATAAATGTACCCTGTCCCATTTTAAAATGAATGTGATCTCTATTCAAGCATTCTCTTGTAGTATCTATTTTCATTCCCCCCCCTCCTCCTCGTTCAAAGAATATTATCTTCAAACCTAACCTGACCAAACTGGTCAGGTTACCTCCAAAGGTCACCTCCAAACTGGTACATTCCCTTTCTCAGAATTCTCCTTTCTTCTGGTTTGGTTATTGCTGATTGTGCAGTTTAGGCAGAAAGCAAGTTTTTCTTTCTGAGGAAGTTTAACGTTAGGAAAGCGGAAGCAGTCATTTTGAAACGAATTTCAAATTCTAATACTTCCCATGCAATATCCTGTTCTTCATTGACTTTTTCTAATTATTCAAAAAGAACATTCAGATAAAATAGTTATTTATTTTTACTCATTATTATCAAAGCTGTAAGCGTATATACCTAGACTCAGTCCGTCATTTTAGCCACTAAACAAATATATGTGTTTATGTTGTGTTTACATTCTATTTTTAGTTCTTTTTGATGGAATCGGTATAAATGAATAAGGGTTGATTTCGAAAGCATCTTAGCCTTTATGTTAGTTAACAATTTTTGGTCTACGACAAGGGATATATATAACTTGTTACAATATAATCAGTAATTTATGAATTACCATTTTATGGTAGCAAATTAATTCTAACTTCTAGGGGCAGCTTGTTCAAACTTTTATCTGCGTTTATATTCATGCCTATATAAACCAAAAGTAATGCTAAATTTGTTAACTTCTTGTGACCAGTTCTACTACTGAGAAATGTTTTTGTCTATTCATGGTTGAAAACGACCTTTCAACATTTGCAGTGAAAACTAGTAATGTTAGTACTAAATATAAGTTCAATTAAAGCTAGAAATTAAGGTATTTACTAAATATTTTATTACTAAAAAAAACTATGTACAGAAATGTACAAATTCAATAAACGATAACATTCAGATCTGAAAGATAATATACATACAAGATGCGTATAAAAACAGTATGGCTATTAAACAAAAAACAATTATTGCTATAATGTTAAATTTTACATTTGTATTTGCCTTTTTTGCAGGTTCGTTCCGAGTGCGTATCACGTGTTAGAAGAAAAACAATATTCGATCCAAATTATAGCAAATATTAAATATTCTATGCAAGAATAATTAACATAGAATAAACTTATTAAATTTTATCTAGCAAAAGTTCTCAAAAAAAAACAAATAAATAAGCGGTTATACCAGTTAGCAGAAAGCCTCGAGAGAATACAAACAAAAATGTTTATGTTGTTCATTTAATATATATTTTTTTTTTCTTGAGAAGCTATAATAGATTTTATAATTTTAAAGCTGTTGGTTAGGATGCTTAAACCAATAATTTTTGTAACTAATGAAGGTGATAATTATGTACACATAAATTTAACATTAACAATTTCAGTTAGTCAATGCAGTTTTTCAATTATTTTTGAACATGTATTATGTACTCGTGAGTTGAAAAACTTTTCTCTTGTTCGTTTTTCATGAACAGTACAATGTACATTAATTTTAATATTTGTTAACTTCTTGTGACTAGTCAGTTTTATTGCGATGAAATTTTTTGCTCTATTCATGATTGAAAACGACCTTTCCACATTTGCAGATTTTATTAGGATTAGAAACCTAGACAACAATTATTTATTATTTATTTTCTAGATACTTCTTGTGATCAGTTCTGTTGCGAAGAAACGTTTTGGTCTATTCATGTTGAAAACGACCACAGTATCGATAAGGGCGGATTTTTGTCTCTTGTGATCAGTTCTGTAGCGAAGAAATGTTTTGCTCTGTTCTTTGTTGAAAATTACCTTTCAACATTTGTAGTGAAAACTAGTAATGTACATTAATTTCAATATTTGTTAAATTCTTGTGATCAATCTATTGCGTAGGAAAGTTTTGCTCTAATTACGGTTGAAAACAACCTTTCAACGTTTTCAGTGAAAATTAGTAAACAACATTAATATTAATTGTTAAATTCTTGTGATGGTTCCTGTTGCGAAGAAATGTTTTGCTCTGTTCATGGTTGAAAACGACCATCCAACAATCGCAGTGAAAACTAGTAATGTACATAAATTTTTATATTTGTTAGCTTCTTGTGATCAGTTCTGTTGGGAAGACATGTTTTGGTCTATTCATGGTTGAAAACAACCTTTCAACATTTGTAGTGAAAACTAGCAATGTACATTAATTTCAATATTTGTTAAATTTTTGTAATCAGTCTATTGAATAGAAATGTTTAGCTCTAACCACGGTTGAAAACGACCTCTCTACATATGCCGTGAAAACTAGTAGTGTACATTAATTTCAATATTTGTTTACTTCTTATGACCAGTTCTGTTGAGAAAAAATATTTTTATTCATAGTTGAAAACGACCTTTCAACATTTGTAGTGAAAACTAGTAATGTACATTAATTTTAATATCTGTGAACATCTTGTGATCAGTTCTATAGCGAAAAAATGTTTTGGTCTATTCATGGTTGAAAACGACCTTTTAACATGTGTAGTGAAAACTAGAAATGTACATAAATTTTTATATTTGTTAGCTTCTTGTGATCAGTTCTGTTGAGAAGACATGTTTTGGTCTATTCATGGTTGAAAACAACCTTTCAACATTTGTAGTGAAAACTAGTAATATACATTAATTTCAGTACTTGTTAAATACTTGTGATCATTCTATTGCCAAGAAATGTTTTGCTCTATTCATGGCTTAAATCGACCTTTCAACATTTTCAGTGAAAATTAGTAAATAACATTAATTTTAATTGTTAAATCCTTGTGATCAGTTCTGTTGCGAAGAAATGTTTTGGTCTATTCATGGTTGAAAACGACCTTCCAACATTTGCAGTGAAAACTAGCAATGTACATTAATTTTAATATTTGTTAACTTCTTGTGATCATTCTATTGCGAAGAAATGTTTTGCTCTATTCATGGTTGAAAACGAAATTTCAACGTTTTTAGTGAAAATTAGTAAATAACATTAATTTTAATTGTTAACTTCTTGTGATCAGTTTTGTTGCAAAGAAATGTTTTGCTCTATTTATCATTGAAAACGACCTTCCAACAATATATAAACAATATATAAACAAATATATAAATAACAACCATACGAATTTTGTAAATAAAAAAGTATATTTTCGTGGATAAATTTATAATAGTATGATAAATATGAAAAATCAAATAGAAATAGTAGTATATAGTTTTAATTTTTTCCCTTTCTGTGGTTTCACATCGACTGATGTAAAAACTAGTTTTTATCTTTCTAAATTTTTCCAGAATCTATGTAGCAGACAAGAGCATTCGGTTTCGTTTTCCTATATATACCGTTATTTCTGTACCCACAAACAAATCATGTCGTTACACTAACCCAGGGATGGACAAACTTTTTCGGCCGAGGGCCAAAAATCGAAAGAAAATTAGCTTGGTGGACCAAGATAAATTTTTCTAACATTTTACAAACAACATACAAATACCTAATGGTTTAAATACGTTAATGAGATGAATGAAATTGAGATTTCATTTTTAAAAGTTCCTTATACTGAGGTTCGAAGTGAGATGTACTGATTTTAAGGAACGATGCTCAATGCTCATCTGTCAGTCTACTTCTGAAATTATTCTTTCTAAGGTTTAAAGTTGAAAACAATGTTCACCTATAAAACAAATATATGCTGATCTTCTGGTAGAAAATAAATTTATTAATATTTAAGCAAATAGAAAAAGATCGATATAATTATAAAAATATATTTATAATTTGCACGAACATTTTAGCGTAAAAACAGCGGTCGCCCTCTATTTTTCTCATTGCAGTACAACGCTCTATTAAACGAAAACGTACTAGTATGTCCCGCATATAATAAAAACAAATTAAGTTATAAATTATTTACACAATCTAATAAAATTATATAAAAAGTATTTTTTCCGTGGTTAATTTATAATCTGAATGTAGAAAATATTGGACTAAATTTTCTTGCTAACAAAAAAAATACTGTTGTTTTAAAACATTCGAAATCTATACATTTTTTTTTCATGAATTTATTATTCCAATCATAGAACAAAATCAACTATTTCAATCATTATTAATTTAATTCATAGTTTTCTTTCATTTACACTGTGATAAATTGTTTATAGCATATAGCAATGGTTTAATTGTACTTTTTTTCATATATAAGAATTAGATTTAATCTGTTCTAAAAAACTAAAAATTTTCGCGAAGTGTAATATACCCTGACGATATAAGATAGCATTCTGAAATACAAAGTATAAAATATTGTTTTATATCGAAATATAAATTTCTAGTATAGTATAATCTGAAAATTTATTTTCTATTTAAAATGTTAATAGCAAAATTAATAAATATTCCACCAGTCTGCTTCATTTTACGAGATCCCGGACTTATTCCACTATGGCATATGCAATGTTTTATATTTTAATTATTTTGAAATTATGTTGCAAATATAAAAGAGCAACATCTGAAGAAAAACTGAGACTCGCTGAATTAATATATAACAAAATAGAAAAAAGAATTATTATTGCTTTTTTCTCAAGTAACGAAAATTTTAGAAACGTGAATTTGTGGATATTTGCATCACTGTTTAATTTACATACAGACTTCTTTCAAAAAAATCTATTTCTTTTGCAAAAAATAGTTATTTTGTATTTTATAAATAAAAGTAATAACCAAATATAATAAAATAGTTAATCTTATTCTACAATTTTCTTTTTCTGAATTATAGCCTAATTGATTTTAAAAAAGCATCCATATTTTTTTTGATATTTTAAACACAATGAAAAAGAATGTGTCTTAAAACACATTTCGAAACCATGTTTTTTCGAGCATTTAAGGCCGTTATATCAAGCCCCATTTTAAGAGTAGGCGATTAAATTTATCAATGTATCGCATAATAAATAGGTGAAAAAACTTGTAAAATTCTTTATTAGGAAAAAAATTAGTATAAAAATATTTTACAATATTTAATTCTTTATAGCTCAGAAACCTGGACTACATATATTTATTAATTTTTATTAAATTTAATTGTAATAAAAACTCTCTCATATTTGTTACATAATTTTTTTATTAGGAAAAAATGGTATAAAAATATTTTACAATGTTTAATTCTTTAAAGCTTAGAAACCTGGACCACAATTATTTATTATTATTTTTTTTTTGTTAGATTTAATAGTAATAAAAACTATCTCGTATTTGTTAAATACTTTCTTTATTAGGAAAAAATTTGGTATAAAAATATTTTACAATATTTAATTCATTATAGCTCACAAACCTGGACTATATATATTTATTACATTTCATGAGATATAACTGTAATACAAACTTTCTCTCATTTGTCTTATTTTAAATTGTTTAAATATCGTCTGCATTATGAAAAAAATTGTATAAAAATATTTTACAATATTTAATTCATTATAGTTCAGAAACTTAACAACAATTTATTTATTAATTTTATTAGGATATTATGCAAATAATTTTCATTTATATTTGGCTTTACTTGTAAGCAAAACTCGTATTTGTAAAAATGCTTTCATTATTAGTTCATTATTAGGAATAAATTGGTTTAAAAATATTTTACATTTAATTCTTTATAGCTTAGATAACATGGACCACATTTATTTATTATTTTTTATTTGATTTAATTTTAATAACAATTAGAGCAAGCAAAACGTATAAGATAAGGGTATAAGTATATATATATATATATATATATATATATATATTATATATATATATATATATATATATATATATATATATATCATATATATCAAAACTTCCAAACGTTTTTGAATATTCGGGCAAAGAACTGGTGCTCGAAAATGTCACGCCCGAGTATTACTCGGGGTAATTTTTTATTAATGCATCGTATTGTTATACCCGAATATATATCATGTACTTCAAAATATAAATTTTTAACTACTAAGTATAATTTATTTTGTAGTAAACATTTGAGTTTTGCAATAAAAAAAAATTGACAATTTGTGTACCCAAATCATCAAAATAACTTGACAGTTAAAGGGTTAAATAATAGATTGGGTACGTAAGTGATAAGTTTAAATTTAATCATCGATTATTTTGTTGCAAGATAATTCTCAGCCGAAAAACCAACCATTTTTTTACCTGCCTCATAGGGTACTTTACATTTCTGGTAAAATAAAAATTTTACTGATCCCGTCATATGACGGGCTATATGCTAGTACCTTAATATTAAGATAACATGGTAAGAATCCAAAGTTTTTAAGGATTACAGCTTGCATTGTGATTGTTTTGAAATCCGAATTTTTAGGATAAAATTGTAGCTCTAAAAATTTTAATTTGCAAGAAAAAAAAAGGTTTGGATTGAAAGAAAGCTAAAGCTATTCAAAAATACTAATATACCCTCCTACTTTAAAGTATTATCGCGATATATCAATGATATCAATATTAATTTGGGGATATATAGGGATATTAAATTCCTGATTTCAATATCAATTTGAGGATATTTTGCGATATTAAATTTCTAATGCCAAAATCAATTTGTGGATATGTTACTGTGAAAGACCGAAATCTGGAGAATGTCGACTTTCACCGGTGAATGTCAACATTCACGTAGTCGTTTTGGTGTATGTTAAAGGAAAACAAAGATTCAGGAGTCATGTGAAAATAATAAACTAGCGGTATTACGCATGAAAATTAGAGATGTAAAAAACCCGAAATTTTGAAGAGGTGGAAATAAACCCGTCACCGAGGTATTTGGTGTATGTCGACATTCATGAATGTCGACATCTCCAATTTCGGGCATTCACAGTAACATATATACATATAAATAATATTTATATATCATATATGATATATATATATATATATATATATATATCCTTGAATATATATATATATAACATATATATATATCTAGGGAGAAAATAAAGGTATATATTATAATAGAATTCGACATACACCTGGGAAGAAATTATTTTAACAATGTTTACATTTATTTTTTTCAACAGTAGCTATTTAAGAACTAGCATATTATTTCTAAGAGATTTTTTTTTTTACTTTTGTCAATATATATATTCAAGAAATAATAGCAATGAGCATTTAAATGATTTTATAGTAATACTTATGTAATTAATGACCCTGTTAGTCTTATCAAACACATAACTGGTCGCTTCAATTTAAACCACAAATTGATTTTGGCATTAGAAATTTAATATCGCAAAATATCCTCAAATTAATATTGATATCAGAATTTAATATATTATTTATTATGTAAATTGCTTTATGCTAAACTTTTTTCTTCTTCTTTTATAAAATAAAAATAAATGTTTCTAAATTTAAAATAACAGTTTATTATTTTTTGTAATGCATATATCATTTAAAGGTGTAATCAAATGACACTGTTGCCTTTTGTGTCCAATTATGACAAATTATAATTATCTCAAATCAAATTATAATATATATATATATATATATATATTTATATATATATATATATATATATATATGTATATATATATATATATATATATATATATATGTATATATATATATATATATATAGCATGGACTTCGTAGAAACTTTGGAATCAGCTTTAAGCAGTAAGTGTCGTGCAGTAGCATGTATATATATATATAATATTATATATATATATTATATATATGTATATATATATATGTATATATATATATATGTATATATATATGTATATATATATATATGTATATATATATAATATATATATATGTATATATATATATAATGTATATATATATGTATATATATAATATATATTTATATATATATGTATATATATATATATATATATATATATTTATAATAAATATATATGTATATATATATATATATTTATATATATATATATATATATATATATATATATAGATATATATATTATATATAAATTTATATATTTAATATTATATAATTTTATAAATATATATATATATATTATATTATATTTAATATATATAATATAATATATAATAATTTATATATTAATATGTATATATATATAAATATATTTTTATATATTTATATATTAATAATATGTATATATATATTTATATATATATATATGTTATATATATATATATATATGTATGTATATATATATATATTATATATATATATGTATGTATTTATATATATATATGTATGTATATATATATTTTATATGTTATATATAGATTAATATATATATACATATAATATATATATATTATATATAATATATATAGAGAGAGAGAGAGAAAGAGAGAGAGAGATGTTATCAAGAAAAATAATGATTTATGGGTTTTGTGACACTACAGATTATTGCCTAATATTTCTGTAATATTAAAAATATTAGATATTTCTCAAAGGAAAAATATACTCATACTTTCATGCTAACCGTGATACCTTGTTAAATATAGTTAGTTATTCCAGTTATTCAAATTTTTTTTCATAGCATATAATAGTTAAATTTTGTGAAAATATCAACTTTTGAGGTCTACAACAAAGACAGAAAAAAATTGGTGGTTCTCTTTGTGTCTCAGTGAATTGGCAATTTCAAAATACTTCAAAATTCCCTTGTTTGGAGATTTTCAAAATTCCCTTCCCAAAAAACCCGGTTTTTTCCCGGGTTTTTTTCCACTGCTCACAACTCTAATGAAAATGTCGCCCAAAATTATTTTTAATTGTGTCACCAGATCTTCTGAGTCGCGTGTGGGATCCGATCATTCTTTTGTGTATCAGCGTGGACTTAGTTGCCATGGTGACGCTTAGAGTGAGATCGCAGTCTGATATATGGAAAAATGATCCATCCCTAATTGTATATGTATATATGTGTGTATGTATATATATATATATATATATATATATATATATATATATATATATATATATATATATATGTGTGTGTGTGTGTATGTGTGTGTGTGTACATGTATATGTATGTAGCCCAGGTGACCTTGAAATAATCAGCCTTGATGTTCAATGGCATGATGTATTTGCATGATGAGAACGCAATCAAGACACTGGAATATTCAAAAACCATCGAATAAGTCAGTATACGATGGGGAATATACTGGTGCGGAGTTTGGCGTGTTTTCACCGTTTTATTTTTAAAGCAGAATTGTACTTAGTTTCCTGAAAATTTCTTCTCTTTCTTTCCAGCCAGCTATATCGAAAGAGTTGAAGCAAATCCTGCTAACTGTTGACGTAAGTTGTTTATATTTGTTTTCTTTAGTTATTCTATTTTTCTTAAGATCCGTCTACTTTGGGAGAACTTTTTCTTTAAACGTAGAAACTAGTTCATGTTTTTAGATTTTTATATTTATTTTTTCTATTATCATAG
Source organism: Pardosa pseudoannulata (assembly GCA_032207245.1). Classification (NCBI taxonomy): domain Eukaryota; kingdom Metazoa; phylum Arthropoda; class Arachnida; order Araneae; family Lycosidae; genus Pardosa; species Pardosa pseudoannulata. The sequence goes on from CM063507.1 coordinate 32,648,511, forward strand.
AGAATTGCACTTAAAAAATTTATTCCTGGAGAAGTTTTTATAAAATTTCTAATAAATGAAGAAAATTTAGTAAAAAAATCGAGTTTTTTCAAAAGGTATAATTTTAAATAAATTTAATTATTTCAATATTTTTTGATGCTACACATTTCTTATACACTGGACTAGTGAATCACTTAAAATTCTTGCTTAATTTACATTTGGTAAAAAATTTGGTCCTTCAAAATCATACACATTGAATTTTTAACGAATTTTCATTACCTTTATATCTAACTATGAGTGTAACATCATTAAAAAATATCCAAATTTAAAGCTTTTAGATCATTTACTAGGCAATACTATCAAAAGCATTCATAATAATTTTCAACAAAATAGTTTATGGACTTTTTGTGAAATCACATTTCAAGTTTCAACATTGTATTAAAAATACCGTTCTGAGAAAAACGCATTTGAAGTTTATGAATGCAACTTTATCTATTAATAAATTAAAGAACATCTTTAAAATTCCCCACACTTTCTTGCTTCAAAACTTTCTAACTGCGAAGTTGCTAATTATTAAAAATTGTCGAAAAATGTTTAAACTAATCTTCACGAAAATTTAAAAAGTTTTGTCCAAAAAATGCTCATTAAAAGGCTTTAAATTCACAACTTCCGGTTCCGAAATCGCTACTTCCATTTTATTTTGACAGCTGTCATTGATGTTTAAACACTGTAAGTTTTCTTTAAATGCCTTAGAGACAAAACAAAAACAGATTTAGAAGCCTAAAAGTGGAAATTTTACAATAGAAAAATAAAAAAAAAAAAACATGATTTTTGGCAAAAAATTATGTTTTTAACGTAGACGGATCGTTGTTTAGATCAGTAGAATACCCAGCATTTATTTATTTATTTATTTATTTTGATGCATATCAACATTGTCCTGAAGGTAGCAATTTCTTTAGTTTAGAAACATTACCTGGTAATAACTAAAGAGTACGTTACATTCATCTCACTTCTTTATTTTAAAACTGTTCAAGGGGGGTATAATTTTATCAAATTATCTTCTTTATAATCAGGAAATTTATAATCAATATAATAATCGGTATAAGCAATTTCTTTAGTTTTTGCCAAGTACTGTGTCTAAACTGAAGAATATGGTACATACATCTTACTTCTTTAATTTAAAACTGTTCAAGGTTTGGTATAATTTTTTATAAAAATTATATTCTTTACAATCATAAAATTTATAATCGATATAATAATCAGTATAAGCAATTTCTTTAGTTTAGAAATACTTGGCAAAATCTAAAGAATACGCTACATGCATCTTACTTTTTAAATTTAAAACTGTTCAAGGTTTGGTACAATTTTCTCAAATTAATTATTAAAATTATATTCTTTACAATCATGACATTTATAATCGATATAATCGATAATAATCAGTATAAGCAATATCTTTAGACACATTACTTGGCAAAAAATAAAGAGTACGCTACATATATCTTACTTCTTTAATTTAAAACTGTTCAAGGTTTGGTATAATTTTATCAAATTATAAAAATTATATTCTTTACAATCATGAAATTTATGATCCATATATAATAATCGATATAATCTATAATCATCAATGTAAGCAATTTCTTTAGTTTAGACCAGTGATGGACAAGTGTTTTCGGCCCCAGGCCAAAAATTGAAAGAAAATAAGTTCGGCGGGCCAAGATAAATTTTTCTAAAATGTTAAAAACAATACACAAGTACCTAACTGTTTAAATACGTTAATGAGATGAATCAAATTGCGATTTCATTTATAAAAGATCCTTATACTGAGGTTTGAAGTGAGATGTACTGATTTAAAGGAACGGTGCTAAATGCTCATAGGTCAGTCTACTTCTGAAATTATACTTTCTAAGGTTCAAAGTTGAAAATACTTGTTAACATATAAGAAGCAAATAAACAGCTGATCTTCTGAGCGTGAGATAATAAATTTGGGATATAATATTTAAGCAAAATTAGAGATATATATAATGTATAAATATATATTTCTTTTAATTTGCCTCTGACCGGCAACTTAAAATTCTATTCACGGGCCGGATAAAACTTTCAGGCTGGCCGGAGTTGGCCCGCAGGCCGTAGTTCGCCCATCCCTGGTTTAGACACACTACTTGACAAAAAATAAAGAATACGCTACATGTATCTTACTTCTTTAATTCAAAACTGTTCAAGATTTGGTACAATTTATCAAATTATAAAAATTATATTCCTGACAATCATGAAATTTTTAATCGATAAAAACACCCTGACACTGTCAATGTTATCAAATCAACTGAGTAAGAAACTTTAGATACTTCATTAGATGAGAGGACAAAACCCCCCTAAGCTATTAACTCTCAACAATAATAAAACAACCATAAAATTTAAAATCGATATAATAATCGGTATAAGCATTTTCTGTAGTTTATAAATATTACTTGGCAAAATATAAAGAACACGCTACATGCATATTACTTCTTTAATTTAAAACTGTTCGCTTGGTATAATTTTATCAAATTATAAAAACTATATTCTTTACAATCATAAAATTTATAATCGTTATAATAATCGATAATAATCGGTATAAGCAATATCTTTAGTTTAGACACACTATTTGGCAAAAACTAAAGAATACGCTAGATGCATCTTACTTCTTTAATTTAAAACTGTTCAAGGTTTGGTATTATTTTATCAAATTATAAAAATTACATTCTTTACAATCATGAAATTTATAATCGATATAATCCATAATAATCGGTATAAGCAATATCTTTAGACTCATTACTTGGCAAAAAATAAAGAGTACGCTACATAATCTTACTTCTTTAATTTAAAACTGTTCAAGGTTTGGTATAATTTTATCAAATTATAAAAATTATATTCTTTACAATCATGAAATTTATAATCCATATAATAATCGGTATAAGCAATTTCTTTAAATTAGACACACTACTTGCCAAAAATTAAAGAATGCGTTACATACATCTTACTTCTTTAATTTAAAACTGTTCGTTTGGTATAATTTTATAAAATTATAAAAACTATATTCTTTACTATCATGAAATTTATAATCGATATAATAATCGATAATAATCGGTGTAAGCAATTTCTTTAGTTTAGACACAGTACTTAGCAAAAACTAAAGAATACACTACATGCATCTTACTTCTTTAATTTAAAACTGTTCAATGTTTGGTATAGTTTTATCAAATTTTAAAAATTATATTCTTTAGAATCATGAAATTTACAATCGATATAAACACTCTGACATTGTCAATGTTATCAAAACAAGCTGAATAAGACACTTTGGATACTTGTTTAGATCAGAGGACAACAACCCCCTAAGCTATTAACTCTCTACAAACCAGGAGGCACTGAGACCACGACGTAAGACTATCATCTAAATGGTTTAATTATGATTAGAGAGACTTAAAAGCATAAAAGCTACTAGATCGAAATACATAGCATCTCATAGACTCCCTTGGAAAAAAAATTCATTGGGACAGCCTTGTAGGCTGTAATGAGAAGAATAAAAATTATAAGAATAAAGATCCTTTAAGGAAAGCCATAACGTTGCCAAAGCCCTGTGTCGTGGGGTAGCGCTACGCGTTCCCACAACACAGAGGTGAGGATAGATCCCCGGGCCAATCAAAGTTGACTCAGCTTTTCATCAATTCGGTGGTTAGACAAACTGAGGACAAAGCATGCTGGGAACTAAACACTGGGGGTTCCGCGTAAGGTTGACCACCTAACCGGAACATATGCACACCCAAGGGCTCTTGGTCTTGGAAACAGAGATTGGCACTGAAAGCCCTGTCCTCCTAGGGGGCTGTTGCCCTGAGGAGTTTAGGTTACTATAGGTTTGGTTTGGTTTGGTTTGGAGTGCTACGGTCTGCTTTTTGCAACACGAGGGCCAATGAGACCGGGACCTACAGCTTAAAGCCGATTCCGAACAGCTACGAAAATCCATACCACTGCGGGATTCGGACCCACGAACTCCGGTATCGAAGGCCATCGTTCGGCTAGGTTACCATAGGAGGAGGGAGGATTGAACATATTCTACAGGGAGGAGGCATCCTTTCAATTCATATTAAAACTCCAAATCTTCCAAATCTTTTTCAAAATAGTAACTTCACTGGGGATAGACATTGCATTGTCGCATTTGAGGATTGAATGATCTGACATAGGTCCAAATGCATCAAAGTAAAGAATCTTACTTAATTTCTAACGAAATTACATAATTTAAATTCTGGATGGTTCGAAATGTTTGACATTCAAATTAAGCACTTTCAGCCCTGTTGTTGCGGCGAATGAAAAACTTGCTAGTAATAAATAACTAGCATTTCACTTTTTAGAATAGCATCACTTATGTTGTTGTATTCATAAATGTTTTTACTTGTTCTTTACTTTTGATTGTAAGTTAGGAAATAAATACTTGTGTTAAAATACTATCTCCTAATATCTGAAGTATTTATTTCC
>CM063507.1:32657995-32700495 GCA_032207245.1 Pardosa pseudoannulata
GGTCCCGGTCTCATTAGCCCTCGTGTTGTATAAAAGTAGACCTTAACACTCCAAACCAAATCAAGTTGTACCCCTGTAAAACAGTGCATCTGTCGGGCACCTGACCGTAGATTGCTATTTAGGTTCGCCTCAAATCTGGGACTTTTAGGTCCGTACCAGCTCGTCCAGAGTCTCTGTGAATTCCATTCAGAAACTGTGTAAATAGCTTTATATTTTAGTCAAGAATTAAAGTTGTTATTGTTTTAAGCTGTACGTAAAGCCGAACGATGGCCGAATGGTTAGAGTGCTGGCCTTCGGAACCGGAGTTCGTGGGTTCGAATCCCACTATGGCATGGATGTTCGTAGCCGTTCGGAACCGGCTTTAAGCAGTAGGTCCCGGTCTCATTAGCCCTCGTGTTGCAAAAAGTAGACCGTAGCACTCCAAAACCAAACCAAATAAGCTGTACGTAGTAGTAAGTAAAGTAAAATTAGGCCGTAGAAAAGTAAACCATAAAAGTAGACCGTAGCACTCCAAACCAAATCAAATAGTACCCCTGTACAATAGTGTATCTGTCGGGCACCTGACCGTAGATTGCTATTTAGGTTCGTCTCGAACCTGGTACTTTTAGGTCCGTACCAGCTCGTTCAGAGTTCCTGAGAATTTCATTCGGAAATTGTGTAAATAGCTTCATATTTTAGTCAAGAATTAAAGTTGCAATTGTTTTAAGCTGTACGTCGTGTCACTACAACTTCGACACTCACACGGTGTCAAAGGAAGATCCAGTGACGTTAAAATATCATTCAAAATATCACCATTCCATAACATCGACTATTCTAAATATTGATGGTCCAAAATGTCGCCAAACTGGCATTCAAAACTTAGTCTGCAGAGTCTGGAGTGTTTTTCTAGGTATTGATAAATTTCTTATGCAAGCCTGTTTTTCATTTAAAATTTCATAGCTCAATATCGTATTTAAAAGCACAAATTAAGGATGTAACTTCATTTGAATAAGGAATAAATATGTTTTCTTTTTAATAAAATCTAATTTAAATTATAGAAAAGCCTTCAATTTATTAATCACGTGAAAATGTTGAATAGAAACTGAGACACAACATTATGTAGCCTCCACACTATGACCAATTGTTCACCACTTCCTGATGGTGAACTTGGACGATGGTTCACGGGTTGCATCCACACGCTGGGCCACTAAATGAGCCGAGCTGTGGATTTGTTCATAGGGTATACTGCGCACTTTAGTTGCGCATCTGGATGCCTTTAATCTCTGGAGAAAAGCCGCTTCCGAAGCCATCGTCCGCAAAGGCTATTTTATCGTCTGCTACCATGGTCCACGATAAACCATGCCCCCTCCAGACGGTGGTAATGGCTTGCAGTGGACCATAGTGTGGAGGGACCTTTAAAATATTGATGAGACGAACATTCTTTTACCAATTTCTCTCCGCGATTATCCTAGATCATTTTCTTTGGTTCATTGTTCATTTGGTTGATTAAAATTATATATATATATATATATATATATATATATATATATATATATGTATGTATATATATATATATATATATATATATATATATATATATATATGTATATATATATATATATATATATATATATATATATATGTGTGTGTGTGTGTGTGTGTGTGTGTAATGAGACGGACTTTTCGTAGGGTGGTTGCAGTCATGGCCATAAAAAGGAGGTACACGCTAGCAGAAACAGAGATGTTTTCCCACAGATGTTAAATGACGCGGGAATTGTTAGCCCTTGATTTAAATTTCGAAACCCCTGAGAATTTTCCTTACGTATATTATATATATATATATATATATATATATATATATATATATATATATATATATATATATATATATATGTATATATATGTGTATATATATGTATATATATATATATGTATATATATATATGTGTGTGTGTGTGTGTAATATATCAAAATTATTTAACTTTAATATTTCCTTCAAAACCTCCTCTTCCATTCCAATTTCTTAAAATCTTTTTCCCACCCTCTTAACGTTTTAATCACAGGAGTGTCCTTGACTTAAAATTCTTTCTATACATTTTCCAAAGCTTTCTGTCCTATAGATGTCAATTTTCTGTGTATTCAACACGTTTTCCAGCTGTCGCCGGCAAATGGCTCCGCGTTATTTCTCTGAGTAAGTTTCTTGTCCCTTGCAAAAATTCTTTCTATCTTCGTTCTTAGGTGCACCTCTGTTCGAGCAGTGATTTTTGTGTCTTTCTTTAGTCTGTCTTTGACTAGTAAAGATGTCCATTTTCCAGCTGACTCCGGCAAATGGCCCCTCGTTAATTCGCTGAGTAAGTTTCTTGTCCCTTGGGAAAATTCTTTCTGTCTTCGCTCTTGGGTGCACCTCTGTTCGAGCAGAATGATTTTTTGTCTTCCCTTTGTCGTTGACTAGTTAAGATGTCCATTTTAGTAGCCCTAAAATAAAGTTTTAATTAAATTTGTGCCGGTCTCTTTCAATGGCCCGACTGCATCGTTACTACTGTTACATTATTATTGCTGATTAGCTTTCTCCTTGTCCAGCAGTTTTATAATTATTGGATTATATATATATATATATATATATATATATATATATATATATATATATATATAGATCCTATGCATTTTTAACTTCTAATGTTATTTACAGATTTTATAAGCTTATGAATTAACAAATAATACATTAGAAAGTGTGTGTATATTATACACGACATGTTTAAAAATGGGGGGCCAGCTGTCCCCGACAAATGGCTCCGCGTTAATTCGCTGAGTACGTTTCTTGTTCCTTGGGAAAATTCTTTTTGTCTTCGCTCTTGGATGCAACTCTGTCCGAGCAGAGTAATTTTTGTGTCTTTATTTTCTCTGTCGTTGACTCGTCAATATGTCCGTGTTAGCAGCTCTAAAATACAGTTCTAATTAGACCTCTTCTCTCCTCTTCTAATTCCTTAAAATCTTTTTTCCAGCCTCTAAATGCCGAACGATCGCCGAATGGTTAGCGTGCTGGCTTTCGGAACCGGAGATCGTGGGTTCGAATCCCACTATGGCATGGATGTTCGTAGCCGTTCGGAATTGACTTTAAGCGGTAGGTCCCGGTCTCATTAGCCCTCGTGTTGCAAAAAGTAGACCGTAGCGCTCCAAAACCAAACCCAGCCTCTAAATGTCTTAATCAAAGGAGTGTCCACCGAATGATGGCCGGATGGTTAGGGCACTGACCTTCGGAACCGGAGTTCGTGGGTTCCAGTCCCACTGTGGCATGGGTGTTCGTAGACTTTCAGAATCCGCTTTAAGCAGTAGGATCCGGTCTCATTAGCCCTCGTGTTGCAAAAAGTAGACAGTAGTGCTCCAAACCAACCAACCAACCAAACGAGTGTCCTCGCTTAAAATTATTTCAATACAATTCCCAAAGCTTTCTGTCTTACAGATGTAAATTTTCTGTCTATTCAACACGTTTTGCAGCTGTTGCCGGTAAATGGTTATGTGTTTATTCCTGATCTTAACACTTAAATCGCTGAGTAAGTTTCTTGTCCCTTGGAAAAATTCTTTCAGTCTTCGCTCTTGGGTGCACTTCTGTTCGAGCAGAGTGATGTTTTGTGTCTTTCCTTTGTCTGTCGTTGACTAGTAAAGATGTCGGTTTTATAAGCTCTAAAAGTTTTAATTCAACTTGTGCCGTTCTCTTCAATGCGGCCCGACTGCATCGTTATTTCTGCTACCTGATTAGGCTTCTCCTTGCCCAGTAGCCCGGGCAAGTAAAAACAATATGGGTTACATAATTATTGTGACTAGAGAAAATTATAGTTGTTATATATATATATATATATATATATATATATATATATATATATATATATATATATACAGGGTGTCCATAATTAAAGTCCCTCTTTCAAAAGGTTGCAAAAACTGAACCACTGGTCAGAATGACTTCAAATTTGAACTGAATATACTAGAAGAAGAGATAACGATTTGATATATGTGTTATATATATATAATATATATATACATATATATATATATATATATATATATATATATATATACATATATATGTGTGTGTGTGCGTGTGTATTAGTTTTTGAGCACTTCGGGCTATGAACCATGTCCTGATTGTTAGATGACCAGAGTCTAAGAACAGGGCCTGATTATCGCATGGGCACTTGGGGCCATTATTTAAGCCTTTTTTTCTCCGGTTAAGAGCAGACGATCACATAAGAAATCGGTAAAAATAACATTTTATTCTAGCACTATGACGTCATTCCTTTAACTATATCATCTAATCATTTCTTATTTTAAAATATTTAAATATCGTCTGCATTATTTTCATACGTTTTATCATTGAATTTAGATATCACGGAAATAATTTTCGATTATAATTGGATTAAATAATAGATTAGGTACATTTGTGATAACTTTAAATTTAATCGTCGATTATTTTTTGTTTCAGTGAAAATTTTATCACCGGTCTTAACAACAAATTCTATCTATCTCCAGGGTGTAGTGGAAATGATAGTTTCATGCCTTTACTTCCATTAATTACTGCGGCAAAATAATTGGGAAGAACTATAATTTCGATTTAACTAAGAAAACTATGAATTATCTTATTACGTAAATAATTTTCTTTTATATTTGACCTAAATAATAGATTAGATATATATATTCTATGATTTTTAATTTTTAATCATCGATTATTTTTTGTTGCAATGAAAATTTTATCACCGGTATTAACAACAAATTCTATTCATAAAAGTCTAGGAGTTTATTTCACGAACTAATAAATATCTAATGTTTAAGTTATATATCTTTGAAAATTAAGAGGTTTGTTCGTTTGTGTGTTTGTGTTTATACATAACCACACTGTTTTACCAAATGAATTCAACGGGATTCTAAACTGCATTCAAAGTATCGGGAAACTGTAGAGAAGTACGGAGATAAACAAATTATTGAGCGTGTACCAGATAATTCTCAGCCAAAAATCAAACCATTTTTTACCTGCCTCATAGGTACTTTACAATTCTGGAAGGTTAAAAATTTTACTGATACTGTCATATGATGGGCTATATGTAGTACAAAATAATAAAATGTATATTAATTTAATTAAGACACGTAAAGGAAGTCATATGTGGTGTCGCGATCAGATTATTTTCTTTTGTACTGTGACGTTCTGAAGTAGGGGTAGGCGAAGCCTTCAATGATACAGGCTGGACAACTGTTTACTCTGGATTAAATACTTTATTCGTGTGAATAATTTATGTACAGCTATTATAAATTGTATTGTCGCGCGTCCCCGGCTGCACTTTCTGAAGTCTGCACGCCTCGTTCTATACCTGTCCGCCTATTTTTACTGGAGCAGGTATCTTGGGTTCGCTTAAAGCCTATGTGGCCGACGATGAAGCACAGTTGAGGGACTCGATTTTGAGTGGGGATTTTGATGTTTAATCCAGAGTTTTGTTGCTGCTGTGCTTCAGCGTCGGCCACATAGGCTTTAAGCGAACCCAAGATACCTGCTCCAGTAATAAGAGATTTGAAAAAAAATTTTCAATTTTACAACTCCTCTTCAACCTCCACTCAAAATACGTGTTCTGCAAAGATCGGTCGATTTACTTAAAAATTGGAAAAAGAATTTACCAAGTATCTAAAAATTTATTATTTAATTTAATTTAATTTAATTTAATTTATTAAAAATTTATTATTAAAAGTATTTAAAATAATCAAATTTTGAAAAATTTTTACTCAAAATGTTGTTTTTGATTAAGAATCAGTTTGTTGAGTTACGATCCCCTCGCCAGATTTCAAACGCCACGCTGCAAGCACGCCAATTTCGCCAAATGTGGTTGAAGCACCAACAAGATCCATGATTAGAAACAGGAGAGTGGGCTAAGAAGAGGAGTTGAAAAATAGGCGGCCAGGTATAGGACGAGGCGTGCAGACTTCAGAAAGTGCAGCCAGAGACGCGCGAGACGTTTACAGCTATGTACAGGTTTCAGTAGATTCTAAATCTTCTAAGATCCCGTGCTGAAATAACGTAACACAATTATAATGCGTGGGTACAGTGAAGCTATTAATTCTCGAACAATGGAATAGTTCCCTAATTAGTGCCGGTTCGAAACGCTGACACTATAACCTCCGGGCTGATGATCAATACAGACGGCTTCCACACTAAGGTTCAAACGCTCAGAGTGCGTATCACGATGGAGTTCGTTGAGGAAACTCAGGCTGCAAGACAATCCAAAATGAGAGTAAGGGTCACCCTCAGCGACCTACTTCTATGCACGAAGTAGAAAAAAATATTAAGATAACGGGAATGAGATCCCAAAGTCGAAAGTTGACTTCTTAGCAAAGCAGAGAAGCTGGCGGTCTCTAAAACAAGCAAGCTCCAGAAATCGGAGAGATGAGTGGACTCCTCTCGAGCTCCACAAAACAACCCCAAAGCTACTCTCAAGAAAAAAAGCCTCCTTCTTGGACATCGCTCTGGAGCTCTCTTGTCTGGCTTTCCTGGGCCAGGCCCTCCAAGCCAGCACTTCTGTAACGCATGGTCATGAGAAATAGCAGATAATTGCAACACGATATTGAGGACTAGATACTAGCATTTGAAATACTAGCATTTGCACCTTCTTAGGAGTCACATAGGATGAATTGGCAACAGTACTCCCTGGACCAAGCCCTCTAGTACTGGGTTTGCTGACAGTGGTAGGGCTTCAGTCTATTGAGTATTTTGTTGGCAATAAGATTATAAACCTTCTTGGCTCCGCCAGTCTTCTTTCATAGGGATCCCGGTTCATTTCACGTGATTCTTCCGCAACCTTCCAGACGCAGGGTGACGAAATATTGCGGTCACTCCTCGCCTGGATCAGCTGATCCCTTTCCAGATGTGGCCTAAAGGTCGTCTTTAAGTCAACCGACCACAACAACTTAAATTCCTTTTGCGGTACTGGTAACGGGGGACAGATGTGCACTATAGCATCCCTCGATTAATAATTATTGCCCGAGTCTTTTCACTCAAATAGCCCTCACAAAGGCTCAGACTCGCTGGCTCCAGCGTACCGACAGCTTTCAATTACGTCCATTTAAGCGTAAGTCATAAATTTGTCGACGGTACCTAGTACACAAATGGCTATTGTTAGGATCACACTCTTCTACCTGCCGCTAGCCATAATTGCCCGCTGCGAAAGGTCACCTTCCGTTCTTCTTTCGCTAGGGTCATATAACGGATCGTTACAATATATACTTATATCCATATGTTTGCTTTTTTCAAAACTGAAATTAAAAACACAGGGCAGCGAGTCTGATATCTGAGATACTGTAGTGAGTTGGGAAATTATTTCCCAGTGTGTAAATAAAAGATTTAGTTAATTAATCTTTAACTGTATTGTGAGGTTTCACATATTTTATACTTAAGCATATTTAATATTTTAAATCAAAACTGATTCGTTACTTGAAAAATTTTCTAATGCCTTAATACATAGTGTGCTGGTACATTTCGCTGCGGAATTGTACAGGGAGCGGGCGTTTTGAGTGTCAATTTAGTTATTCAGTTAAATCTCAATAGATCGGAAATTATTTAATTTTTTAACCAACTTTTCGTATTTTATATTGAAATATATAAACAAATATATAAATAGAAAAATATAAATAACAACCATAAGAATTTTGTAAGCAAAAAATATATATTTTTAGTGGATAAATTTATAATAGTATGATAAATATGAATAATCAAATAGAAATAGAAGTATATAGTTTTAATTTTTTCCCGTTTGCGGTTCCGCATCGACTGGTGTAAAAACTAGTTTTTATTTGTCTAAATTTTTCCAAAATCTATGTAGTAGACAATAACATTCGGTTTCGTTTTCCTGTATATATCGTTATTTATGTACCCACAAACGCATCTTTACAGTACATTGTATTGTCAATGCACCATATGCTAAAACGTAAATACAAAGTTTTCGTTTTGCAGATTCTGAAATGGTGGAGGAGAGCGTTGAAGAACTGGACACGAAAAGAAAAAACAAATTCAACTTCTGCGATCGCTCCACCCAAACCGCTAACTCTGTGAATAGAGTAAATACACAGGTGAGAAATTTCCATTGTTCTTGCTCAGGAGCCTATTAGACTCTCTTAAAGTGGCGGCTATAGCTGAAATGTAACGAAAGAGGAACTAAGCTACAAAGCAGTGGTTCTCAACCTTTTATGGACCCACCATCCAGCTACTCAGGAAAAAAAGACTTATTTTGTTTTGAAATAAGTCGTTGTAGTAACCCAGAGGTTCTCAAACTTTTAGGATTATATTCCACTTTACAAACGAGTGCCGTAACCAGAATTTAGTTTCCAGAGCTAAAAGCCTAAGCTACAGGTTCTCAAACTTTTAGGAATATATTCCACTTCACAAACGAGTGCCGTAACCATAATTTAGTTTCCGGATCTAAAAGGCTAAGCTGATCTGAGGTTTTTTTATCTCCGTAGGCAGTCATTAAAAAAACTTCCTCCTACAAACTATTTATATATGTAATACATAAAAATTATTTAACTTTAATATATCCTTAAAAACCTCCTCTCTCCCATTCTAATACCTTAAAATCTTCTTCCCAGCCTCTAAATGTCTTAATCAAAGGAGTGTCCTCGACTTAAAATTCTTACGATACATTTCCCAAAGCATTCTGTCCTGTAGATGTAAATTTTCAGTGTATTCCACACGTTTCCCAGCTGTCGCCGGAAAATGGCTCAACGTTAATTTGCTGAGTAAGTTTCTTGTCCCTTGGGAAAATTCTTTCTGTCTTCGCTCTTGGATGCACCTCTGTTCGAACAGAGTGATTTTTGTATCGTTCTTTTCTCTGTCGTTGCACTATTAAACATCCTACTCCTTCCTCGAATAATAAGTTTAAATCATATGCTTCTACTTTACAAAAGCGTAACGAAAATAATACGAGTCAAAATAACGATAAAGTTTCCACCCTCACTGAAGCAATTACTGATGAGATTAACAGCTACTCCCTTTTTAAGGAGATCCTAGAAATCGGAAAAATTATCAAAGAAATTGTTAAACTTCTTGGATTCCCTAATTTAAATTCTTTAATTCAAAACTAACGGCCGATCCCACCAAAGTCGTTTAACGCTATCTGCGGTTAATCTCGGTTTAAACGGAGAATTGCGTTCCCTCATTGGCTAGTGCCAGGGTTAATCGTGCCTAATCGTAGTTAGCCTTTAAATGACTTTGATGGGATCGGCCCTAAAGAAAACAACTAATCAGCTGTCTATCAATACTGACCCCAGCGGTCGCCTAGCTATTATTTTGGACCTATGTTCAAAATTATCTTAATTTTTCTCTTTCCATAATATTCGCTCTCACCACTGCTAGTCATCATTTTGCCTGTTTGCTATGTTTTTCTGAGTTGGAGGGCTTGGCCCAGGTAGCTCCGTTAACCATCCCATTCTGTGTGATTCTGTGACTTTAGAATCACTACCTCCTTTCGTAAAACCACACATTCGAAAAACTTATCAGCCCCTTAGCCGGCCGGCTCTTATTCCCCAAAACAACTTTGAGTGGAGTGTCAATGTGGTCGTTTTCCAGATATAAGGAAGGGTGCACAGCTGCGAAAAATAGGTCGTGGACCCAAATTTCTATTTACATTTCTATAACGCTCTCCTGATTTGCGAACCACTGCTTTGGGAGCATCATATTTGGTGTTGTTTTTCTATTTTCTTGAGTAACGTCATTGGATTGCAAATTTCAGGACAAGAGCGAGCAGACTGAAACTTCGCCTCAGCTGGTGTATGAGGCCAACGCTTCCCTCGCAAGCATAGTGTCTGCCTACGAGAAGAAAGAGGTAATTATCTTTCTATAGATGTAAAATCAAACTAAAATGTATATATGTTCTTTATATATTCCGAAATAACTGAATGAATTTTGATGAAATTTGCGCAGTGAATTGAAGTAAACCCCAGAAAGGCTTTAGGAAGTATTTATTACTCAGGAGGAACAGTTTACCAATGCTTGTTTAAGACTTTTCAGGTATTCTTTCGAGGAGGCTTCTGCTGTATTTCTCAGAAGGAACAACTTACAATTGCTGATAAGGCTTTTTTTGGTTGTCTTTCGATATTTTAGAGAGCATAACTCAGAAGGAACAACTTACCATCGCTGATAAAGCTTTTATGCAAATCTTTGGAGGAGGTTTAGGCAGTATTATTTAGTGAAGGAAACTTACCATTGCTGATGAGACTTTTTGGTGTTCCTTCAATAATCTTTTAGGTAGTATTACTCAAGAGGAACAACTTACCTTTGCTGGTGCCACTTTTTGGTGCTCCTGTGAAAAACTTTTTGAGAGTATTACTCAAGAACAACAGCTTATCAATGTTGGTTTAAGACTTTTCAGGTATTCTTTCGAGGAGGCTTCTGTACTTCTCAATAGGAACAACTTACAATTGCTGATAAGGCGTTTTGGTCATCTTTCGAAATTTTAGAGAACATAGCTCAGAAGGAACAGCTTAACATCACTGATAAAGATTTTATACAATTCTTTGGAGAAGGATTCAGGCAGTATTATTTCTCAGAAACAACTTACTATTGCTGATGAGACTTTTTTGGCGTCCCTTCGAGAATCTTTTAGGTAATATCACTCAAGAGAAACAACTTACCATTGCTGATGAGACTTTTTGGTGTTCCTTCAATAATCTTTTAGGTAGTATTACTCAAGAGGAACAACTTACCGTTGCTGGTGCCACTTTTTGGTGCTCCTTTGAGAAGCTATTTGAGAGTATTACTCAGGAAAAACAGCTTATCAATGCTTGTTTAAGACTTTTCAGGTATTCTTTCGAGGAGGCTTCTGCTGTATTTCTCAGTAGGAACAACTTACAATTGCTAATAAGGCTTTTTTGGTTGTCTTTCGATATTTTAGAGAGCATAACTCAGAAGGAACAACTTACTACCGCTGATAAAGCTTTTATGCAAATCTTTGGAGGAGGTTTCAGGCAGTATTACTTCGCAGAAGCAACTTACCATTGCTGATGTGACTTTTTTGGTGTCCCTTCGAGAATCTTTTACGTAGTATTAATCAAGAGGAACAACTTACATTTGCTGGTGACACTTTTTGGTACTCCTTTGTGAAACTTTTTGAGAGTATTACTCAGGAAGAACAGCTTATCAATGTTGGTTTAAGACTTTTCAGGTATTCTTTCGAGGAGGCTTCTGCTGTATTTCTCAGAAGGAACAACTTACAATTGCTAATAAGGCTTTTTTTGGTTGTCTTTCGATATTTTAGAGAGCATAACTCAGAAGGAACAACTTACCATCGCTGATAAAGCTTTTATGCAAATCTTTGGAGGAGGTTTCAGGCAGTATTATTTCGCAGAAGCAACTTACCATTGCTGATGAGACTTTTTTGGTGTCCCTTCGAGAATCTTTTACGTAGTATTAATCAAGAGGAACAACTTACCTTTGCTGGTGCTTTTGAGAAGCTTTTTGAGAGTATTACTCAGGAAGAACGCTATAATGTTGGTTAAGTTTTCAGGTATTCTTTCTAGGAGGTTCTGCTGTTGTTACTTCTCAATAGAACAAAATTACAATTGCTGATAAGGCGTTTTGGTCATCTTTCGAAATTTTAGAGAACATAACTCAGAAGGAACAGCTTAATATCACTGATAAAGATTTTATACAATTCTTTGGAGAAGGATTCAGGCAGTATTATTTCTCAGAAACAACTTACTATTGCTGATGAGACTTTTTTGGTGTTCCTTCGAGAGTCTTTTAGGTAGTATTACTCAAGAGGAACAACTTACCGTTGCTGGTGCCACTTTTTGGTGTTCCTTTGAGAAGCTTTTTGAGAGTATTACTCAGGAAGAACAGCTTATCAATGCTGGTTTAAGACTTTTCAGGTATACTTTCGAGGAGGCTTCTGTTGTATTTCACAGTTGGAACAACTTACAATTGCTGATAAGGCTTTTTTGGTTGTCTTTCAAGATTTTAGAGGGCATAACTCAGAAGAAACAGCTTAACATGGCTGATAAAACTTTTATACAATTCTTTGGAGGAGGTTTCAGTCAGTATTACTTCTCAGAAAGAACTTACCATTGTTTGTAAAACTTTTTTGGTGTCCCTTCGAAAATCTTTTAGGTAGTATTACTCAAAAGAAACAACTTACCATTGCTGATGAGACTTTTTTGGTGTTCCTTAGAGAATCTTTTAAGTAATATTTCTCAAGAGGAACAAATGACCGTTGGTGGTGCCACTTTTTGGTGTTCCTTTGAGAAGCATTTTGAGAGCATTAATCAGAAGGAACAGCATACCATTGCTGGTAAGGTTTTTTTTTTCTTTAATTCCCTCAAGAGACTAATTTATTTAAAAAATCTAAATAAAAACTCAAAACAAAGTGCAGAAATATATAAATGTGTTCGCTTTACTTTACCTCTTTCTTCCTAGAGATTCTAATGTATTGTAAGTATATATACCTTCTTTCATGCACGTATCATTGTTAACACTTAGTTCGGAACCTAAATAGGTAAAGCTGTTAACAGTTTCCAATCTATAGTCATTTATTTCAAAATAGGGTTTACTATAGCTAGTATTTGTAATTATCAGATTAATCTTTGTTATTATATTGCATTAAAGACGTATAAGGTAGCAAAAAATGTAGCTTATGATATATTGTTAAACGTAGAACCTGCCTAACTTGCTTATACTTGTTATCTATGTATACATATTATTATTAGACAGTAATGTAAATTTTTCATTTCTGATATGTAGGCAATGATTTCTGCAGCCAATGAAGAAACAGAATCGACTGATGACAGGAAACCTTTGAAAAGAATAGAAAAGGTATGGTCTCCCTTTTTACCCAGTTTTTCTATTATTTTCTATTCTTAAATAAATGCTAATAAAATACTAATGTGCGAAAATTTTTTCCTCTATATTAGGTTACCCAATAATGCAAGCAGGAAAATTATAGCTTTAACGTATGCGGAGTTAAAAATTATTTATTAAAAATACTCAATGTCAAATATTTAACCCTTTAAAGGTCACCAAAATAAATTTCATGGGAATTTAATGTAATTTGTTTATAAATGTTATCTATAAGCATTGTATATGTAAAATATATAAAAAAATTTTTACATTCCTTAGAAGGGATTGTCTTAGAGGATACCAAGTTAGGGTTTGAGAAGTGGTTTAACTGACTAACCCCTACCCTTGTACAGCTTGAACATTATGCCTTTTTAAAAGTTTAACTATACTGGATGAACAATAAACGAAAACCCTTAAACTGGTTTAATAAATAAATAGCTTAACTCTAAAAGTGTTGTTTGTACAGATACTTTTATTTGAGGTCATAAGTAAGATAAATTGAATCTGACTTCTCAAGTACAGAAAATTTAAATACATATATTTCGTAGAAAAAGAAATAAATAGTTAAATAGCTTATCATCTGTTATATATTTAAAATATAAAAATATAATATTTATATAAATATTTTAATATAAATATAAATATTTATATATATATATATATATATATATATATATATATTTATATATATATATATATATATAATATATATATATATATATATATTATATATATATATATATAAAATCGAAAAGTCATATGTCTCCAAAAAGTTTTTTTTTAATTGTAAAAGCTCTTGATTCTACATCATTGGCTTCCACATATCACACATGTATGAGATTGGAGCAGTAAATAATTATAAAAAGATAAAGTAAAATAATCCAAAAAGTAAAGTTTTAAAAAAAAATGTTTAATAGGTGGTTTTGCTACGAAACCACTGTCCGTTAAAGGGTTAATACTAGCATATAGCCCGTCGTATGACGGGAACAGTGAAATGGTTTCTTCATATATATAAATAAGTAATAAGATACATGCGTATCTGTCCGTGACTTTATCTTCCTCGAATTTATCTTTAAAAAGTTTCGAATTATCTCGAAAAGTTTTGGGCATGGTAAAATATAAAATTAACAGTAAAAAAAGATTTATTGACCGCATGTTAGTTACCAACTTTAATTGATCTTGTCATATTACGTGATAGGATGGACAGAGGTTTTAATATTGACAGTGATTTTTTGGCGGTATATATAAATGATGTCCAAATTGAGTGAATCGATTGCAAACAGTTTGGTTATGTATAAAAAACAAACAAAGAAACAAAACTTCTTAATTAAAGCATATTGGTTTAGAAAAAATTATAAAATATGACATATTTTCTTCACAAAAAAGGGATATATATACAAGTATATTATTTTTTGCAATTTCAGTTTTGGGGGTGACTAGGGAGCTTGGTAGTAAATATATAAAAAATTGTTATAAAAATTAAACGATTTTATTACATTGCAATTTAATCAGAAGACAATGGTTTAAGTTAATTTTCATATTATTTCTCAGATTTTAATTAAATTGAATTTTAGATTAAGTAGAGAAACACCAAATTGAAACAGGTTAACATTAATTTTGAAAGTTTTGTAAGTTCTCAGAGGTTTTCATTATTGTAATAATTCCTGATAATTTGCTTTATTTTTTTATACCTAATTAATTTAATGAATCGATGTTTACAGTTTACGCCCTCAGAGAAGAGGCCTGACCAATTATAATCCTACATGGCCCTAGCGGACAATTTAGGTTAGGGGTTAAAAAGGGGAATGCAAAATGACGCGGGGATTTTTAGCCCTTGATTTAAGTTTTGAAAACCCCTGAGAATTTTCCTTACACATATATTTTAAAAGCTAGACACTTATTAGTCCGTGAAACAGACTCCTAGACTTTTATGAAAAGAATTCGTTGTTAATACCGGAGATAAAATTTTCATAGCAACAAAAAATTATCGGCGATTAAAATTATCACACATGTACCTAATGTATTATTTAAGCCAAATATGAAATAAAATTATTTAAGTAATAAGTTCAGTGATAAAACGTATGAAAATAATGCAGATGATATTTAAATAAATTAAAATAAGAAATGATTAAATGAGATGGTTAAAGGAGTGACGTCATAGTGCTAAAACAATGTTATTTTCATCTCCTTATTATGTGATAAATTGATAAGTTTAATCACCTTAATTCTGTCTATGTCCAGCAATAAAACGTATGAAAATAATGCAGACGATATTTAAATAACTTAAAATAAGAAATTATTAAATGAGATGGAGTGACGTCATAATGCTGGAAAAAATATTTTTTTATCTATTTATTATGTGATAAATGCAATCGCCTGCTCTTAACTGGCGATAATACGGCTTGAAATAATGGCATTAAACAGTCGAAAAGGGGGGAAGGGGGGATTTCGAACGTTTTAAAGAGGACAGTATTTTTCGCTGTGGTATGAAGCATATTTATACCAATTTATTTTAGAATCGGATCGATAGTTTAGGAGAAGATAAACTTTACTCGCTTTGAATTTAGCTAACCATAACTCATCATGAATCCAATAGGGATGCTTCTATCCGTTCCGGGTCCAACCGCTTCATAAATTCGATGACAAATGGGCAGATAACTTAGGCTATTATTATATAGGAGATTGAAGATAAAACTTAAAAAGAAGCTAAATTATTAGTTCTTAACATAAAAAAGGGAAAAAAGTTAATTTAAAATTAGTTTAAAAAAATTATTAAATAAGTGCCTTAGGTTTCTCTGGTAACAGGAAAAATAAAGAATATATATCTTTATCTTATTTTCCAGAAATAAAAGTAGTTCTTTGTTAAATAAAGGTAGACACAGCATTCTACTTCGAAAGCACAACTCTACCGAAGAAGCAAAACACCTTTTTCGAACGTGAGTACTGAATGTTGTTTACAAGCAGAGAGGGTAGAAAAAATAGTAGTTATTTCTATGTTGAGGGGAGTGCAGAGTTCAAGGCCGAACATAATCAGCTGGGTTTGGGGGAAGGGGAAATGTACGGGATAGCTCTTGCCCTGCAGGGAACTGGAACTCCTATAGAGAGAGTGTAGGGGAATACTCCATGAGTTGATGTGACATTGGAACTAGGTCATTCCTAGGAGGGGTGGTCACACCAACATTCTAAAAAGAATCTTGTAGATCTTTTTGGGCCGTTGTGGTGTTGTGGTTTGGTGGTCAAAATATCGCTAGTCAAAACATTGCCTGTTCAAAATATCACTAATAGAAATTTAAATATTGCCTCTAAACGTCTATAAAAATTAAGATTCACTTCAAGTAAAATATAAATTGAATACAATAGGCAGGGCCGTAAATAGGGCTGCCACGGGCGCATAGGGGCACCGGTTGCCAACCTTCAAAGACAAAATTATGGATTCTAGGCCCTAAAATTATGGCATTGGCTTATAAATTATCGTCATTTTTGTAATAGTTAAAAATAGTATTAATAGATGGCGCTTGTACGATATATTTTTCTGGTTATACATTTCTCTCTTCCCCCTATAACTCTTTTTTTTTGGGGGGGGGGTAAAAAATATGTAAATATTTTAATAGGATTCATTAAGTATTTTTCTATCATCCCGTATTTTACTTTATATGAAACACCAGACATGTGATTTTTCTTTACTGATCTAAACATAAAATTGTGTGTGTGTGTATATATAAATATAATATATATATATATATATATATACTTTTTAATAATGTTATACTTCATTAATTAATTCGTTATTTTTTAATATGAAATATTCAGTAATAAAACCGATTATTATTTAATAATTGGTTTAATTACTAAAAATACCATATTTTAATGAAAACTGCAGTAGAATAAGTAAAATGCAAAATTACTTCTAATTATCCATAATTATGTAATCATTAAAGAAATATCTCCAGTATAATTGTGAATATTCAGTAATTTTGCATTTAACAATTTTATGTTTTAGACTGATTTAAATAATTTGAAATAACTAACAGATAAAAACACTGGACATAACAATTTTTAAAATTCTTTATTTTATGTTCGTTTAAAAAAATATCAAACATTAGTACCTAGGTCATATTCAATTTCACAAATATACATTTTTTTTATAATTGACACTTTCCTTTCTTTTATTACACAGTACATATGGGCTTTCTCAACCTCTGTGTCAGGATTATTTACTTTCATTTAATGAAGAAGCACCTCAAAACAGGCTCCTTAAGCTACTCTAAAATCTGCAACAATAATTATTTGATGGGAAAAAGTGATAAAAAAATTAATTAGACATTCTCTGTTTTTTGTTGTTGATCTTTATAGAGTTACAATTAAATTACCCGTTCTTTTAATTCTCCATTAGTCTAATGTTGTTTTATCGTACAAATCAGGAAATTATCGTACAGTTTTTAAGAATTATGTCACATAATTTTGAGATTATTTTTCATCGTACAGCGTCCTAAGTTATCGTACATATACGATAACTATCGTATGGTTGGCAACACTGGGCACCGTGGTCCCCTATGACTGCTCCGGGATTCTCTCCAGATTCTTCGAAGGGTTTACTGTTTGGTTTAGATGCTATAGCCACCAGACCAAACAATAAACCCCCAGCCGAACGATGGCTGGAACAATAGCACGGTTTAAAGACACAACCTGGGGTGATTCTGTTCCAAAAATGTCCGAATTTTCGGAAAATTTGTGTGACGTTGTTCCAAAAATTATAAAAAACAGATTTTTTTCTCTCGAAAATTAGAAAAGAATTTTCTGAAAAATCTGTTTCCGAAAATTAAAAATTGATTTTTTTAAAACCAAATGAATTTTGAAAATAATCAGAAATTTATATCTTTTCTCACCTCTTTTTTTTTGACGAACGATGGTCGATTGGTTAGGGTGCTGGCCTTCGGTACCAGAGTTCGTGGGTTCGAATCCCACAGTGGCTTGGATCTTCGTAGCCTTTCGGAATCGGCTTTAAGCTGCAGGTCCCTGTCTCATTACCCTCGTGTTGCCAAAAGTAGACCGTAGCACTCCAAACCAAACTAAAAACAAATCTTTTTTTTTCTATCGAAGAACAGTAACGATATGTTATGTGATTTTCTTTTCTAAGTAATATGTTAAAACTGCAATTTATGTATTCAGATTAAGGAAGTGAATTTTTGTTTTCTAGATAACCAACACAACCATTGATATATGTATGTTTGTATTATTTTATACAGAACACACTTATATTTGCAACTCTAGAATAAGGGGATATATGTTAGAACATATTAACATATTGATATTTGGTAAACGATAAATCACAATATTAAAATTCAGATATCATCCTTCGCTAGTTTTGGCATTCAGAAATTAACCTTGATATAGTTTTTATTTTAAATTAGTAGCGTGTACTTTTTCAGTAAATTTTGTAGGATGTTCAGAAAATCTTTTCTTACTTATAATCACCCATGGATTTTTATAATTATTCTTTTAATAAAAATAAAAAATTTGTGTGTACTAATTTATATAATGTTCTTTATCGATGCATTTACGAGTAGGACTGTTGCTGTTGGAAACACGAGAGGTGTTGCTCACCGACCAATTAGAGAATGAGTAAGCCCTCCCCTGGGTTAGACTCTAGTCGCCATTTTTTATTTTTATTTTTTTATTTTTTTTTTGGGGGGGGGGAGTTGGGGTTACTTTCCCACTCCAAACAACATCTGGAATATTCTAGAGTTCCAAGCATTTCTCCCTCGTGCCGTCAGCTAATCTAGGGGCTGTTGTTGTGAGAAATGCACTTGTGATTGCATTTTGTGGATACGGGGGAAGATTAGGTTGATCGTTGTATCACTTCGTTATCTTATTACAATCACGTGCCTATTTCTCAATAGTCCATTGTTTAGACACCACAGAACATTTCAACGTTGACCTAGCGGCTGCTGTTGTGGGAAATGCATTTATTGTATTTTGGTTAAATACGGAAAGATTAGGTTGATCATAGTATCACTTCGTTATCTTATTACAATCTCCTTCCTAATTCACAATAGTCCGGTGTTTAGACACAACAGAACATCTACGCGTTGACCTACCGGCTGCTTTGTGGGAAATGCATTGATTGCATTTTGGTTAAATACGGAAATATTAGGTGGATCGTTGTATCACTTCGTTATCTTATTAAAATCCCATACCTAATTCACAATAGTCCAGTGTTTAGACACAACAGAACATCTCAACGTTGACCTACCGGCTGCTGTTGTGGGAAATGCATTGATTGCATTTTGGTTAAATACAGAAATATTAGGTGGATCGTTGTATCACTTCGTTATCTTATTAAAATCTAGTGGCCTAATTCACCGTTGTCCGGTGTTTAGACACAACAGGACATCTAGACGTTGACCTAGAGGCTACTGTTGTTGGAAATTCATTGATTTCATTTTGGTTAAATACTGAATTATTAGGTTGATCGTTGTATCACTTCGTTATGTTATTAAAATCAAGTGCCTGATTCACAATTGTTCGGTATTTAGACACCACACGACATCTAGACGTTGACCTACCGGCTGTTGTTGTAGGAAATGCATTGATTTCATTTTGGTTAAATACAGAAATATTAGGTTGATCGTTGTATCACTTCGTTATCTTATTAAAATCTAGTGCCTAATTCATAATAGAGCAATTTGTCGCAACGTCACGAACTACTATAATGCCCTTCCCATACATTTTCATGTTTACAACAGCCAATAGGCAAACAATATACTGCCCTTCCGTTTGAAACTATAGCCAGAATTATCATAAGTTGAAATTTGCCATGCTGCGTGAAATCCCATTATAATGCGGTGTTTAGACACCACACAACATCTAGACGTTGACCTAGCGGCTGCTGTTATGGGAATACATTGATTGCATTTTGGTTAAATACGATAATATTAGGTTTATCGTTGTATCACTTCGTTATCTTATTAAAATCTCGTGCCCAATTCACAATAGTCCGGTGTTTAGACACAACAAAACACCTACACGTTGACTTAGCTTTTTGTTGGCTGTTGTTGTGGGAAATGATTTGATTGCATTTTGGTTAAATACGGAAAGATTAGGTTGATCATTGTATCACTTCGTTATCTTATTAAAATCTCGTGCCTAATTCACAATTAAACGTTTGAAAAACACAACAGTACATCTAGATGTTGATCTAGAGGCTGTTGTGAGAAACGCATTGATGATTGCATTTTGTGTAAACACGATAAGCTTAGGTTGATCGTTGTATCATTTCGTTATCTTATCACGGTTTAAAGGCACAACAGAGCACCTAGACCCTGATCTAAGGGCTGCTATTATGAGAAATGCACTAGTGTTTGCATTTTGGGACATGGGAAGATTAGACCCATCCTTGTATCACTTCGTTATTGCAATATCGTGCCTAATTCAATATAGCACAGTTTAAAGACACAACTACTGATTAATGGGCGTTGATTTTCAATACCGGAGTTTGTGAGTTCAGATCCCATTGTGTCATGGATGTTAGCAGCCGTTCGGAATCGGCTTTAAGCAGTAGGTTCCTGGGTCTCATTAGACCTTGTGTTTTAAAACAGTAAACCGTAGCGCTCCAAACCAAACCTGAAGACGTAACAGTACATCTAGAAGCTGATCTAGGAACTAGTGTTATGAGAAATGCATTGATGACAGCAATTTGTGTAAGCACAGGAATATTAGGTTGATCGTTGTATCACTTCTTTATCTTATTACAATCTTGTACTTCATTCACAATAGCTCGGTTTGAAGACACAACCTGGGGTGATTCTGATCAAAAAATTTCCAAATTTTCCGAAAATTTCTGTGATGTTGTTCCAAAAATTATAAAAAACATATATTTTATCTCAAAAATTAGAAAAGAATCTTCTGAAAAATCTGTTTCCGAAAATTAAAAAGAAAGTTTTTTTTATAACCAAATGAATTTTGAAGGTAATCAGAAAGTTATATCTTTTCTCAACTTTTTTTTTTCCGAATAATGGCCGATTGGTTAGGGTGCTGGCCTTCGGTACTGGAGTTCGTGGGTTCGAATCCCACAGTGGCATGGATGTTCGTAGCCGTTCGGAATCGGCTTTAAGCTGTAGGTCCCCGTCTCATTTGCCCTCGTGTTGCAAAAAGAGACCTTAGCACTCAAAACCAAACCAAACTCATCCTTTTTTATTTTCTGTCGCGTCCACAATTATTTTTTTTCTACCGAAGAACAGTAATAATATGTTATGGGATTTTCTTTTTTAAAGCAATATGTTATAATTTAAAATTATGTATTATGATTTAGAAATTGACTTTTTGTTTTCTAGATAACCAACACAAGCATTGATATATGTGTGTTTGTATTATTTTATACAGAACACACTTATATTTGCAATTTTATAATAGAGCAATTTGTCGCAACGTCACGAACTACTATAATGCCCTTCCCATTCATTTTCATGTTTACAACAGCCAATAGACAAACAATAAACTGCCCTTCCGTTTGAAACTAAAGCCAGAATTGTCATAAGTTGAGATTTGCCCTGCTGAGTGAAATTGCCTTATAAGATGATATTTATTAGAACATATTAATATATTGATATATCGTAAACAAATCACAATATTAAAAATCAAATATCATTTAACTCTAGTTTTGAAATCCAGAAATTAGCCTTAATATAGTTTTTATTTTAAATTAGTGTAGAACATACTTTTTCAGAAAATTTTATAATTTGTTCAAAAAAAATTTTTTTTTTTTTACTTAGAATTACCCATGGACAACAGAACATCAAGTTTGGTTTGGTTTTGGTTTTGAGCGCTACGGTCTACTGTTTTACGCACGAGGGTTATTCAGACCGGGACCTACAGTTTAAAGCCGATTCCGAACGGCAACAGAACATTAAACCCAATGGTTATCAAACCTTTTTAACGCAGTTGCATCTCAAGCATACACTTATGCACAATCTGCTCTAGCATTTTCGTCTCTCTGGCCAAATCCAATGGTGCCCCCCCACACACACAGACATACGCAAACTTAAAAAGACTTTAACTAGAAAAATTTAAGAGAATCGTGTGAACTAGAAAGAGATAAATAACTGAATTGAGCAATACTACTAATACATATCTACGTTATGTATAATTGCTTTATTGAAAAACAGAATTTACATTTTTAATGACGCTGCCTAGATTGTATAGCGGTTAATTTTTTATCTCCCCCCCTCCCATTGGGTTTGGGTTGGATTCCTGAGCAACACTCGGATGTTTTGCATGTTTTCTTCTCTTAGAGAGCGATGTTGCCATACCTATATGGTGCGTATTTAAAATTTCCTAAACTGGCCTCTAGGGTACTATAAAATTTTAATTGGTTAGACCCCTTACCTGAGGGCTTCAACTGTAACCCTAATTGTCCGTTCAAAATAGGATTTATGAGGAAAAAAAGCAGAGACACGACAGGTTTCCACCCTAATAGAGTGGACGGAAACTAACCCCCACATGACGGAAACTAAGATTCCGAAATATGCCATTCGTCAATCTAATGCAACATCGAGGGCTAATGATTTGATCAATTCATAGTTTGATCAATTAATGAAAAAAAGATATTTAAAAAAAACTGTAGGGGGGATAATTTTATGGTTTTTTTTAAATTATCATAAAAACACGATAGAGTTACCCCCCCCTTACCAATGACGGAAACTGAGATTCCGAAATATGCCATTCGTCAATCTAATCTAACAATGATCCCCATCGTTAGATTAGACTTGATCAATATATTTCACCGTTTGATCGATTAATGAAAAAAAAAAGATATTTAAAAAAAACTATATTTGAGGGGGGGCTAATTTTATGGGTTTTTTTAAATTATCATATAAACATGATAGTTACCCCCCCCCCCCCAATGACTAAAACTGAGATTCCGAAATATGTCATTTGTCAATCTAATCTAACGATGATCAACATCGTTATATTAGATTTGATCAACATATTTCACCGTTTGATCGATTAATGAAAAAAAAAAGATATTTAAAAAAAACTGTATTTGAGGGGGGGGTAATTTTATGGATTTTTTAAAATTATCGTATAAACTTGATAGAGTTAGCCCCCCCCCCTTATCAATGACGTAAACTGAGATTCCGAAATATGCCATTCGTGAATTTAGTCTAACGATGATCAACATCGTTAGATTAGATTTGATCAACATATTTCACCGTTTGATCGATTAATGAAAAAAAAAGATATGTTAAAGAAACTGGGAGGCTAATTTTATGGATTTTTTAAAATTATCATAAAAACACGATAGAGTTACCCCCCCCCTTACCAATGACGGAAACTGAGATTCCGAAATATGCCATTCGTCAATCTAATCTAACAATGATCCCCATCGTTAGATTAGACTTGATCAATATATTTCATAGTTTGATCAATTAATGAAAAAAAGATATTTAAAAAACTGTAGGGGGACTAATTTTATGTTGTTTTTTTTTAATTATCGTATAAACATGATAGAGTTAGCCCCCCCCCCCTCCCAATGACGGAAACTGAGATTCCGAAATATGCCATTCGTCAATCTAATCTAACAATGATCCCCATCGTTAGATTAGATTTGATCAATATATTTCACCGTTTGATCGATTAATGAAAAAAATATATTTTAAAAAAACTATATGGGAGGGGGGGGCTAACTTTATGGATTTTTTAAAATTATCGTGTAAACGTGAACGATACATCATCGTTAGATCAGATTTGATCACTCCTTTTTGGAGTTTGATCAACACCGGAAGCGCACCAAAATCACCCCCAAATGTGCCCCAAAACCATAAAGTTACCCCCCCATGTCAGAATTGCTGGACAATTTTAATATTATTCGAAAAAACATCGTTAGATCAGATTTGATCAACCGTTTTTGGCGTTTGATCAAACCGAAAGTGCCCCCAGAGGTGTCCCAAAATCATAAAGTTAGCCACTTCCCTACAGTTATTTTAAAAAATCCTTTTTTTTTATTAATTAATTTTTAATTTAGTTAATTTGGGGGCTCCCTTTTGACTGGGGGAGCGGGAGCTTGAAACGTTTGCTCTGTCGGAAATTAGTCCCTACCTGTATATATTTGTGTGTGTGTGTATATATATATACTAATGATACGGGGGATCAGCTATAAGGAGAGAGATATAACTATCCAAACCCTCCGACTACATTAAATAATAATTATCATTACTCTTTTTCAGGATACTAAGTTCTCAAAACATCGTAGATTCCTGCGCCTCTGTGAAAGAATGGTCGACCAGAATCTCCTCTGCGATGTAAATATTGGTACGTACACTCACAATGCGTCGTACTCTTCCTTTAGATGATCGAACAAAATTTGATACCCTATATAAATGTATTAGTACGTGCTGTTAGAATCCACAATCTTGGTTTCCACGATTGACGAATACTTCATTTGCAATGTAAATATCTGTTTACGTTCAGTCACAATACATGAACTTTAAATGATCGGCCGAAATTTGATACCCGATGTATAAATATATCAGAACGTGCTGTTATAATTCACAATCTTAGTTTAGACGATTGATGAATATTTCATCCGTGATGTAAATATCTGTTTATGTACAGTCACAATACATGAACTTTCTTTAAACGATCAGCCAAAATTTAATACCCGATTCATAAATAGATCAGAACGTGCTGTTATAGTCCACAATCTTGGTTTGGACGATTGACGAACATTTTATTTGTGATGTAAATATCTGTTTACGTACAGACACAATATTTGAACTTCCGAACTTCCTTTAAACGATCGGCCGAAATTTGATACCCGGTGTGTGTGTGTGTGTGTGTGTGTATATATATATATATATATATATATATATATATATATATATATATATATATATATATGACAGATTCCCCTAGATGACACTAGGGTCCTGAGTACATTTTTATAGCTTTATTCCAATCTCAGAGCACACTACTCATCAATCATCTTCAATGGCGTCGCACATTGGCGCCTAACTTTTAACAAAGACAGGATTAGCTGCCTCTGGTAGCCACAGCTCTGTCTGCTGAATGTGCACACTGCTCTCTGCACAGATCACAGAATCACAGAATGGAATGGTTAACGGAGCTACGTGAGCCGAGCCCTCCAACTCTGAAAAACATAGCAAACAGGCAAGATGAAGACTAGCAGTGGTTAGAGCGACTATTATGGAGAGGGAAAAATTAGAATAATTTTTAACATAAGTCCGAAATAATAGCTAGGCGACCGCTGGGGTCAGTATTGATTGACAGCTGATTAGTTTTTTCATTTAGTTTTTGAAATAAAATATTTAGATTAGGAAACCCAAGCAGTTTAACAATTTCTTTGATAACACAGGCCTGCGAAATTAAAATTTTTGAAAAATACAAGAGAAGTTTTTTCTTATTTTTAAGTTATTTGGCATGCTGATTTCGAAAATGACCTCCATTTTTTCCCATCACGTCAGGATTTTTTTGTAAAATTGATGTACATATTACTGGTAATATCCTATATGGAAGAAATGCTCTCGAACTGTTGGCTTGTACTGACTGGCAACAGTGAGTTTTATCTATTCATATGAGTTTATTTAATCTGTTTCTGATTAGGCATATTAATTTTTAAACAACAATTAAAATTAAAAATGTATACATTTTGTATATAAAGAATGAAAACCATCGCAACTAGAACGCATGAGCTGCACCAGGGCGAGACAAAAAGTTCCCTCGTTATTAAATTTTTTACATTAATTTTATAAGAAAAACAGTCCTAGAAAAACCCCCAACTACCTGTTTTTACGTTTTATTAAGGTTTATATATAATAAATGTAAGTTTGAAATATATTTTAAACTCAATACGAAACAAAGACATTTAAATTTAGTTACGTACATTTTTTCCGTTAAAATTTCTTTTTGACGTTCTTCTTTTATGTTCAATCTTCTCTTCATCTCTTGCTAACATCCAACAATAGTCGGCAAGCATATTCTTATTCCACCTACCTTGATATTTTCTCTCCATATCCTTCATGTCTTGGTGGAACCTTCTCCCTGTTCTTCGCTGACGGATCCTAAATTTTCGGGAAATAAGTCCAAATGCGATTTGAGGAAATGTAATTTTACACACATGGAGCAGCCCAACACTTGAAATTTGTCTAACATGTTGCCAACAATTCTTTTAAATTTAAGATCTTTGTGATTGCCCAGAAATTTTTCCACAACATCTTTGAAGGCAACCCAAGCTTCTCTTTCCTTTAATGTCATAGTTGTCTCAAATTTGTTATTCCTAATAAGTTTTCGGATGTCTGGTCCTACGAAGACTCCCTCTTTCAATTTGGCTTCAGAAAATCCAGGAAACTTTTTACACATATATTTTAAGCATTCATAATCTTTTGGAAGAGCCTTAAAAAACTGCTTCATAACACCTAATTTTATGTGCAGGGGGGTAGTAATATTTTTTTTTTTTTTTTTTTTTTTTTTGATCAACTAAGCTTTCTCGAATTACATTTTTGGTGCCTGGCGCAAGATTCTGCCTTTTGAGCCAATCTTTTCTGACCCAATATTGTGTTTTGTCACGGCTGTCTCACTTACAACTAAAACACGGAAATTTTGTATACCCGTTTTGTTGATCGAGAAGCATGGTGATCATTTTTAAATCACTGCAAATGATCCAGCCGTGGTTTCCATATTTTATTTTGTTGAGAACGAGAGCTAGGTTTTCATACCTTTCTTTTAAATGCACCGAGTATTCAACTGGCACAGACGCCCATTGGTTTCCTTGATGAAGTAGGACAGCTTTAAGGTTCCTTTTTCACGAATCTATAAAAAGCCTCCATTCATCTTTATTGTAGGGAATCTTAAATTTTCTCATCAATCCAGGAACATCTGAGCAATAAATGAGGTTCTCGTCTTCGTCAAAATACTGAATAAATTCCTTTTCACGATTCCTGTACCAATAAAAAGTGGTTCCTTTGGCCAATAAGTTTTTTTCTTTCAATCTGGAGCCTAATAAATGCGTTGCCTCTTTCACAGACTAAGTACTGGTGCTTACATGAGGTCACTGATAAGGATTCGAGAGTCGCTATAGGTTAACAGCGATTGCGACGGGAGGGAGGGATGATGAAGAGGGACATTGCGCATTCCCAGGCTCGCGCGCTTCCAGGAATCTGTCTAATTGGTGATCTGGATCAACATTGAAGCTTTAAAAGCTCTAAAATACTAACTGCGCTGTTGTAGTTTACCACAGAAGGGTAATTTTGAGGGTTTCATCACGGTAAAATGTCAAAACACGAAGGAAAGTAGGAAAGCAAAATACGTGAGAAATATTCATAAAAAACCACATAAAATTCAATTTTTCAAAAAAAATGTGACGTGATAGACATTTTTAATGATTCTTTTCTAAATCAGTACTAAAAAATACGTTAAGTTTAGATGTCACATCACTTGTATTTTTTTCATCGCAGGCCTGTGTAATTTTTTCGATTTCTATGATCTCCTTAAAAGGGAGTAGTTGTTAATCTCATCAGTATTTGCCTAAGTGAGGGTGGGAACGTTATCATTATTTTGAATCGTATTATTTTCGTTATGTTTCTGTAAAGTAGAAGCATATGATTTAAACTTATTATTCGAGGAACTAGTAGGATGTTTAATAGTATTTATAGTTTGCACGATTGACAAATATTTCATTTGCTATGCAAATATCTGTTTACGTACAGTACATGAACTTCCTTTAAACGATCGGCCGAAATTTGATAATCAATATATAAACATGCCAGTGCGTACTGTTATAATTCCCAATATTGGTTTGGACGATTGATGAATATTTCATATGCGATGTAAATATCTGTTTATGTACAGTCACAATACATGAACTTTCTGTAAACGATCACCCAAAATTTGATATCCCATGCATAAATATATCAGAACGTGCTATTATAGTTCCCAATCTTTGTTTCGACGATTGACGAATATTTCATTTGAGATGTAAATATCTGTTTACGTACAGTCACAATACACGAACTTTCTTTAAACGATCAAACGAAATTTGATACCCGATTCATAAATATATCAGAACTTTGATTTCTCAAAAAGTTCTTAAAATATTTTGTTGAAAATTATTATGAATGCTTTTGATAGTATTAACTAGTAAATGACCTAAAAGCTGTAAATTTGGATAATTTTTAATGATGTTACACCCATAGTTAGATATAAAGTAATGAAAATTCGTAAAAATTCAATGTTTATGATTTTGAAAGACCAAAACTTTTTACCAAATTTAAATTAAACAAAGATTTTAGGTGATTCACTAGTCCAGCGTATAAGAAATGTGTTGCATCAAAAAATATTGAAATAATTTAATTTATTAAAAAATTAGATCTTTTGAAAAAACCCGATTTTTTTATTAAATTTTCTTCATTTATTAGAAATTTTATAAAAACTTCTCCAGGAATAAATTTTTAAGTGCAATTCTCTATGATAATATAAAAAATAAACCTAAAAATGTAAAAACATGAACTAGTTTCTACGTTTAAAGAAAAAAGTTCTCCGACTTTTAATTGGAATTCAAAACAATTATATTCATTTTTCTCAATTTCCATTCATCTTTTCTAGGTAATTACTTTGCAAATTACTTTGAGCACCTGCCTAACAATTACAACTATTGTTCTCAAGTTAGTTTATACAGTGAAATTTTTTACTTTTTTCTAAGAATAATATTGGATAGATTGCCCATTTCTGGCAAATTATTATAGTTGTTTATTATGATTTGTAAAGCTTTATTCCGGACTCAGTCGGGTAAAAATTTTTAATGAAGAACAAATTGCTTCTTGTTCACCGAAGCGAAACTAGTCTCTTATTTGTAGTTTGTAAAGTTAAAAGTCATTAATGTTTGGAATTTAAATAATATTTACTTCAAGATAATCGCTTTACTCTAACTTCTGCATTGTTTTGAATAGTTTTTTTTTATTATTATTATTTATTTATTTATTTTTTTTTTTCAATTTAAGGGATGAAAATGCCGATAAACTTTTGGAAATTGACTAATTTATTTTAAGATTTTATTTTCTATATTCTCTTAGAACTATCACACATCAGGTCATATTTAGCCGGCTATTCTCTTATTTGAAATTTCTGAACATTTTCAGGATGTCTTTCTGATTTTTCGTTTAGCCCTCGTGTTGCAAAAAGTAGACCGTAGCACTCCAAAAACATCCTTAAACATCCTTCTGATTTTTCGAAGATGACAACGCGGAGAAGAAATTCAAGATGGAAATTGCAAACAAGATAATTGCAAGGGTTTCGGGTCAAAATGACTTGTTAATACCTTTCTTAAATTATGTTAACATATTGTATGCCGAACACATATTAGTACGTTTTCTGGGGATTGATACTTGAGAGCGGGACACATACTAGTGCGTTTTCTGACGATTGATACTTGAACGCGGGATACGTACTAGTACGTTTTCTGACGATTGATACTTGAGCTCGGGTCACGTACTAGTACTGGTTAGTGTAACAACATGGTTTGTTTAGTAGGTACAAAAATAATGGTATATACAGGAAAACGAAGCCGAATGTTCTTGTCTTTCATTTTCTTATAATGTAAAAATGTTCATATATAACCTAATTCGAAAAAATTAAAACTATATACTACTATTTCTACTTGATTTTTCATATTTACGATACTATTATAAATTTAACCACTAAAAAAATATTTTTTGTTTACAACAACCTTAAGGTTGTTATTTATATATTTCTATTTATATATTTGTTTATATAATTCAATATAAAATACGAAAAGTTGGTAAAAAATTACATAATTTTCGATCTATTGAGATTGAACTGAATAACTAAATTTACGTGCAAAATGCCCGCTCCCGGTACAATTCCGCTGCGAAACGTACCAGCACACAATGTGTTAATACCTTTTGTTCCAAATATTAAAGATTATATATATTCAATTTTATATTCTAGTGTTATTTGCAGGTCTTTAAAAGCTTATGAATTAATAAATAATACATTAGAGCGCATATATATATATATATATATATATATATATATATATATATATATATATATATATATATATACATCAGGTTTAAAAATGGGGGTTAAAAATTAAGCGAGTTTTAATTAAAAATAGGTGGAACTCTTTAAAAATAACTAACGTAATAGAAGAAAGACACGCTCTCGATCGGAACTATACAGAGTAAAGAAGCTGAAGCGGAAGTGTGATTTTGTTTAGGGAACAACGCTAAAAGAAGACACTTCTAGGCGGGTAATTGGGCTGGTAACATCCTCCACGCTTGTTGCTCCAAAATGTGAACAAAGGATATCCAAATTGCATAGCCATGGTCAAAAGGATTACAATAAAGAAGTTTTTATATACTAGATAAAAATCTAGTATATAAAAACTATATATAATATAGGTATATGTAGATATATAATATATGAATATGTATATATATATATGTGTATATGTATATATATGTATATATATATATATATATATATATATATATGTATATATATATATATGTATATATATATATATATATATATATATATATATGTATATATATATATATATATATATATATATATATATATATATATATATATATATATATATATATATATATATGGTCAAAAGGATTACAATAAAGAAGTTTTTATATACTAGATAAAAATCTAGTATATAAAAACTATATATAATATAGGTATATGTAGATATATAATATATGAATATGTATATATATATATGTGTATATGTATATATATGTATATATATATATATATATATATATGTATATATATATTATATGTATATATATATATATGTATATAAATATATATATATGTGTGTGTGTGTGTGTGTGTGTGTGATACGATCCGAGTGATTAAGGAATGGAAGAATGAATATAACACACTTTCCAGACAGTAATGCTTCATGTGAAAGTGTTTTCAAATTTTCTAGACAAATTCTAAAATGATCACAGAAAGGTGTAAATATTTTAATCAGGGTCAATGTTGCTACAAGGGAAACTTTTCTGAAAAAGAAGTTGTTAAAACTAAAAAAGCTTCTTTGACATTGTTAAATGCATATATATTAGTTTATCCATCATAGTTTACTATTGAGTTTATTTTTAATTTAATTTGTTACACTTTAAAGTAGAAAAGAATATAATATGCCATTATGTACAATTTTTGGGGGGTTTTGTTTATTATGTATATAAGTTGCATACGCTTGTACTTTGTCGGTAGCTGCGATCCCGATAGCAAATTTAGTTTGCAGCAAACTTGCAGCAAGTTCAGCATGACAAGTCTGCAAATTTGAAACAAGACTGCAGCAAATCTAAGAGTTTACGCTTGCTTCAAGGTTGTCATGACAAGGTTGCTACAGTTTTGCAGCAAAATAACGTTGCAAAGGAGTGGTCGCTTTATGCTCCGTCTACCTTGCAGGAATTTTGCTGAAAGTTTGTCGCGTCAAATTTGTCATGACAAGATAGTATCCAGAAAAAATCAAACTAGCTGCACGCATGCATGCTATCTTGGAATTTTTTAAAACACCATGTTGCTCCTGAGAGAGGTTGCTAAATGTTGGCATGTTTAAACTATTTGGTTTGGATGAAGGACTAATTTGTTTTTCTTTATTAAGAACTAGCATATCATCATCATCATCATCATAGTTGGCCCGACAGCCCGTTGTGGACCTTCGCCTTTTTAAGAAGTTTTCCCCATTCTGCTCTGTTTTGTGCTTGGGACCTCCAGCATCTAATCTTTATAAGACCGAAGTCCGACTCCAGGCAGTCGATCCACCGTCGCTTTGGTCTGCCCCTTGGTCGTTGTCCGAAAGGGACTGCATTAAAAACTTTTAAAGCAGCCCGATCTGCGTCCATTCACAATCGATGTCCAGCCCATCTCATTCTATTCAGCCTGATAAATTTGATGACGTCATCCTCTCTGTAATGCTTGTACAGTTCAAAGTTAAATCTTCTCCTCCAGGCTCCCCTGTCAAAAACACCTCCAAAAATAGTCCGCAACACTCTCCTTTCAAAGAGTGCAAGCATTTTTTCTTCTTTTGACGTGACCAAGTCTCAGAGGCATAAGTTAGCACTGGTCTTAGGAGAGTTTTGTACAACAGGATTTTCGTTCTTCTTTTAATTAAATGGCTCCTCAATTGACTTCTGAGTCCACATAGACATCGGTTTGCTGCATCAATTCTCTTCCTGATCTCGGGGCTGATGTCATTTTGGCACTCAACCACAGAACCCAAATAAGTAAATTTCTGTCTTACTGATGTATATGTCGTCATATGTCGGGCTATATGCTAAGAACTAGCATATAGCCCGACATATGACGAAATCAGTAAAGCTTTTAATTTTCCAGTTTGGTTTGGTTTGATTTGGAGCGCTACGGTCTACTGTTTTGCACACGAGAGCTAATGAGACCGGGACCTACAGTTTAACTCCGATTCCGAACGACTACAAACATCCATGCCAGCAGCGGGATTCGAATCCGCGAACTCCGATTCCGAAGAGCAGCGCTCTACCATTCGGCCATCGTTCGGCTTTAATTTTCCAGAATTGTAAAGTACCCTATGAGTCAGGTTAAAAAAATGGTTTGTTTATTGGCTGAGAATTATCTGTTACATGCTTAATAATTTGTTTATCATCCTACTCCTCTAAAGTCTCCCGATACTGTGAATGCAGTTTAGAATCACGTTGAATTCATTTACAAAGATAATTCAAACTTTTCTTAGCTACGTCGAAATTATCGTTAAGTTCTTTCCAATTTTTTTTTTGCCACAGTAATTAATGGAAGTAAAGAAATGAAACTATCATTTCCACTACACCCTGGAGGTAGATAGAATTTGTTGTTAATACCGGTGACAAAATTTCCATTGTAACAAAAAGTAATCGATAATTAAATTTAAAACTATCACATGTGTACATAATCTATTATTTAAGACAAATATAGAAGAAAATTATTTACGTAATATCTAAATTCAGTGATAAAACGTATGGAAATAATGCAGACGATATTTAAGTAATTTAAAATAAGAAAGGATTAAATGAGATGTTTAAAGGAATGACGTCATAATGCTAGAAAAAAAATGTTGCCTGCTCTTTAACCGGGGAAAATACGGCTTTAAATAATGGCATTAAATGCTAGAAAAGGGGGGAAGGGGTGGATTTCGAACGTTGTTAACCCTAACTCATAAGAATCCAATATGGATGCTCTATCCATTCCAGGTACAACCGCTTCATAAATTCGAGGACAGACGAACAGATAACTTAGGCTATTATTATATAGGGTATTTGAGCAAAAGTTTTGTTGATGAAGGACTAATTTGTTTTTCATTATTAAGAATTGCAGCAAAAGTTCTGTTATCGTTTAAGTATATGTGCAGTGTTGCCAACCTTCAAAGGCAAAATTATGGATTCTAGGTTTTAAAATTATGGCATTGACTTATAAATTATCGTACATTTTTGTAATAGTTAAAAATAGTGTTAATAGATGGCACTTGTACGATATATTTTTCTGGTTATACATTTCTCTCTCCCCCCTTATATGTGTATATATATATATATACATATATACTTTTTAATAATGTTATAATTCATTATTTACTGTGGTTTTCTTTTTAAATATGAAATATTCAGTAATAAAACCGATTATTATTTAATAATTGGTTTAATTATTAAAAATACTTATTAAAAATACCATTTTTTAGCGAAAACTGCAATAGATCAAGTAAACTGCAAAATTACTTCTAATTATCCATAATTATGTAATCATTAAAGAAATATCTCCAGTATAATTGTGAATATTCAGTAATTTTGCATTTAACAATTTTATGTTTTAGACTGATTTAAATAATTTGAAAAAACTAACAGATAAAAACACTGGACATAACAATTTTTAAAATTCTTTATTTTATATTCGTTTCAAATAATATCAAACATTAGTACCTAGGTCATATTCATTTTCACAAATATACATTTTTTTTTTTTTATTGACACTTTCCTTTCTTTTATTACACAGTACATATGGACTTTCTCAACCTCTGTGTCAGGATTATTTACTTTCATTTAATGAAGAAGCCCCTCAAAGCATGCTCCTTAAGCTGCTCTAAAATCTACAAAAATAATTATTTGGTGGGAAAAAGCAATAAAAAAAATTAATTAGACATTATCTGTTTTTTGTTGATCTTTATAGAGTTAGTTAAATTAACCGTTCTTTAAATTCTCCATTAGTCTAATGTTGTTTTATCGTATAAATCAGGAAATTATCGTACAGTTTTTCAGAATTATGTCACATAATTTTGAGATTATTTTTCATCGTACAGCGTCCTAAGTTATCGTACATATACGATAATTATCGTATGGTTGGCAACACTGTATGTGTCCTATGTCCCCTGTCCCTTTAAATATGACCTTGAAAGAGAAAGGACTGCTCCACTACACAACGAAACATCGAAAGGGAGGGAGATGTCCGATATCCCCTTTCTCACGCACGTTTACTTCTTCCTCCCCACACAGCTGGAGTCATGAAAGGACAAACATGTGATCGGCAGACTTGTTTGTGTTCTTCCTCCACGTAGGCAGCGTAAAAATGAGGGAATTCCAAGAAGTATAGATAAATAGAAAAGGGGATTTGAGGTAGTTACCTCCCCCCGTTAGTGGAGAATATTCTTGTACATATGGAAACTAGTTTCTTCGTAGATTCTGAGGGTTTCAGGTGGTCCACTCATACAAAGATAAAAGTGCTTTGCAAGATTTTGTCGGTCAAACGAAGGTTACCAAGTACGTTTCCAGAAGAAAAGAGTAAACGCTCAGTAAACCGTAATGGATGGCAACTCTAGGGGCGTCATCAATCTCAATGTAACTTATTATCTGATCAGCCTGAAACTGGCCGACTGGAGCCACTATTGATAGGCATAAAGAGATAACAAATATTAATCACAGTATCGATAAGGGCGGATTTTTGTCTAGTATTTGTAAAATACTTAATTAGGATAAAAAAATTGGTATAATATATTTTACAATGTTTAATTCTTTAAAACTTAGAAACCTAGACCGCAATTATTTTTTATTTTATTTTCGAGATTTAATTGTAATAAAAACTATCTCGTATTTGTTAAATACTTACTTCATTAGCCGAACGATGGCCGATTGGTTAGGGTGCTGGCCTTCGGTACCAGAGTTCGTGGGTTCGAATCCCACAGTGGCATGGATGTACGTAGCCGTTCGGAATCGGCTTTAAGCTGTAGGTCCCGGTCTCATTAGCCCTCGTGTTGCAAAAAGTAGACCGTAGCACACCAAACCAAGCTTACTTCATTAAGACAAAAATTGGTATAAAAATATTTTACAGATATTAATGACAGTATCGATAAGGGCGGAATTTTGTCTAGTATTTGTAAAAGACTTATTAGGAAAAAATATATTTTACAATGTTTAATTCTTTAAAGCTTAGAAACCTAGACCACAATTATATATTACTCTCTTTTCTAGATTTAATTTTAATAAAAACTATCTCGTTTTTGTTAAATACTTCATTAAGAAAAAAAATTGGTATAAAAAAATTTTACAGATATTAATCACAGTATCGATAAGGGCGGAATTTTGTCTAGTATTTGTAAAATACTTTATTAGGAAAAAATTGGTATAATATATTTTACAATATTCAATTCTTTAAAGCTTAGAAACCTAGACCACAATTATATATTACTCTCTTTTCTAGATGTAATTGTAATAAAAACTATCTCGTATTTGTTAAATACTTACTTCATTAAGAAAAAAAATTGGTATAAAAATATTTTACAGATAATCACAGTATCGATAAGGGCGGAATTTTGTCTAGTATTTGTAAAATACTTTATTATGAAAAAAAATTGTGTAATATATTTTACAACGTTTAATTCTTTAAAACTTAGAAACCTAGACCACAATTATTTATTATTTTTTTTTCTAGATTTAATTGTAATAAAAACTATCTCGTATTTGTTAAATACTTACTTCATTAAGAAAAAAATTGGTATAAAAATATTTTACAGATATTAATCACAGTATGGATAAGGCCAGAATTTTGTCTAGTATTTGTAAAATACTTTCTTTATTGGGAAAAAAAATTGGTATAATATACTTTACAGCGTTTAATTCTTTAAAACTTAGAAACCTAGACCACAATTATTTATTATTTTATTTTCGAGATTTAATTGTAATAAAAACTATCTCGTATTTGTTAAATACTTACTTCGTTAAGACAAAAATTGGTATAAAAATATTTTACAGATATTAATGACAGTATCGATAAGGGCGGAATTTTGTCTAGTATTTGTAAAAGATTTATTAGGAAAAAAAATTGTGTAATATATTTTACAATGTTTAATTCTTTAAAGCTTAGAAACCTAGACCACAATTATATATTACTCTCTTTTCTAGATTTAATTGTAATAAAAACTATCTCGTATTTGTTAAATACTTACTTCATTAAGAAAAAAATTAGTATAAAAATATTTTACAGATATTAATCACAGTATCGATAAGGGCGAAATTTTGTCTAGTATTTGTAAAATACTTTATTAGGAAAAAAAATTGTGTAATATATTTTACAACGTTTAATTCTTTAAAGCTTAGAAACCTAGACCACAATTATTTAATATTTTTTTTCTAGATTTAATTGTAATAAAAACTATCTCGTATTTGTTAAATACTTACCTCATTAAGAAAAAAATTGGTATAAAAATATTTTACAGATATTAATCACAGTATAGATAAGGCCAGAATTTTGTCTAGTGTTTGTAAAATTCTTTATTAGGAAAAAAGTTAGTATAAAAATATTTTACAATATTTAATTCTTTAAAACTTAGAAACCTAGACCACAATTATTTATTATTTTTTTCTAGATTTAATTGTAATAAAAACTATCTCGTATTTGTTAAATACTTACTTCATTAAGAAAAAAATTGGTATAAAAATATTTTACAGATATTAATCACAGTATAGATAAGGCCAGAATTTTGTCTAGTATTTGTAAAATACTTTATTAGGAAAAAATATATTTTACAATGTTTAATTCTTTAAAGCTTAGAAACCTAGACCACAATTATATATTACTCGCTTTTCTAGATTTAATTGTAATAAAAACTATCTCGTATTTGTTAAATACTTACTTCATTAAGAAAAAAAATTGGTATTAAAATATTTTACAGATATTAATCACAGTATAGATAAGGCCAGAATTTTGCCTAGTATTTGTAAAATTCTTTATTAGGAAAAAAGTTAGTATAAAAATATTTTACAATATTTAATTCTTTAAAGCTTAGAAACCTAGACCACAATTATATATTAGTTTTTTCTAGATTTAATTGTAATAAAAACTATCTCATATTTGTTAAATACTTACTTCATTAAGAAAAAAATTAGTATAAAAATATTTTACAGATATTAATCACAGTATCGATAAGGGCGAAATTTTGTCTAGTATTTGTAAAATACTTTATTAGGAAAAAATTGTGTAATATATTTTACAACGTTTAATTCTTTAAAGCTTAGAAACCTAGACCACAATTATTTATTATTTTTTTTCTAGATATAATTGTAATAAAAACTATCTCGTATTTGTTAAATACTTACCTCATTAAGAAAAAAATTGGTATAAAAATATTTTACAGATATTAATCACAGTATAGATAAAGCCAGAATTTTGTCTAGCATTTGTAAAATACTTTCTTTATTCGGAAAAAAATTGGTATAATATATTTTACAATGTTTAATTCTTTAAAATTTAGAAACCTTAACAATAATTATTTATTTTTTTTTCTAGATTTAATTGTAATAAAAACTATCTCGTATTTGTTAAATACTTACTTCATTAAGAAAAAAATTAGTATAAAAATATTTTACAGATATTAATCACAGTATCGATAAGGGCGAAATTTTGTCTAGTATTTGTAAAATACATTATTAGGAAAAAAAATTGTGTAATATATTTTACAACGTTTAATTCTTTAAAGCTTAGAAACCTAGACCACAATTATATATTACTCTCTTTTCTAGATTTAATTGTAATAAAAACTATCTCGTATTTGTTAAATACTTACTTCATTAAGAAAAAAATTAGTATAAAAATATTTTACAGATATTAATCACAGTATCGATAAGGGCGGAATTTTGTCTAGTATTTATAAAATTCTTTATTAGGAAAAAGATTAGTATAAAAATATTTTACAATATTTAATTCTTTAAAACTTAGAAACCTTAACAACAATTATTTTTTTTTTTCTAGATTTAATTGTAATAAAAACTATCTCGTATTTGTTAAATACTTACTTCATTAAGAAAAAAAACTAGTATAAAAATATTTTACAGATATTAATCACAGTATCGATAAGGGCGAAATTTTGTCTAGTATTTGTAAAATACTTTATTAGGAAAAAAAATTGTGTAATATATTTTACAACGTTTAATTCTTTAAAACTTAGAAACCTAGACCACAATTATTTATTATTTTTTTCTAGATTTAATTGTAATAAAAACTATCTCGTATTTGTTAAATACTTACCTCATTAAAAAAAAATGGTATAAAAATATTTTACAGATATTAATCACAGTATCGATAAGGGCGAAATTTTGTCTAGTATTTGTAAAATACTTTATTAGGAAAAAAAATTGTGTAATATATTTTACAACGTTTAATTCTTTAAAACTTAGAAACCTAGACCACAATTATTTATTTTTTTTCTAGATTTAATTGTAATAAAAACTATCTCGTATTTGTTAAATACTTACTTCATTAAGAAAAAAACTAGTATAAAAATATTTTACAGATATTAATCACACTATCTATAAGGGCCGAATTTTGTCTAGTATTTGTAAAATTCTTTCTTTATTGGGAAAAAAATTGGTATAATATATTTTACAATGTTTAATTCTTTAAAACTTAGAAACCTAAACAACAATTATTTATTACTTTTTTTCTAGATTTAATTGTAATAAAAACTATCTCGTATTTGTTAAATACTTACTTCATTAAGAAAAAAATTGGTATAAAAAATTTTACAGATATTAATCACAGTATAGATAAAGCCAGAATTTTTGTCTAGTATTTGTAAAATACTTTATTAGGATAAAAAAATTGGTATAATAAATATTACAATGTTTAATTCTTTAAAACTTAGAAACCTGGACCACAATTATTTATTATTATTTTTTTTTTGTTAGATTTAATAGTAATAAAAACTATCTCGTATTTGTTAAATACTTTCTTTATTAGGAAAAAATGGTACAAAAATATTTTACAGATATTAATCACAGTATGGATAAGGCCAGAATTTTGTCTAGTGTTTGTAAAATACTTTATTATGAAAAAAAATTATA
This sequence comes from Pardosa pseudoannulata, assembly GCA_032207245.1. Lineage (NCBI taxonomy): Eukaryota > Metazoa > Arthropoda > Arachnida > Araneae > Lycosidae > Pardosa > Pardosa pseudoannulata. Next base: position 32,697,227 of record CM063507.1, read on the forward strand.
ATATATTTTACAATGTTTAATTCTTTAAAGCTTAGAAACCTGGACCACAATTATTTATTATTTTTTTTTTCTAGATTTAATTGTAATAAAAACTATCTCGTATTTGTTAAATACTTACTTCATTAAGAAAAAAATTGGTATAAAAATATTTTACAGATATTAATCACAGTATCGATAAGGGCGGAATTTTGTCTAGTATTTGTAAAATACTTTATTAGGAAAAAATTGGTATAATATATTTTACAATATTCAATTCTTTAAAGCTTAGAAACCTAGACCACAATTATATATTAGTTTTTTCTAGATTTAATTGTAATAAAAACTATCTCATATTTGTTAAATACTTACTTCATTAAGAAAAGAATTGGTATAAAAATATTTTACAGATATTAACCACAGTATGGATAAGGCCAGAATTTTGTCTAGTATTTGTAAAATACTTTCTTTATTGGTAAAAAAATTAGAATTCTTTAAAGCTTAGAAACCTAGACCACAATTATTTATTATTTTTTTTTTCTAGATTTAATTGTAATAAAAACTATCTCGTATTTGTTAAATACTTACCTCATTAAGAAAAAAATTGGTATAAAAATATTTTATAGATATTAATCACAGTATGGATAAGGCCAGAATTTTGTCTAGTATTTGTAAAATACTTTATTAGGATTAGAAACCTAGACAACAATTATTTATTATTTTTTTTTCTAGATTTAATTGTAATTAAAACTACCTCGTGTTTGTTAAATACTTACTTAATTAAGAAAAAAATTGGTATAAAAATATTTTACAGATATTAATCACAGTATAGATAAAGCCAGAATTTTGTCTAGCATTTGTAAAATACTTTCTTTATTCGGAAAAAAATTGGTATAATATATTTTACAATGTTTAATTCTTTAAAATTTAGAAACCTTAACAATAATTATTTATTTTTTTTTCTAGATTTAATTGTAATAAAAACTATCTCGTATTTGTTAAATACTTACTTCATTAAGAAAAAAATTAGTATAAAAATATTTTACAGATATTAATCACAGTATCGATAAGGGCGAAATTTTGTCTAGTATTTGTAAAATTCTTTCTTTATTGGAAAAAAATTGTATAATATATTTTACAACGTTTAATTCTTTAAAGCTTAGAAACCTAGACCACAATTATTTATTATTTTTTTTCTAGATATAATTGTAATAAAAACTATCTCGTATTTGTTAAATACTTACCTCATTAAGAAAAAAAATTTTATAAAAATATTTTACAGATATTAATCACAGTATAGATAAGGCCAGAATTTTGTCTAGTATTTGTAAAATACTTTCTTTATTGGAAAAAAAATTGGTATAATATATTTTACAATGTTTAATTCTTTAAAACTTAGAAACCTAAACAACAATTATTTATTACTTTTTTTCTAGATTTAATTGTAATAAAAACTATCTCGTATTTGTTAAATACTTACTTCATTAAGAAAAAAACTGGTATAAAAATATTTTACAGATATTAATCACAGTATAGATAAGGTCAGAATTTTGTCTAGTATTTGTAAAATACTTTCTTTATTGTGAAAAAAACTGATATAATATATTTTGCTATGTTTAATTCTTTAAAACTTAGAAACCTAGACCACAACTATTTATTATTTTATTTTCTAGATTTAATTGTAATAAAAACTATTTTTGTTAAAACTTATCATATAAAAAAAATAAATAATTATTAAAATATTTTAAAAAAATATTTACAGATAAAAAAACTATAAAAAAAAAAAAATAATATAAAATATATTTTACAACTATTTAATTCTTTAAAATTAGAAACCTACAACAATTATATTAAAAATATAAATATATTATTTTTTTATAAAAATAAAAAAAATTTAAAAAATATTTTACAAATACTTAAAAAAAAAAAAAAAAAATTAAATATTAAATCACATATAAAAAACAAAATAAAATAAAACAAAAATAAATAAAACAATTTTAATTCTAAACTTATAACAAAATAAATTTATATTTAAAATATTATATAAAACTATATAAAAAAAAAAAATTTTAACAAAAATATTATTTATAAAAAAATATATATTACAAATATTATAAAAATATAATATTGTAATAATTCTTATTAAAAAAATTAAAAAAAAATATTTACAATATTAACTATAAAATAAAAAATATACAAATTTATATTTATGTAAATTTAATATATTAAAAATAAATAAAAAATAATATATTTACTTATTCTTTAAAATTTAATAAAATTTTTACAATATTAATTTATAAAATAAATAAAACTTTATATAATAAACAAAAAAAACATTTAAAAAAATATTATAAATATTTATACAATAATATAATTAAATTAGAATGGAACAATTATTAAAAATTATTTAATAATAAAAGCTATCTCGTATTTATTAAATACTTCATTAAGAAAAGAATTGGTATAAAAATATTTTACAGATATTAACCACAGTATGGATAAGGCCAGAATTTTGTCTAGTATTTGTAAAATACTTTCTTTATTAGTAAAAAAATCGGTATAAAAATATTTTACAATATTTAATTCTTTTATTTATAGCTTAGAAACCTGTACCACAATTATTTATTATTTTTTATTAGATTTAATCGTAATAAAAACTCTCTCATATTTGTTACATACTTTCTTTATTAGGAAAAAAATGGTATAAAAATATTTTACAATGTTTAATTCTTTAAAGCTTAGAAACCTGGACCACAATTATTTATTACATTTTTATTAGATTTAATCGTAATAAAAACTCTCGTATTTGTGAAATACTTTCTTTATTAGGAAAAAATTGTATAAAAATATTTTACAATATTTAATTCATTATAGCTTAGAAACCTGGACTATATATATTTATTACATTTCATGAGATATAACTGTAATACAAACTTTCTCTCATTTGTTAAATACTTTCTTTATCAGGAAAAAAATTGGTATAAAAATATTTCACAATATTTAATTCTTTATAGTTCAGAAACTTGGACCACAATTTATTTATTAATTTTATTAGATTTACTTGTAAGCAAAACTCGTATTTGTAAAATGCTTTCATTGTTAGGAATAAATTGGTTTAAAAATATTTTACATTTAATTCTTTATAGCTTAGAAACCTGGACCACATTTATTTACTGTTTTTTATTTGATTTAATTTTAATAACAATTAGAGCAAGCAAAAGTATAAGATAAGGGTATAAGTATATATATATATATATATATATATATATATATATATATATATATATATATAT
>CM063507.1:32702995-32715495 GCA_032207245.1 Pardosa pseudoannulata
GTTGTGATAATAATTATCCTGTCGTATTTGATAATGACTGTGATCAAGAACAATGTAGGTTTCATATAATTTCTACAATATAATATGATAATTACAATAACATTATATATATATATATATATATATATATATATATATATATATATATATATATATATATATATATATATATATATATATATATATACGTAAGTATACAAATTGCTCATAAGCTATAATAGATTGTCTACAGCTATTAACAATATTTATACCAGTGTTCCTGTTATGATAATAATTATCCTGTGTATTTGATAATGACTATGATCAAGAACAATGTAGGTTTCATATAATTTCTACAATATCATACGATAGTTACAATAACATTATATATATATATACATACGTAAGTATACAAATTGCTCATAAGCTATAATAGATTGTCTACAGCTATTAATAATATTTATACCAGTGTTCCTGTTATGATAATAATTATCCTGTGTATTTGATAATGACTATGATCAAGAACAATGTAGGTTTCATATAATTTCTACAATATCATACGATAGTTACAATAACATTTTTGATCGATTTTTTTTCTCTCCATTCCTAGATTTCAGCTTTTACGACTCTCCAAGTGACGAGTTTAAAGACAAAGGCTTAGGTTCTCTGCTGGTGCTATGGAAATTCAACTACCAACCAATGAAAAAGATGGCAGTGACTGGTCTAAGTTGGAATGACCTTTACCCGGACATGTTTGCCACGTCATTTGGATCGTGTATGTATGAAATGTTGACCCTTTAAATACTGAGAGAGATATATGGTCCAATCAGGTTAGATATTAATGTATGGGGAATAAAAATTAACAGGGAAACATAAGCGGGCATAAAATAAATATAAATAATCCCTATATCAATTCATCTATCATTTCGCCTTATTGCATCAATTCTAGAAGGGGTTATCTTTTTTGCTGGGAATGCAACAACATCCCCTATATAATAATAGCCTAAGTTATCTGTCCGTCTGTTCTCTAATTTATGAAGCGGTTGGACCTGGAATGGATAGAGGCATCCATATTCGATTCCTGATGAGTTAGGGTTAGTAAAATTGAAAGGGAGTAAGGATTATCTTCTTCTAAACTATGGATCCGATTCTAAAATAAATTAGTATAAATATGCTTCATATTCATATCACAGCGAAAAATACTGTCGTTTTTAAAACGTTCGAAATCCCCACTTCCCCCTTCCCCCATTCATAAACATGCTTCATATCACCACAAAAGATACTGTCGTCTTTAAAACGGTCGAAATTCACCCCTTTAAAAATAACATTTTTTTCTAACATTATGACGTCATTCTTTTAAACATCTCATGTATTCATTTCTTATTTGAAATTATTTAAATATCGTCTGCATTATTTTCATACGTTTTATCACTGAACTTAGATATGACGTAAATAATTTTCTCTTTATATTAGGCACATATGCGATAATTTTAAATTTAATCATCGATTATTTTTTGTTGCAATGAAAATTTTATCACCGGTATTAACAACAAATTTTTTTCATAAAATTTGTTAAAAAATACTTCGCTTTGAAGTTTTTTAAAATTTTTAATTTATTTTTGAAATTTTAGTTTTTAAATTTACGAGCGTTTAATGCCATTATTTCGAGCTCTATTTTCCTCGGTTAAGAGCAGACGATTAAATGTATCAATTTATCACATAATAAATAGGTAAAAATAACATTTTTTTCTAGCATTATGACGTCATTCATGACGGATTATTTGAAATATTAAGTTTTAGAAGTATTTGTAATCGTAGACCTTTTATTTATCATTATTCCGAAAGCTAAAACATGAGATGCACACAAGGTAAAATCTTAAATCACATCCTTAGAGTTCATCTATATATATTTCATCATTTTAATCAAATAACAATGTATTATTGACAGCATCTCTCCTCCGACAACAAACACTAAATAAAAACGCAAAAGCGCATGCGCGTGCACTGGGTCTCTGGATCCCGAATAAATTAAAAGTATCTCTTTCTGAGAAAAATATCCAGAGAGAATTGCGGAAATGCATGTTATTGGGGTCTAGAAGACCTATAAGACAGCTACTGAAAATTTGGGAAGCTCATTTCTATTGGGTGATTCTGTGTGGAATCCCCTATATAATAACAGCTTAAGTTATCTGTCATCATGTCTTGGAATTTATGAAGCGGTTGGACCTGGAATGGAAAGAGGCATCTATATTGGATTCTTGATGAATTAGGGTTAGTAAAATTCAAAGCGAATAAAGTTTATCTTCTCCTATTGTTCCGATTCTAAAATAAATTGGTATAAACATGCTTCACATCGCAACAAAAGATACTGTCGTCTTTAAAACGGTCGAAACTCACCCCTTTAAAAATAACATTTTTTTCTAACATTATGACGTCATTCTTTTAACTATCTCATTTAATCATTTCTTATTTTAAATTATTTAAATATCGTCTGCATTATTTTCATACGCTTTATCGCTGAACTTAGGTATTACGTAACTATTTTTTTATATTTTTCTTAAATAATAGATTAAGTACATATGCGATAATTTTAAATTTAATCATCGATTACTTTTTCTTGCAACGAAAATTTTATCACCAGTATTAACAACATATTTTTTTCATAATTTTTTTTTAAAAATATTTCGCTTTGAAAATATCTAAAATTTTTATTTTATTTTTGAAATTTTAATTTTTAAATTAAATTGTTAGTTTTAAACTTAATCATCGATTATTTTTTGTTGCAAGATAATTCTCAGCCAAAAAAAAATCTGATTTGGGCTTGTAAATACTTTCTTAAATTTGTAAATTACTTCTTACCATGTAAATTACTTCTGTCTAAACTTGAAAATTGGTTTTAACATATTCCTGGTTTGATTTGATTTGGAGTGCTTCAATCTACTTTTTGCAACACGAGGGCTAATGAGACCGGGACCTACAGCCTAAAGCCGATTCCGAACGGCTACGAATATCCATGCCCCTATGGGATTCAAACACACCAACTCCTGTACCGAAGGCCAGCACACTAACTAATCGGCTATCGTTCGGCAACATATTCCTGGAAGTACACCGTGTAAGAGATTTCTCGCCTGGAGAACTGGAAATTAGGCTGGTCATTAGGCTGATCACTGGAGATTAGGTCCAGGTCACGCATACAAACTCAAATTGTTAAGTCTTGCAACCTAGTTCATATCTTCCAAATATGTAGTTTTTATTCAAGCTTGTTGAGCGTTTGTGTAATATTTATATCAACATATATCGTTGTTTTATGAAACTTGTAAATAAATTTCCACATATTGACACATTTTCGACCCAGAATTAACAGGGCCCGATCAAGGCAAAGTCGGGCCCAGGGCCTGTTAGTCTTTTTGGGCCCCCCTACCCTCCTTTCAAGGAAAAAAATCAGTTTATAAAAGAGAATACAAACGAATACTTTTGGAGGAAAATTTATAATAATTTTTTATGTTTACATACCTTTGTAGTACAGTCGAATGTCAAAAATCTGTATATTCTCAAGGATGTAAACTGTAACACTTGAAATTAAGTTTTTATATAAAAAAAAATATAGTTTATAAAAGAGGATGCGAACGAATATTTTTGGAGGAAAGTTTATATTAATTTTTTTTACCTTTACATACCTTTGTAGCACAGTCGAATGCCAAAAATCTGTATATTCTCAAGGATGTAAACTGTAACACTTGCAATTAAGTTTTTATATAAAAAAAAAATATATAGTTTATAAAAGAGGATTCAAACGAATATTTGTGGATGAAAGTGATATTAAATTTCTGATATTAATATCAATTTGAGGATATATCGCGTTATTAAATTTCTCATATCAATTTCACTTTAAGGATATATCGCGATATTAAATTTATGATACCAATATCAATTTGAGGGTATATCACGATATTAAAGTTTGATATCAATATCAATTTGAGGATATATCGCGATACTAAATTTCTGATATTAATACCAATTTCAGAATATATCGTATTATTAAATTTATGATATCAATTTCAATTTGAGGATATATCGCGATACTAAATTTGTGATATCATCCAGCCCTAATATACATACACACATACATATATATATATATATATATATATATATATATATATATATATATATATATATATACACTCATGTCCATAAATTAAGGATAATGAAGTTCAGGCAATGAAAGAGACAAAAGCAAAACAAATTTGACTTATTTGTAAAGTCTATTTATTAAACAAAAGGTAAAGAGCAAAAAAGATGCTATATATTTGACATAATTAATAAAAATTGTGATTTTTACTCCCTGGAGCAAATTTCAAAAAAGAACCTATTTAAAGAAAACAGTATAACATGGTTAGTATGATGGTTAATACGGAGTATGTCTCCCGGACGATGCAATACACGCGTTCCAACGCCTACGCATGCTGAGTATCAGATTATCAATCTGATCTTGGGGAAAATTACACCACTCATCAAGCAATGCCCTCCGAAGTTCCGGGAGAGAGTTGAAAGGGGGTTGACGGGCTGCAATTTGTTGGCCAAGCATGTCCTACACATGCTCTATTGGATTCAAGTCCGGTGAGTATGCTTACCAGTCCATACGGGTGATATCCTCCGATTGAAGGCATTCGTCTACAATGTTTCCACGGTGAAGTCGGGCGTTGTAATCCATATACAGAAATTCAGGACCCATGGTGCCCCGAAACAAACGTACATGTTGTTCCTGAATGACATCCCGATAGATGCGACCTGTCATCGTTACACTCTGAACATGCAGGTCAGTTCTGGAACCAAGAATAATTCCTCCCCAAACGAGCCATCCTGCACAACCGTAACGGTGTCGTTCAATGGTGTTCTCTTGGTGGTAACGGGTACCTGGCGCTCTCCATATGAAAGGCCGGCGAGAATCAGAATGTAAACTGAACCTGGACTCGTCGGAAAACATCACACAAGACCACTGTTGCGGTGTCCACAATGCATGCTCTCTAGCTCAGCATAATCGCAGGCAACAGTGAGTTGCGGTAAGGGGAACACATCTGACAGGCCTACGAGCATATAGACCAGTGTTCCCTAAGCGTCTGTACACGGTCTGCCTTGAAACTGTCGTACCGGTAGCTGAAGAGAGCTGACGAGACATGTCTGATGCTATGCTCCGTCTGTTTCTTTTGGCAGTAACTGCCAAATACCGGTCATCATTCGGCGTAGTAACTCGGGGGCGACCTGTGCTGTAACATCTACTCACATTACCATCATGTTTGAATCGTTGCCAAAGCCTGGAGATGACACTCTGGGCGATTCCAAGTTCCTTGGATACTTCCAGATGGGTACGTCCACATTCCAATCGTCCGATAATTCTAGCACGTAAACAATTATCCAAATGCTTCCTTTGTGCCATACCTATGCGGTTATTGCACTGAAAGGCTTTTAAAGCGCTTGTGAACAATTTTACTTCTTTCTACCATTCCTTATATACCCCTTTCGTACACTCTCGTCATTGTGACGTACTATCCGCGCCATCTGTTGGTTTCCTGCAATTTGCATATTCTTCTTCAAGATGTGTGTGATAATTCTACAGGTGAAATTTTTATTTTAGAGCTCAATTTATGTGTGATTCTGAATTATCCTTAATTTATGGACATTAGTGTACATACGTAAGTATACAAATTGTTCATAAGCTATAATAGATTGTCTACAGCTATTAACAATATTTATACAGTGTTCCTGTTGTGATAATAATTATCTTGTCGTATTTGATAATGACTGTGATCAAGAACAATGTAGGTTTCATATAATTTCTACAATATAATATGATAATTACAATAACATTTTTGATCGATTTTTTTTCTCTCCATTTCTAGATTTCAGCTTTTACGACTCTCCAAGTGACGAGTTTAAAGACAAAGGCTTAGGTTCTCTGCTGGTGCTGTGGAAATTCAACTACCAACCAATGAAAAAGATGGCAGTGACTGGTCTGAGTTGGAATGACCTCTACCCGGACATGTTTGCCACGTCATTTGGATCGTGTATGTATGAAATGTTGACCGTTAATTACTGAGAAAGATATATGGTCCAATCAGGTTAGATATTAATGTATGGAGAATAAAAATTAACAGGGAAACATAAGCGGTCATAAATAAATATAAATAATCCCTATATAATACTAGCCTAACTTATCTGTCCGTCTGTCCTCGAATTTATGAAGTGGTTGGACCTGGAATGGGTAGAGGCATCCATATTGGATTCTTGATGAGTTAGGGTTAGCAAAATTCAAAACGAGAAAAGTTTATCTTCTCCTAAACTATCAATCCGATTCTAAAATAAGGTATAAATATTCTTCATACCACAGTAAAAAATGCTGTCGTCTTTAAAAAGTTGGAAATTCACCCCATTTCGAGCGTTTCATGCCATTATTTCAAACCCTATTTTTCCCGATTAAGAGCAGGCGATTAAATTTATCCATTTATCACATAATAAATAAGACGATTTCACGCAGCAGGGTACACCTCAACTTATAATGATTATGGCTTTAATTTCAAACTGAAGGGCAGTTTATTGTTTGTCTATTGGCTGTTGTAAACATGAAAATGAATGGGAAGAATTTTTTCTAGTATTATGACATCATTCCTTCAACTATGTCATGTAATCATTTCTTATTTAATTTAAAACTATTCAAATATCATCTGCATTATTTTCAAACGTTTTATCACTGAACTTAGATATTACGGATATAATTCTCTTTTAAATTTGCCTTCAATAATAGATTAGGTAGTTATGTGTTAATTTTAAATTTAATCATCGATTATACTTTGTTGCAATGAAAATTTTATCACTGGTATTAACAACATATTTTTTTCATAAAATTTTTTTAAAAATACTTCGCTTTGAAGATTTCTAAAATTTTTAATTTATTTTTTAAATTTTAGTTTTTAAATTAAATTGTTAATTTATAATTTAGTCATCGATTATTTTTTGTTGCAAGAAAATTCTCAGCCAAAAAAAATCTGATTTAGGCTTGTTAAATAGTTTCTTAAATTTTAATGATTAACACCATGTAAATTACTTTTGTCTAAACTTTAAAATTGATTTTGAGATATTCCTGGAAGTACACCATGTAAGAGATTTCTCGCCTGGAAAACTGGAGATTAGGCTGGTCATTACACTGCTCACTGGAGATTAGGCCCATGGCACCCATACAATCTCAAACTGCTAAGTCTTACAGCCTAGTTCATATCTTCTAAATATGTAGATTTTTTTTTTCAAGCTTGTTGAGCATTTGTGTAATATTTATATCAACATATATCATGTTTTATCAAAGTTGTAAATAGATTTCCATATATTGACAACTTTTCAACCCAGAATCAACAGGGCCAGATCAAGGCAAAGTTTTGCCCAGGCTCTGATAGTCTTTCGCCCCCCCCCCCTACCCTGCTTTCAAGGCAAAAAAAAAAAAAAAAAATTAGTTTATAAAAAGAGGATGCAAACGAATATTTTTGGAGGAAAGTTTACATTAATCTTTTTATGTTTACATACCTATGTAGTACAGTCGAATGCCAAAAACCTGTATATCCTCAATGATTTAAATTGTAACACTTGCAATTAAGTTTTTATATAAAAAATAAAATAAAATAGCATACGTAAGATTAACAAATAATAGCTATTCGTAGGTGCAAATTAGATTCGACTTGTAAGAACACGGTGAGTAGCACTTTTGGCAACTCATCACAATATTGTTGTGCAACCGGGAGAAATTGCGAAAAATTTTTGGTGAAAATTTCAAAAAGAACATATTTTACAATAAATTGGTAAAAATTGGAAAATTTTCATTTTCTTTCGAAATTATTCTTTTTCATTAGTAATACTTCTGTTTTAAAAATTTGAATTTAATAACATGCATAGTTTATATATTTTCAATCTTGATTTTACTATTTAATTCATTATGTAGTTACTACATTACTAATTCAAGGCTATAAATTTGTTCCTTATATCATTTATTAATTATTTTGATATTTTAATATCACATTGTATCAGGATACTCATCAGGAGTATACATGAGATCCACGGTAGCTCAGTTGGCAAAGACAACGCTCTCGTAACTGAGAGGTTGAAAAAGCCAAAGATTCACTTAGTTCGTTAAAGGAGAATGGGGCACGTAAAATAGGTTCGTGGTCACAATGTCCTTCAAGTTCTCAATTAATACCTCTGTGGGTAACAGGCCAAGTCTGTGGGTCTTCTGCTTGGACCCTCAAAATTACGTGGACCCACTTGAGCGAAGTCGTTCTTTCACCTAGAGCTGTAACTAGGTCCTATAGCGCCCGTGGCAAAAAAACTGGTCTGCGCCCCTGATACCAACTATAGTGTTACAATACTTAAACATGTTATATATATATATATATATATATATATATATATATATATATATATATATATATATATATATATATATATATATATATATATATATATGTATATATATGTATATATATGTATATATATGTATATATATGTATATATATGTATATATATATGTATATATATATATATGTATATATATGTATATATATATATGTATATATATATGTATATATATATATATATATATATATATATATATATATATGTATATATATATATATGTGTATTATATGTATATATATATATGTGTATATATATATATGTATATATATATATATATATATATATATATATATATATGTATATATATATGTATATATATATTATGTATATATATATATATATATATATATATATATATATATATATATATATATGTATATATGTTATATATATATATATATATATGTTATATATATATATATATATATATATATATATATATATTCAAAATGAACTCACACAATATTTTGTTAGTTCTTAAAATGTTCCTAGAATATTAATTTTAATTTTTTTTTCTATTTTTCCTTCTAATTTTCACTTAAAAATATTTTCGAACACTTTAAGGGTATTATTTTGCTGATAAACTGAATAGTTTATTTGATGGGACTATTTATTATTTAAACATTGAATTTTCGTAAAAAATTGGAGAATCTGGCAAAAATGGTAAAAAATTGGAGAAACTTCAGAAACTGGCAAATTTCTGAACATAAATTTAGTTTTAATAACTTTAATAAATTCAAAATTTGAAACGAATATTCGGAATTAATTTAAGGTATATTAGTGTTTGGTACACATTTTGTTAAAATCAGTAATAGGTTTAGTCTCTAGAAGAATTAAAAAAAAATATTTATAAATAAAAATTTAAAAACATTAGATTTTATAATAAGAAAAGTTTCTTTTCCTCTTTTCCTTATTTTTACCTTGTGCAAATCGTCCTCTTTCAGACCCCGTTTTTTCACAGTATGGCGCCCCTAAGACTGATAAGCCCTTGGCAACTGCCACCTGTGCCATGCCCTAATTACGGCCCTGCTTTCACCTTAACGGTGCTCATTAAAACGAAAGACGCACCCCTTCGCCTTAATACGAGAGCCTGCGGCTAAATCGTGCTTGGTTTGACCAAGTGGCATATGCCAAGAACAACGACAACAGGAGTGTACATACATAAGAAAACCTGAAGTTTAATTGAAGTATCCTTACCCCAAAACAATGTCCACCCTCCTAATTAATAATTTCTGGCTACGGCCCTGATTCCAACCAGGGCCTGATCAAGGCAAAATTGGGCCCAGGACCTGGTAATCTTTCGCCCCCCTCCTTACCCTCCTTTCAAGGCAAGAAAAAAAATTAGTTTATAAAAGAGGATACAAACGAATATTTTTGGAGGAAAGTTTATATTAATTTTTCTATGTTTACATACCTTTGTAGTACAGTCGAACCCCAAAAATCTTTATATCCTCAAGGATGTAAACTGTAACACTTGCAATTAAGTTTTTATATAAAAAAATTAGTTTATAAAAGAGGATACAAACGAATATTTTTGGAGAAAAGTTTATATTAATTTTTTTATGTTTACATACCTTTGTAGTACAGTCGAACCCCAAAAATCTGTATATCCTCAAGGATGTAAACTGTGACACTTACAATTAAGTTTTTATATAAAAAAATTAGTTTATAAAAGAGGATACAAACGAATATTTTTGGAGAAAAGTTTATATTAATTTTTTTATGTTTACATACCTTTGTAGTACAGTCGAATGCCAAAAATCTGTATATCCTCAAGGATGTAAACTGTAACACTTGCAATTAAGTTTTTATATAAAAAATTAGTTTATAAAAGAGGATACAAACGAATATTTTTGGAGGAAAGTTTATATTAATTTTTTTTATGTTTACATACCTTTGTAGTACAGTCGAATGCCAAAAATCTGTATATCCTCAAGGATGTAAACTGTAACACTTGCAATTAAGTTTTTATATAAAAAAAAATAGTTTATAAAAGAGGATACAAACGAATATTTTTGGAGGAAAGTTTATATTAATTTTTTTATGTTTACATACCTTTGTTATACAGTTGAATGCCAAGAATCTGTATATCCTCAAGGATGTAAACTGTAACACTTGCAATTAAGTTTTTATATAAAAAAAAATTAGTTTATAAAAGAGGATACAAACGAATATTTTTGGAGGAAAGTTTATATTAATTTTTTTATGTTTACATACCTTTGTAGCACAGTCGAATGCCAAAAATCTGTATATCCTCAAGGATGTAAACTGTAACACTTGCAATTAAGTTTTTATATAAAAAAATTAGTTTATAAAAGAGGATACAAACGAATATTTTTGGAGGAAAGTTTATATTAATTTTTTTATGTTTACATACCTTTGTAGCACAGTCGAATGCCAAAAATCTGTATATCCTCAAGGATGTAAACTGTAACACTTGCAATTAAGTTTTTATATAAAAATAAAATAAAATAGCATAGGTAAGATTAACAAATAATAGCTATTCTTAGATTTTAAGACAAAATTAATAAGAAAAAAAATAATAAAATAATAAAATTCTTAAGCAAATAACAATTGTATCTAAGTTTCAGAAATATAATAAAAAGTGCTAATATTTCTTTATAACTGGCTGAAATTTTTAATTTATTACTAATTTATATTATAAAATATATAAGATAAATGCTTTTTTCCTTTAATATTTTGTAAATTACTTTCTTAATAATTCATATTATAAATGTTGAATGTGATAAACTGTTTTTCCAATATTATGTTCCTTTAATTACTGCAAACCATAATGAATTTCTATATGTATGCTATGAGCTATTTATAAATAAATACTAAAAGTTTAAACTAAACATTTGATTTACTTTGATAGTTTCTAATAAGAGAAGATAATCTGCAATAATAATTTCTAAATCAATAATCCTTTTCTTTATAAAAAAAATATACAATTTTGTCAACATTTTAACTGTTTTATTTAATTTCTGAATAAGGTTTCGTGGAATATTACTTGAAGACTTAACAAAAAACATTTTCAAATTTTGTTAATTAAATTATTTAAAATTTAATAATTAAGTACCAAATTTTATAGGGTCCCTAAAATTAGGGGGCGCATGAACTAGTCCCAGTCGACCCGTACTTTAATCAGGCCCTGAGAATGAAATAATTTCGACCTAAAGGCTACCGGAAGTAATTGTGAAAAATTTTTGGTGAAAATTTCAAAAAGAGTATATTTTCTAATATACAGTCAAAATTTTCTTTCAAAATTATTCTTTTACCCTAGTTATACTTCTGTTTTAAAAATTAGAATTTAATGCCATGTATAGTTTGTATATTTTCATTGTTCATTTTGCTATTAAATTCATTGTGTAGTTACAACATTACTAATTCAAGGCTATAAGCCGAACGCTGGCCGATTGGTTGGGGCGCTAATCGTCGGTACTGGAGTTCGTGGGTTCGAATCCCACTATGGCATGGATGTTCGTAGCCATTCGGAATCGGCTTTAAGCAGTAGGTCCCGGTCTCATTAGCCCTCGTGTGCAAAACAGTAGACCGTAGCGCTCCAAACCAAACCAACATATTTTTTGCTCCACCAAAAAAAACAAGAAAAGTGGGGGGGGGGAGAAATGTATATCGAAAAAAATATATCGTACAAGCGCCATCTATTAACACTATTTTTAACTATTACAAAAATGTACGATAATTTATAAATCAATACCATAATTTTAGGACCTAGAATACATAATTTTGCCTTTGAAGGTTGGCAACACTGCCTTAATGTGCAAGCTCGAGTTAACTCGAGCGCTCTAAACTGGCCAAACTGTGCACACTTGAGATAATTCGAGCGGCGTTGTGCTTTATGTTGCTATAATTTTTCACACTCGAATGCAATCGAGAATTGAAAATAAAATTGTGAAAGAAAAAAAAAACAATCGTTTTATTGATATTTATCACTTACACGTGATTGTAATCTATAACACTTATTAATTCAAGTATAAAATATATATATATATTTTCTACTTATCACTTACCGACTTATCTTTTCCTCGTGAGCCGCTCTCCGA
>CM063507.1:32720495-32740495 GCA_032207245.1 Pardosa pseudoannulata
ATTACGATTAAACAGCTTCAAACACAGCTCAGAATCATTAGTTCATTGTTGAATTTGGTCGATTGTGAGCTCGAACGGCACCCACTTTGCCCAGAGCTATTGCATATCCTAATATTATGTCGCCCACGTTCCTTTAATACAGAGTTGGGCAAAAGCCGGCTCTTGGGCCGGATACTCCCTTTTGCTTACTTTATCCGGCCCATTGAAAAATCCTGCATGCAATTTTTTTAATCTCTTATATGCTATTTTGTTGAAATCAACATTATTTGATTAAATAATTTACTAAAAGAAAATTTTCACTCAAACGAGTTGAGGGTTTCGGTGCGTTGAACAGAACATTTCAAACCTAGTTTTATTTGGTTCAACATATATTTGTGAAAGAACTTTTTCGTTAATGATTTTACACAAAAAATAAATATCGATCAAAAATTACTGACGAAAATCTACACTCGGTATTAAGGCTTGCTACAAGTGATTTGGATCCAAATTTTGAAGAAATAATATGAAACGAACATTCTAGATTTCACATTTCGCATTAATTAAAACTATTCTATTTTAACGTTTAATGTTTGTCTTTTCTTTTTATAATTCTATTTACTATTATATTTAAAAATGTAATATAAATATAAAAATGTAACAACTATGATCAAAATAAAATAATTTGTATCGTTAAGATACAAACAAATATAAAAAAAAAAATCTTTCATTAACTGATTTATTTAATGACCATTCATTTAATATAATGGATCATATTTCTTTAAAACTTACGTGACATATTTTACTGGGCACAACTTGTTCACATATACACCTAAGTAAGACAATTTATTATTGCTATTATCTTTTATTAACTGTCAAATTTTTCTGTCCAAATGCTTTAAAATGATACTTATAGTATTTTTGTCAAAAAAATTTCTTGGGCATGAAAAAACTCCAACCAAAACATTCGCATGTTCACAGCGTAAGCGGTATAGTCCTCCTGCCCGGGAGACATTTTGAAAATTTCATTTTGGCCCGCGATTAAAAGTATTTGCCCAACCCTGCTTTAATATATTTAGATATCTTGATCAACTTCCCTTTACGGTCCTCCAAAATTAATTTGGGATTTTTTTATGTTTTATTCGGTAACAGCCTCTTTGGGGCGTCAGCTGCGTGCATCGCCCTCAGTGCTTATTTCACCTTGTTTACACTTACCAAACCACTTCTCAACGGTTGATTTTCCTGGTGCAGAGTCCGGATAATGTTTATTAAGCCAAGGCTTGGCTTCAACACTCCTTTTTTAAGCTAAAAAGCAATGCTTTACTAATAGACGAAATTCCTTTTTGTTTTCAAACTAACAAAAGTTGCTTCACTCAAAATACTATATCTCACAAACTAATAGTCCGATAGCTGTCAAATTTATACACGTGTCTTTTGAAGGTTAGGGCTAACTAAAAATCTTATGGATTTAATACTAGTAGTGCCATCTATGTGTCAGCCTACGAACTTTTCAGCCCAACTGTTAGTTGTAAAATATTAGGAACTTCTTTCTCCCTTCTGATGCTTTCAGCATATGTAGTTTATTCATGTCGGGTTAAAAAGGTAGTCTGTTTTATGAAATAATATGGTCTCGTTACTTATTAAACACTCGTCGCACATAAAATTAAATAATTTGCAGAGATCTACTTCGTCACAACGTATAATTGAACCAAGATTAAACACTCGTTGCACATAAAATTAAATAATTTGCAGAGATCTACTTCGTCAAAGTATAACTGAATCAAGATTAAACACTCGTCGCACATATAATTAAATAATTTGCAGAGATCTACTTCGTCAAAGTATAACTGAATCAAGATTAAACACTCGTCGCACATATAATTAAATAATTTGCAGAGATCTACTTCGTCACAAAGTATAATTGAACCATGATTAACCTCATCGCACATAAATTAATTTTTGAGAGATCTACTTCGTCACAACGTATGACTGAACCAAGATTAAACACTCATCGCACATAAAATTAAATAATTTGCAGAGATCTACTTCGTCACAACGTATAATTGAATCAAGATTAAACACTCGTCGCACATAAAATTAAATAATTTGCAGAGATCTACTTCGTCACAACGTATAATTGAATCAAGATTAAACACTCGTCGCACATAAAATTAAATAATTTGCAGAGATCTACTTCGTCACAACGTATAATTGAATCAAGATTAAACACTCGTCGTACATAAAGTTGAATAATTTTTGAGAGATCTACTTCGTCACAACGTATGACTGAATCAAGATTAAACACTCATCGCACATAAAATTAAATAATTTGCAGAGATCTACTTCGTCACAACGTATAATTGAATCAAGATTAAACACTCGTCGTACATAAAGTTGAATAATTTTTGAGAGATCTACTTCGTCACAACGTATGATTGAATCAAGATTAAACATTTTTGCTCCATCTCCGCCGACAACCGACTAATCAACTGGTTACTGGCTAAGGTAAGGACATAGTTTAATTCTGTCTGGTAAAACCTGTAGATGAAAATACTTGTTTGGGTGTTATTTTTATGTGACTAGCATATAGCTCGCCATGTGACGAGATCAGTAAAATTTTTAATTTTTCAGAATTGTTGTTCAGAATTGTATTGTCAAAATGAGGCAGGTTTTTTTTTCTACATCATATATTCAGAATGAACTCCCAAAATATTTCGATAATTCTTCAAGTGTTACTCGTGTATTAATTTTGAATTTTTTTTTCTATTTTTACATTATTAATATTTAAAAATATTTTTTAACACTGTGAGGGTATTTTGCTGATAAATCGAAAAGTTTATTTAAGGGGAATATCTTTTATTTATACCTTGAATTTTCATAAAATATTGTCGAATTTCTAAAACTAAATTTAGTTTTAATAATTTTAATAAATTCAAAATTTAAAACCAATGATCGAATTTATATTAAGGCATATTAGAAGTGTGAGGTAAGGACACTTTGACTAATATGTTCTAACACTCCTTATATTACCTAATACTCCTCATATGACTAATATATTAGGAGTGTTAGGTAAACATGTTGTAAGAATCTATGACAAGTTTAGTCTTAGAAACCATTTAAAAATAATAATTCATTAAAAAATAATTTTTAAACACATTGGATTTTATAGTAAAAAATTATTTTTCAACTTTTCCCTATAGCTACTTGGGGCGAATCGTCCTCTTTCGGAACCCATTTTCCTCACCGTGAGGCGCTCCTATGACTGATTTGCCCGTGGCAAATGCCACCTTTGCAAAGCCTTAGTTACGGTCCTGTAAAAAGCAGCCATACCAAAAAAGCCAGTTGCAAAGGCGGTTTCGACACAACCCTCTGTCTAAGATGTGGAGGACAGAACGTTGACACAAATGCATTCAGTCTAACGATAGTTACCTCGAAAGATACTACGTAAATGATATCGATTAAAATGGTGGCATGTTTTCGATATAAATAGGACCTTTATTACTTATTAAACAACCCATAAATTTTAATAATTTGCAGAGACCCACATCGTTCCAACGTATAATTAAATAAAGATACTTGTTACATTTTTATCTGCAAGCACTCGTGTGATTTAATTATCATGTTATAAAATTTTTGGTATTATATCATTGATTTTAATTCTTTTTCTTTTTTCAGACTGAACTTATTCCATCTGAAATATTAAACCTGCAGCAAGGAGATGGTCCCTCTTCAGAAATGAATTTATCAGTAGCTAAAAGTAACCTATCAGTTCCAACCATTTCCATATTCATAAAATACATTTTTTTAAAGATCCTTATAGTTTTTAAGGGGACACATATTTCAAAATAACTTTTCTGTAGACTCTGAGGCTAAGGACAGGATTCGCCAAAGTCGGTTAACGGCTAACCGCGATTAACCCATGGCGCCAGCCAATTGCGGGACGTAATTCTCCATTTAAACAGAGATTAATCGTGGTTAGCCGTTAAACGACTTTACGAAACCGCCTTTAATAAGGCGATTTCACGCAGCAGGGCACATCTCAACTTATGACAATTCTGGCTTTCGTTTCAAACGGAAGAACAATTTATTATTTGCCTATTGGCTGCTGTAAACATGAAAATGAATGGGAAGGGCATTATAATAGTTCGTGACGTTGCGTGAAATTGCTCTATTGGGGAATTTCACGTAGGAGGGAACATCTCAACTCATGTCGATTCTTATTTCGTTTCAAATGGAAGGGCAACATATAGGATGCCTTTTGGTTAATGTAAACGGGAAAATGAATCGAAAGAGCATTAAAGTAGTTTGTGACGTTGCGTGAAATTGCTCTTGTGACGACTTCAATGTTCTTGAGTGAAGAAGTAGCGGGAAGAAGGATCACAGTCACAATAGAATTGGAAATCACTTTTATTTTTTCTGGAGTAAATACTGGTTATATACAGTATATACAAAGGGATTCTAATTCGCCCAAAACAAGTCGAAATGTAGAGGATATTTGCTGGCACTGAATTACCACGACGATCACAGTCGGAACAAAAAATTATTAAGTAATTAAAGAAAACGGAAAGCCTTTCCAGGGTGCAATGCAAAACCCAATCTATCCCCCGTTCGGTGTCCGAGACCCTGCCGTTCCTTATGTAAGCTGACTTTACGAGTCTCTCGAAGGCAATCACTAAAAAGCTGGATCCGGCCAAAAATCGCGGAAGCCTCCACGAGGGCAAAGCACCTACGTAAAAAAATGTCGAAAAGCCCTGAGTTGCAAAATTGCACGCTTTTTATACCTGGGGTTCAGTTACGGTCATGCCAACAGGGTTTTTTTTTTTTTTTTTTTTTTTTTTTTTTTTTTTTTTTTTTTATTTTTTTTTTTGGTCAGTTACGATTCCAGTTACCTGAGAACTCCAGCTAAGGTTACAGCTAGTTTTTTTAGCTGAATTCTCATTCGTTGGCTGTCCCGATTATGGAACCTCGCTGCAATCCTCTGGAATTATTACCGCAACCATTCAGGGGCGTGACGCCTATTCAACCGAACTGTCAACATCCCAGACACTCTGTCACCGCGCTATTGCAGTCGGCTGGAACAGGACGCTTCAAATCAGATGATTTCGGTCGTTAGTTCTGGAAAAGGGGAGACTTCACACTCTATTTGTTAAAGCGCATGTTTGTTAAACAGCCTATTACAAGTTAACATATTAATGCAAAGTAAGCTCATGCAAAACCTTAATAATGCTTATTGTTCTTCACGGATGTGAGTGTTGGACACCCAAAAGAGGCAGAAAGCGAAATTATATCTATATTTGAAAAAAAAAATCCCAAGGTAAATCTTTTCTCCGATTATGCACACTACCGTTGGGAGATTTTTCTACAATCGTGAAATTACAGAAATATGGAAAGTATAGTGGACCTGATATTTAAAGGTTAAAAAAGCCTCCTGTATCAGATGGTTTTGACACCTATTTAGATATTAGCATATAGTCCGTCATATGACGGAATCAGTAAAATTTTTAATTTTCAAGAATTGTGAAGTACTCTATGAGGCAGGTAAAAAAGGTTTGTTTTTTGGCTGAGAATTATCTGGTGCTCGCTCAATAATTTGTTTATCTTCATACTCCTCTAAAGTCTTCCAATACTGTGAATGCAGTTTAGAATCATGCGTAATTAATTTAGAAAGATAATTCAAAGTTTCCTTAGCTACGTCGAAATTATCGTTAAGTTCTTCCCAATTTTTTTGCCACAGTAATTAATGGAAGTAAAGAAATAGAACCATCATTTCCACTACACCTAGTTACGGCTCTGGTCATTACACACACAAACACCCACATACACACAAATGTGTGTGTGTCTGTTAATTAATATGGAAATTCAGGTTAGTCTCTATTTCTATATAAGTATATCTTTATCAGTAGAATTATTTCCTAGGTCACGGCACATGCATTTCGTTCCACCCGACCTTGGTAGATTTCTTTCTCATCGGAACAGAGAGTGGACAAATTCTGAAGTGTTCCAACTCATCCATTGCACATTCCTACACGGACCATACGAATTCCGTGTATACTGTTCACTGGAACCCGTATCACCCGAGAGTGTTTCTCTCGTGCAGCGCAGACTGGACAATCCGGATATGGGACCACACTCTGACGTAAGTGTTTCAGATGTAATTTGTGACATTTTCCGACGAATGTTTGTACTTGAAATAGGAGCCTCTCAACTGAGACTGACTGTAACATTCAGTGATTTCACTCACGAAAATTTTAGGAAAATTATCCTTGACAGAGAACAAAATTACACTACATCGTTAAGTTTTAATAATAAGTTTTAATAAATTGTGACATTTCCGACGAATGTTTGTACTTGAAATAGGAGCCTCTCACTGAGACTGACTGTAACATTCACCTGATTGGACACTTGGGGCACGAAAATTTTAGGGGGGAAAATTTTAGTCGTGTGTGCGCAGATATTAAAGTAGGGGCAAATTGCAAACTTACACTACCATCGTAAGTTTTAATAAGATGTAATTTGTGACATTTTCCGACGAATGTTTGTACTTGAAATAGGAGCCTCTCAACTGAGACTGACTGTAACATTCAGGGCCTGATTAGCGCACGGACACTTGGGGCACGAAAATGTTAGGGGGCATGAAAATTTAGTCGAGTGCTTGAAACAGATATTAAGTAGGGGCAAATTGCAAACTTACACTACCATCGTTAAGTTTTAATAAATTATAAGTTTTAATAAATTTGTGACATTTTCCGACGAATGTTTGTACTTGAAATAGGAGCCTCTCAACTGAGACTGACTGTAACATTCAGGGCCTGATTAGCGCACGGACACTTGGGGCACGAAAATTTTAGGGGGCATGAAAATTTAGTCGAGTGCTTGAAACAGATATTAAGTGGGGACAAATTGCAAACTTACACTACCATCGTTAAGTTTTAATAAATTATTGTACGAGGTAATTGTGTTTGTCATTAACTATATTGTTGTAAACACTTTTACACTTTGGACCCTCCAGGGGCGCACCTCCTTTAGGTGTGTACGGGGTTCACGATCCCGGGGTACCTGAGTGATCTTTCTCTATGTCTTCCCTGGTAGTCACGAACTTGTTTTTGTAGCATTGTTCCTTACTGGGGTCGACTAAAGTAAGCTTCGAACCATGACGGACCTCTCGTACGTCAGCAGCGGCTTTGTAGCCGTTATGGGTCGCTGTTGTGATGACTGGGTTCAGTAGGTATGTTGCTGCTGTATGGACATAGGTCTGGGTCAGCGTAAAACAAATTCTCTTACACTTTGGAAGACAACGAAAGCTATTTGTACATTACGTTAGTTTTAATATAGTTAACATGTACATCAAATTGTGTTTTCAGAGATTTGACTTTATTATATTCTTAAATCGAGCCAAAATGAACTTTAGGCAGGATTTAAAGTCAGTTATTTCGCCTAAGTGCAAACAAAATACCGACAACCGTACTTGGCGACATGGTTGTAATAAATTGGTGAAAACACGCCAAACTCCTCCCCAGTATATGTGCGCATGATGTCAGGTGCAGCAAAAATTGCAGCTCAACTTCCTTGTTGGAGAAAATTTGAATTTCCTACGGATTGTGCTTGTTATTGGGGTTTTAATTTTGTCAATTATCTGAAAAAGGTAACAAGCTGTTGTACGTACGGCTGTACTAAGCGTTTCAAAAAAGGGGAAAATAATGGATTTTATTGCTTTCCTAAATATCCTACATTGCGAATGCTTTGGATAAAAGCTTTGAAAAAGCAAGACTGCACTCCAAGTTCTTCTCCGAGAATTTGCGGCAAACATTTTCAGAATGGTAATAAAACGTTAACCTTACTGTAATATAATAGATTATATAAAATTATTATGCTCTAAGAATTTTTTTATTATTACTAAGTTTTTTTTTTCTTATTTCTAATGTATTTTCTATGTTTTTGCGAGAAGTACTGTCTATAATTTTAAATATTTTATGTCCTTAAAATTATCAGGTTCTTCACATCATTATTAGATTCTTATTTATGTAAAAGTTTATTGTGCATTTTAACATAATCAAAGTAGTTATACTTTGATTATGATTCTTAATAGTACTGTGCAAATTGTTTAATTTTTTAAAAGAATATATAATTTTGTAAGTGCTAAAATATTTATTTTGAATTACTTGGCCAGTTTCTGATGCTTCCTTCCCCTTCCCTTAAATAAAAGTTAGTTTTATTGTATACGTGATCCATATCAAAGCTCATAAGATACAATGAAAATAAGTAATGTTTTGCCAACGAAAAGTTGAGTTGTAGTCAGCACTCGTATTTGTTTACAAACATGCACTTTCTCTATAGTCCCGTCCTGTACTAGTGCCATCTTCTGGTGAAATGAGGTACTATTCCTAGGAGCTGTCTCAAGATTATGAATGGAATGGAAAATAACATTCGAGTTGCTAGGTACCTTGAAGAATGTGCATATGCCCAGGGCCTGATTATCTCATGGGCACTTGGGGCACGTGCCCTGGGCACGAAAATTTTAGGGGACACGAAAATTTAGTCCAGTGCTTGAAACACATATTAAGTGGGGAAAAATTGCAAACTTACACTACCATCGTTAAGTTTTAATAAATTATTGTACGAGGTAATTGTGTTTGTCATGAACTATATTGTTTTCTATTTACTTTAATTTTACTGTTATTTACCTGATAATTAATTTCCTCAACAAACCTGGTGCTCTTTTTATCCTATGGGTTATTGCATATTTATAAGACAGATTATTAGCAACGTACCACTATAAACCATTAAATCATCTCATCAATTTAAACTATTTTTAATTCTATTATTATTTATTTTCTGCACCACAGAGCTTGTGAGTGTGACAAGGTAAAAATAAAAAAAGTGGGTCACTCTAGGTCTTTAAAAGTCCTTAATTTTTAGCATGGCTAAACAGAGATAATAATGATTACGTAAAATGAAAATTTGGTGTTTTTGATTTTGAATATTACTTTAATGCTAATTTCTTAAATATGTTTGCTAATTCAATGTTATAATTTTTATATGACTGTAATTATGATAATAACTTGTCGCTATAAATTTGCAATGGGGGTGGAGGGCACAAAAATTGGACTGTGCCCTAGGCACAAAAGTATCTTAGTCAGGCCCTGGTAATATTGTGTTTGAGGTACAAGGGTGGTGCTCGTCCCAGGAGGTAATTTGTTTGCGAGTGACAACTCCTTATTGTTTTATATAAGAGATATTTAATATCTATACATTGAGTGACCCAATTATTAGGATCACTTCATACTTATTATATGCAGATCGGCCGTAACTTCACGTAATTGGTGCAGAGGGCGGAGTAGCTATAAAAAGGGAATTCAGGCTAAGTGAAGAAAATGATTTTATATTCCATTTCTAAACTCACTTGACTAGTTTCCCTCGCCGACAGTAGATTCATGGTTTCCGCGCACCTGGAAAGTCAGGGAAAGTCATGGAAAATCATGGATTTAGACAATGGATTAATTTTGTCATGGAAAGTCATGATTTTTCAAGTAAAATGAGTAAAAGTCATAGAAAGTCATGGATCCGCTAAACTACCGATTAAAAAAAATGCATTGAATTGTTTAATTCTATTTTTACTTGTCATTTGGCTGAAGTTTCTGAGTTTGGTATTTATGTATTATCCTATTGACCATATTGCCAATTAAAATTTGTTCACCAAGGAAACTCAAAGCAAGAAAGCTTAATGGGTGGGTAAATGTATATTATTCTGGTCTTTTCTTAAATTGTAGATTAAAATTTTATTAATATAATAATAATTATTTTTTAATAAAAATGAGTTAAGATTTTTGCACAAAATATAAGTTTATCTCTAGGGATATTGTATATAAACATTATAGGGTTATATTTGGCTATTATTCATGGTTACCCGGATAATACCAAAGTACCCTGAATTCAAATTGGAAACATTTTGATTGAAAAATTGCTATATGATTGAACTTAGGTATGTAGATACAACAATTTATTTTTATGTATGTGAGTTTATTAACACTTATAAAGTAAGTTTATAGTTTATGATAAAATTCCTAATGTAATTTCTCTAAAAGCATATATTTTATTTGTATGTACATCAGAAGTTTTATTCATATATACTTTAACGAAAGCTTTTTAAAGTCATGGAAAATGATCTGATAAATCAGGAAAAATCATGAAAAGTCATGGATTTGAAAAATTTTATTTTGGCAGATACCCTGTAGATGGCGCCACGATAACGCTTGCTACTCCTCTCTTCAAGTTAGCATTACCTCTCAATCTTTTCTCAAATTCATTCTTCTTTTCCTCTTTGAACTAATTTTCTCTCTTTGGATTGTAAGCAGGTGATTTTGAGTTCTGGGTGAACAGATGATTTCTAGTCGAGACAGAGGGAGGATATGCTTTCTATAGATTATAGATCAAATTCAACAATTAAGAAATGGAATTAGAGCCGCGGTAGCTTAGTCGACAGAGGCAATGCTCTAGTAACTGGAGGGATGCGGGTTCGGAGCTCGAGACGGCCAGGAATCAGCCGTGTTCGTTAAAGGTGACTGGGGCACGTAAAATAGGTTCGTGGTTATAATGTCCTCCAAATTCTCAATCAATACCTGTGGGGGTGGCATGCCTATGGGTCTTCTGCTTCAAAATTAAGAGGACCCACTTGAACATACGTCGTACTTTCACCCTTGAGGTGCTTGTTAAGGTATCCGTCTACGTTAAAAACGTCATTTTTTGCCAAAATTCATATTTTATTTTATTTCTTTTTTGTAAAATTTCCACTTTTAGGTTTCTAAATCTGTGTTTCTTTTGTCTCTACGGCATTTTAAAGAAAAGTTACAGCTGTTTAAATATCAGTGACAGCTGTCAAGTTCTTAAACTATTTTGTGGAAAATTATTATGAACGGTTTTGATAGTATTTACTAGTAAATGACCTAAAAGCTTTAAATTTGGATAATTTTTAATGATGTTACACTCATAGTTAGATATAAATGTAATGAAAATTCGTTAAAAATTCAATGTGCATGATTTTGAAGGACCAAAATTTTTTACCAAATGTAAATGAAGCAAAGATTTTAGGTGATTCACTAGTCCAGTGTATAAGAAATGTGTTGCATATAAAAATATTGAAATAATTTAGTTTTTTAGTTTATTAAAAAATTAGACCTTTTGAAAGAAAAATCGATTTTTTTACTAAATTTTCTTCATTTATTAGAAATTTTATAAAAACTTCTCCAGGAATAAATTTTTTAAGTGCAATTCTCTATGATAATATAAAAAATAAATCTAAAAATGTAAAAACATGAACTAGTTTCTACGTTTAAAGAAAAATTTCCCCGAAAGTAGACGGATGCCTTAACACGAAAAGCGAACCCCTTTGCCTTAATACGAGGAGCCTTCAGCTCAATCGTGCTTGGTTTGACCAAGAAACATAAGACAACCACAACAAGAAATGAAATTTTTCCGGAATATATTTTTTCATGGAGGCTGTTCGTAAATTCCTTTCACCAGCTACCGAACAACAGGCCAGCCTAGACCTGTAATGTTCCATAGTAAAACGCACAAAGCTGGGAAAGGTCAATATCCATGGTCCACAGGTAATAACTAGAGATGTAAAAATCCCAGAATTTTGAAGAGCTGGGAATAAACCCGGGAATTTTGAGGAATAAACCCGGAACTTTGGGAGGAAATCATTTTAACAATGTTTACATTTATTTTTCAACAGTGGCTATTTAAGAACTAGCAAATTATTTCTAAGAGATTTTTTTACTTTTGGCAATCAATATATATATATATATATATATATATATATATATATATATATATATATATATATATATATATATATTCAAGAAATAATAGCAATCAGCATTTAAATAAATTTATAGTAGTACTTATGTAATTAATTACTCTGTTAGTCTTATATCAAACACAACTGGTTGATTCAATTTTAGTTGCTAATATAGTAATTATATACATTATTTTTTATCCTTATTATATAAATTGCTTTATATTAAACTTTACCCCCTCCTTTTATAATATAAAAATAAATATCTTTAAATTTAAAATAACAGTTTATTATTTTTTGTAACGTATATATCATTTAAAGGTGTCATCAAATGACACTGTTGCATTTTGTGTCCAATTCCTACACACAGACTCACATTATATATATATATATATATATATATATATATATATATATATATATATATATATATATATATATATATATATATATATATACAGAGAGAGAGAGAGAGATGTTATCCAAGAAAAATAATGATTTATGGGTTTTGTGACACTACAGATTATTGCCTAATATTTATGTAATAATAAAAATATTGGCTATTTCTCAAAGGAAAAATATACTCATACTTTCATGCTAAACATGATACCTTGACAAATATAGTTAGTTAATCCAATTATTCAGTTTTTGTTTCATAGCATATAATAGTTAAATTTTGTGAAAATATCAACTTTTGAGGTCTACAACAAAGACAGAAAAAAATGGTAGCTCTCGTTGTGTCATAGGAATTGGCGACTTCAAAATATTTCAAAATTTCCATGTTTTGGAAATTTTCAAAATTCCCTTCCCAAAAAACCCGGTTTTTTCCCGGGTTTAAATCGGGTTTTTTCCACTGCTCACAACTCTAGTAATAACTGACTGTTGTTTCACAGGGAATCTGTTTTTACCTTTGACCTCCTGAATGAGGTCAAAGATGTTTGTTGGGCTCCTTTCTCGTCAACACTCTTCGCTGCTGTCACCAACGACGGTAAGGTAAGTCCATTTTTAAATGATTTGATAGTTTGTGTAACTACACTTCGGAGCCTCGGTGTAAAATTCTTTTTGTATTCTTTAATTTTCTTACACTCTATAATATATAATATGCTTTGAGTATGCATGTGTTAACATTAACTGTACTTAAAATGGCGTAGATGATCTTGAGGAAATATTGCATGGTGATTTAGATTAAAAATTAATTCTCAAATATCACCAGAGTTCTTTGATTACTTTAGTTTACATTTCTTAAGTTTAGGAAGAAGATAAGTTGCAAACCACGCTAGTTATCAGGGATGTCCTAAGTTCCCGAAGCCGAAGACCTTTGCTCCAGCCTTCGCTCATTCTACTCCATTGACAAGTTCTTTTGCGCATGCGCTAAATACGAACTTGACTTCAGCATCAGGTACGATCCCCACTCTGCCAACGCCTATAGCAGCCTATACTCCACAGACTCCCTTCCAGTCAAATTCTAATATAATCACTAGCTCCTCTAACCAATTAAATGAAATAGCTGCCCTCCTAAATGATATCAAAAAACTTATGGGAATCAACGACTTCGAAGAAATCCTACTTAAACTTAGGAAAATCAAATCTGATATAATTAAAGTGAAGACCTCGGAAGAACGCGTTTGAGTGTTCTTCTCGGGTCTTCTTCAAGAGCCCCTCCACCAGCCCTTAATGGCTTTTAACAGGTTTCTTACTGTCTTCGCATGTAATTGGCAAGGATTCGTAAGTTCAGGGAATTCGTAAACGAGCGCTCTCCTAATATTGTACTCTTACAAGAAACTCACCTTCGACCAGAGGATAAACTCAAGATTAAAAATTACACTATATATAGGAATGATTATCCTAGTCTAAATTTACCCATGAGAGGCACAGCTATCATTATTAAACACACCATTCCCCATCATGTTGTAATTCTTCCTACTCTACAGGTTATTAACGCTACAACTATCAATGTTAAGATCAATAATGGGTCTCCCTATACTATAATTTCTACTTATATCCCCCCTTCTTTAAATCCGAGTGTAGTACTTGCCTATCTCTACGCCTTGAGCAATATCAATAATGATACAATTATCTTCAATGCTTGGCCCAGGGACTGGCACTGTATTAGTAATAACTCATATGGATAAATCGTTAATAATTTCTCAGATAACTCTGACTTTGATATTATCGAACCTAGTGAACCAACACATCACACAAATCATAGCAGTAGCGTTATTGATTTCGCATTAATAAAAGGTATTCCAAATTCTGTAACAATCGAAACTATTTGTGACCTCTTCTCAAGATGGGAGAGATAAGAGTAGTCGTCAGATTTTCTTACGCTTTATATGTGATATGATGCTCTCCTAATCAGTAAAATAAAAGTTGTTATTACAGCCACTGAATCTGTCTCCATCTAGCCACCAACTATTTACAAACAGTTCCAATTTAGCTGTTGAAATACTTTGAACACCATCTTAGCAATAAAGATTAAAGTATTCAATCAGTTTCTTATCTTTGTTCCTTACAGGTGCATATATTTGACATCATGATGAACAAGCAACAATCAACCTCAACCTACTTGATTTATAACTCAAAGAAAAAGGTTAACCTCACCAGCGTCCAATTCAACCCTACGAAGCCCGTTATCATTATTGGAGACGACAGGTGGGTTTGTAGGAAAATAACCACATTCTTGGTTACTTACTTCTCAACTACAGCCAAACCTGTCCTACGTGAGTGTATTTGTACAATAGGTATTAACTGGGGACGTGTTTTGCTCTAATTTAATTTCATCAAACCAGTATGATCACTGAAGACGTTAAGCTCTTAGGATAAGAATGGGGTTATTAACCTTAAATTACAGTCCAACTAGTTTTTGAGGTGTATGTTAACGCACCCACTTCCTTGTACGCTATGTTAGCGTGGGACTTGCCTGTCTACTTTACTGGAGCAGATGTGTTCGGTCGTGTCTGGGGATACTTAAAATTATGTCCGAAACGTTTTTGGACAACAAATACCATTTATTAAAAAAACTTAACGAAAATTAAAGTAAGACAAATGATAAAACATAGTTGGGTGTCTTGGAGACTGTCAACAGTCAAAACTGGATGACAGAGCCTTTCATGTCCGAGAAGAAAAAAAGAGGAATAAAGTTCTCTCCCTTCAAAACAGAGGGATGTCTCTCAGTCGCCGGCTCGAATCCAACTCCTCTCTTCCGAGATCTTCTCTCCCTTCCTCGGGTGGGGAGTGAGGTGTCTGGAAACTTGAGTCCTTCCGAAAAGAGCACATCCTTCTTTTCCCACGCCCTTCAAAAACAAAAACAAGCGCCTCCGAAAAACCTTATCAGCTCCCCTTTGCAGGCCGGGTTCTTATTTCCCCTAAGGAATGCCGGGTGGAAGGGGTCAATGGCGCTGTTTTATAGGTATCGTGAAGGGCACACATCGTGAGTCGTGGGTGCAAATTCCTTACAGTATATATTAAAAAACTAGAGATATTTACCATGGTTGCATCTAAGGGTGATACCATATTGCGGTTGAGATATGTCATAGAATTTCATAATGACGTCAGAAATCACAAGAGATAGGAATTTGGTAGCATAAATTCCTCTCTTTCCCGAGTTGTAATGACGACTTGTAACTTCAATTGATGCTGATGTCGCCTGTGATATAACTCGACAGCAATGTGGCAACATCCTATGTTCAATTCATTTGCACGGAACGAGTGATCATCACTAGAGACAAAGGTTTAATTCATTGGTGGGATACTAAATGCATGTGTCCCAGATTTTATGACATATAATATCAAGTCAAACTAGTCTTACACGTGTAAATTTGAATAGTAGAAGTACTTATTAACGTTGTCTTCCCGCCTCCAATTCTATCTCACGAAACAGTGATGATCACTGGAGACGATAATTGAGCTCAGGAGAAAATAACCACATTCTGAAGTTACTTATTGTCCAAACACTCCAATGAGTCTGGAAATGTGCGTGTAAAGTAGAGCATACCACAGTTGTGTTTAGCTGATAATCCATCTCATAAAACTAATAATTATCCTAGTGGGTAAACTGAACTTATGGGGGAAATAGCCCTGCTTTTTATGTGATATCCTTTATTTTCTGTCAAACTAGTAAATGTAAAATAGAAAAGTAGACGCTCTTATCATGTGTGTTTTTGATTTTAATTCAACCAAACGGAGCAAATAATGATCATTAAAGGTGATATTTCTTTCATGAGCGAGTAGCTACATTCTAAATGGGTTATTTGCAACTACACCCACCTAACAAAACTCGTAGATATAAATTAGAACAGCAAAAATATTTACCATATTCCAATTCTATGGAACTGCTGGTCATAAATAAAGGCAAAAGTTGAACTCATAGGTGAATAACCTCGTTCTAAGGGCTAGTCTCACCAAAATCGTTTAACGGCTAACCGCGATTAACCCATAGCACCAACCAATGGTGGAACGAAATTATCTGTTTAAACAGAGATTAATCGCGGCTAGCCGTTAAACGATTTTGGTGAGATCAGCCCTAAATTTAGCAATTATCCTTAACTTGAAGTCAAATCAGTTTTGTAAGAGAGAATTACAAATGTAGAGGTACTAAGGACCGATCTCACCAAATTCGTTTAACGGCTAATCGCGATTAACTCATGGCGCCAACTAATGGTGGACGCAATTCTCCGTTTAAACAGAGATTAATACCGGTTAGCAGTTAAACGACTTTGTTGAGATCGTACCTTACAGGGGGATGTTTAAGTCCATATCCATCAGAATCATTAGTCATCACTGGAGACTAAAGATGAAGTTATGGTAGAATAGCTAAGTTCTGTGGTTATTACCTGCGCACTGAAGCCAAACCAGTGGTATAAATATAAATTAGAACGGAAGCACTTACTAGCATTCTGTTTAACCACAATTCAGTGCCACGTAACCTAAAGTCGGGGTTAGTAAATGATAGTCGGGGTAAGTAAATGATATATAAATTAAAAAAAAAAAAAAGAAAATCGCATCAACTCAACTTTTTTAATGATATATTTTATTTATTTTTTATTTCCAGGGGCTCTATTATAAGTTTCAAATTATCTCCAAACCTGAGATCTTCTTTGAAGGTAAGGCTTCGTTAAAATATAGAAATAAATTAGTGTTGTGAATATATTGTTATAAGTAACATTTGTAATTGTCAAACAATATTGAAACTTTATGCATTAAATATTTCTTCCATTATAATATTTAAGTTTTTACTTTTGCTGGAGGAGGGGTGAACAGGTACGATTCTGGCTTTAGTTATAGAAGTCCGTGGGCTTGGTAATTCCTGCTGGTATAGATATTTGTAGCCTTTGGGATCGGCTTTAAGGAGAAAATTTATAAATAAGACAGTCACATGACCCAATCAACTATACATTCAAATTCTTGGGATCTAAAGCAAAAACTTCTCTTTGGAAATTGCAGATTTTTCAGAACAATGCGTTAAGAGTCATACATATAACTCCATGGTACTGTGACGACTTCAATATTCTCGAGTGAGAGGTAACGTGAAGAATGGATCACAGTCAAGATAAAATTGGAAATTACTTTTATTCTTGATTAACTACGGCTATTTACAAGGGGATTCTAATTCCCAAATAATGTAAAACTGCAAAGGATGGTTGCCGGTATAACTTCCTCACGACGATCACAGTCGAAAGAAAAAGAGATTTAATAATCTCGTACAAGTGGGGAGGCTTTTCAGGGTGCAATCAAAACCCAATTTATCCCCCGTTCGGTATCCGAGACTCTGCCGTACCCTATATGAGCGGACTTTACGAATCTCTCGAACTAGAAAGCTGGCTCCGGTAAAGAAAACGCGAAAGCCTCTACGAGGTCAAAGCACCTCCGTAAAATATGTCGAAACGCCCTGAGTCGTAAAATCGTAGGCTTTTTATGCCTGGGGGTCAGTTACGGTCCCGCCAACTGGTTTTTTTTTTTTTTTTTGGGGGGGGGGGGGCAGTTAAGATCCCAGTTAAAAAAATGTCGAAAAGCCCCGAGTCACAAAATTCTAGGCTTTTGATACATGGGGGTCAGTTACGGTCCCGCAAACCGTTTTTTGTCAATTACGATTCCAGTTACCTGAGAACTCCATGTAAAGTTACAGTTAGATTTTTTAGCTGAATTCTCATTCTCTGGCTGTCCCGATTCCGGAATTCCCGAGTCATTAAAGTGATCCATCAGGGGGCGTAATCGTCTATTCAATCCAATTGTCAAGATCCCAGACTCTGAGACGCCAAGCTATTGTCCTTGTAAACAGGTGGGATCCGATCAGCTGTTTTGGCGAGTGCTCAAAACAAAGGGGAGTCTTCACAGTACTTAACCAGTGAATTTAACCACTATGATTAGTCAAAACTGCTACACAGTTATTTTAAATCATGATAGTAAACATACGAATAGGTTATTGAACACCCAGACTTTATGACGTGAGGGAGAACATTAAAATTCCTAGGTCTAAATAGACTTCCGTCCCACTAGAATTCCAGTTCCCCACCACCTAGTCAAATTGCCATTTTATATGTGTATATAATTTTATAATTTATGTGTTAAATGTTTTTTATTCGAGTTTGAAAAAGAATATATCAAAATGCATGTTTCACATATAATTTAAAATTAATTATATTTTTCTCGTTGATAAGAAAAGGAAAAAAAATGCACCAAGAGAATTTGGTGTTCTATTATGCGGTATAATTAGAAAAATTCTTAAATTTCGAGAGGAATTTTTATTATTTTTTCCGTAGATTCACAGTGAGGGAGAAGAATCCAATATAGCAGGTACAGACCACCTTTAAATGCACTAAAAGTAAATAAAAAAACATTCACATACTCAGCCCTTCGATATAAAGCTATCTTATTCTATTTTTCTCTCTAATTTCGCAGAATGCAGAATGAAGTATAGATCAGGGGTTGCCCAACCCAAATCAGTTGGTGGGCCAAAAAACAATTTACTGAACTGAGGTGGGCCGCACATATAAAAATAAAACAAATTATTCAAAATATTTTATTATAGTGCAATATTCAAAATATGCATTTTTACAGTGCCAGCTGCGACTGTATATAAAAGTTGTGTTATACATATATCATAACTACAACGACAATAAACATTAACTATACTGTATTTATAATCCCCCCAACACCTTCCCTTCCTCACTAATCATGGGGGTAAAAATATTATTATTATATTTATACTATAAATATATATTGTAGTTTATTCACAAGCACTACCACATAATTATTTTAAAATTAATATGAGATTTGTTTTTGTATTTTACTAGATTTTGTTGATATCAACGGATAATGTAGTCGAAGCGCATCGTAGCTGATTGGTCATATTTTTATCAAGCAACCTGCTGCGACACTTTCCTTTTACCAGGTTTAATTTGGAAAAAATAATTCACAGCGATAAGTAGTTCCAAGTAGTAGTGGTATAAGTAATGGCCGATTGACAGAATATTCTAGAACACTGAAATATCAAAGTAACCTGTCCAACCCTATTCAAAGACCAGGTTTACGTTGGTTAATATCAAGTCTTAACGTGCATAATATGTGATATTTATTATTGCAAACATTATCAACTAAAATTTTATGTTTCAACTGTATATTGTCAAAATGACTAAAACTATATAGACAGTTGAAAACTTCAATGGGGCCGAAAAGAGTTCTTAAATAGGCCGCGGGTTGGGCATGCCTGGTATAGATGAACATGATAGTTTATGGACTGGGCTTTTGTTCTTATTTGGCAAATGGAACTATCTCGACTGCTGAAAGATCTATTAGAAGGAAATTTCTTCCAAAGATTTTTATTTAATGATAGGACTTCGGAATGTTGTAGATTGTGTTGTAGGTTGGACTGCCCATGTACTGTGTTCCAAGTGTTGTAATCTTCCTAGAGTGAGGGAGATGTAAATGAGTCTATCATATCCTGAGCGCCACTCTTATGTAGCCTCCATACTATGGCCAATTGTTTACCACTTCCTGATGATGACCTTGAACGATGGTTCACGGGTTGCATCCACACTCTGGGCCATTAAATAAGCCAAATACGTGGATTCGTCCATAAGGTCTACTACGCACTTTAGTTGCGCATCTGGCTGACTTTGATCTTTGGAGAAAAACCGCCTCGGAAGCCATCGTCCGCCAAGGCTATTTTATCGTCTGCCACCATCGACCACGATAAGCCATACCCCCTCCAGACGATGGTGATGGCTTGCAG
>CM063507.1:32742995-32752995 GCA_032207245.1 Pardosa pseudoannulata
TACTGCAATAAAATCATTCAAATGCTCATTGTTATTATTTCTTGAATATATATATATATATATATATATATATATATATATATATATATATATATATATATATATATTGCCGAAAGTAAAAAAAAAAATCTCTTAGAAATAATATGCTTGTTCTTAAATAGCCACTGTTGAAAAAATAAATGTAAACATTGTTAAAATGATATCTTCCCAAAGTTCAAGAAATTCCGTGTTTATTTCCCAAAATTCTCGGGTTTATTCCCACCTCTTCAAAATTCAGGGTTTTTTACATCTCTATACTTTTCCTCCGCCGAGTTTGTGACGTCATCGTTCACGTTGACACCAAGTGCCTATGCTGTTTACATGTTAAAAGGCGACTTTTAAATTTGTTCCTGTGTAAAGTATCGCATATAATAGAAATTTTTTATTATGTCTGGCATTAAAAAATCATATTATAAATATTGTATTGTGCCACTTTGTAAAAATACAGCAACTAATTGCAATGAAAAGATATTTTTCAACGTTTCCAAAGATCCACATACACGCAAAATCTGGACAACTGCGATGAAAAGGGATGAGATATTAAACCCCAAATTATCATATAAATTATCTCTATGGGTTTGTGAAGACCATTTTTCTATAAGTAAATGCTTGCTTTTGCTTAAATATTACTAGTTTAGAAAAATTAAAGTATATAAAAATACATATATACCTTTAAAAGGACTGTTGATTAACCAGTGCTATTTAACTTTTAAAATTGCTAATTTTCGAGTATTATCACAGAGTTCAACTACAATAAATGTTTGATAAAGCATATAAATATCGTAAAACATATAAAAATCTGAAGCATATAATTGTCTAATAAATAACTCGGGGGAGCGGAAGGTTATGTATTTTTAAGATATTATAAATATTTTCTTCAGTGATGCATACTTTCTTAAGTGTATCAATTCACAGTGATATTTTTCGATTAAACTGGTGACTAATTTGAAAAAAAGTATATAATATTTTTAAAATACTTATAATGATATTACTTTAAAAATTAAATTTAATTTCAGAAACTTTATACATTTTTAAATTTAACATTAATATTAAAGGCAATAAAATTGTATTGCTATTTAAAAAAACATAAATAATTAAGTTAAAGATTTTAAATTTCTTTTCATCAAATTTAAGATACTTAAGAATTAGTTTGGTTTTGGAGCTCTACGGTCTACTTTTTGCAACACGAGGTCTAATGAGACCGGGATAAATATCTCCTCTAATCTTTATTTTAATATTAAATGATCTCTATTTATAAAAAGCTGTGCTACTACAAATGTGTATATATGATATATGTATATTTATTTGACTTGTCTATGTCTACAAACAGAAGAGCTGTGATTAGCATGAATAAAATATAAATGCATGTTAAGTAAAATTGAATAAATATATAAATGATTTTACATACCTTTGGGCTTTAATTCCCCGTATTTCTGCTCCCATAAAATCCGGGTTTTTTTTCCCCCAAGAACGAAAACAGTGACATGCTGTCAATTTTCGGGAGGTTGTCCGACTGTCCTTTGGTAAATCCAGGTAGATTTGGTTTGGTTTAGGAGTGCTACGGTCTACTTTTTGCAACACGAGGGCTAATGAGACCGGGACCTACTGCTTAAAGCCGATTCCGAACGGCTACGAACATCCATGCCATTGGGGGACTCAAACCCACGAACTCCGGTTCCGAAGGCCAGCATTCTAAATATACGGCCATCGTTCGGCAAATCCAGGTAGAAGAGACATTTATGACAAATTGAGATAACGAAGCTATCTAGATCGATAAAATAAACCTTCAGGTTTAAATAAGAATAAATTTTGATAGCTAGAAAATTTCAGGAACTTTCAAACACAAAATCGGAAAATAATGCGTGTTTACAAGCAATAAGAAAATATTGGACAACGTGAACGATGACGTCACAACCAATCATGGAGCGTTTTGATGTCACGTGATTTTCGCTTAACTTTAAAATTAATTTTTTTTAATGATGGACCCAGTTTTTTACATTTTTGAGGACATTTTTGGAATCTATGAGTCTGGAATTATCAGAAAAATACTAAGTTGTTCGAATCCCCCACATGTACAAATTCCTCATTGGCAGTTATCGATCCACTAGTATCGGGACATATGCTGCGCACCCAAGGTCTTTTGTCTTGAAAGGGGAAATTGGCACCTTGGGCTACCCCCCATTAGGGCTGTAGCACCAGGAAGTCTAGTTTTAGTTTTTAGTTTTATAATATTATTTTTTGTGGGAGTTCGTTCGGTTTCGTTTGGAATGCTATAGTCTACTGTTTTGCAATACGAGGGCTAATGATACCGGAACCTACTTCTTAAAACTTATTTCGAACAGCTATGAACATCCATGCCATAGTGGGATTCGAACCCACGTACTCCGGTACCG
The DNA here is from genome assembly GCA_032207245.1 of Pardosa pseudoannulata. NCBI lineage: Eukaryota > Metazoa > Arthropoda > Arachnida > Araneae > Lycosidae > Pardosa > Pardosa pseudoannulata. The sequence goes on from CM063507.1 coordinate 32,745,428, forward strand.
ATGAGAGGAGATCTATCCATATGACATTTTCGATGGGAGTCACCTAAAAGATATCACTTCCCAGCCTCCAATTATGCTCCCTACGCCACTACAATGATGCGGTTAGGGTTAAAAGCTTGAAGACCTCAGCTTAACTGAATTTGCAGTTCCTTGTAAACGTTTAGCGTTACTTCGAAGAAAATTTCACTCTGCATAATGTATTTTAAAACAGTGAATAATTACTTGCTTACATCTCTGTTCTCTTGTATCTTAGGCATTCGAAACCATGGAGCGAGCGAAATTCGCAGACGCCGAAAGAGATAAGATGGAAAAAGTTTTGAAACTGTCGAAAAATCCTGACAATCCCGAATTGTGAAAATACGTTTCGTTGGAGATACCTGCATTTTTCATGTGTAAGCGTACCTATGTCAATAAAGTAAAATGCTTGTTTACTTGTCAAATCTTGGTCTTAATTTTACAAGATCCCAAATCTGAAATAAAAAGAAAGGATAACCAAAACAATAAATATTAAAAATAATCAGTAAAGTGAGTAAAAGTCAATATTTTTCGGATAGGCCAGTGTTGGTTAGTATTTGATGAAAAATTAGCTTTTTGTGAGTGTTGTGATCGATTTGAATATTTTAATTTTGTTTTATTTTTCGAAAATTACTTTGAAATAAGAAAATGATTACGATCAACATAATTTTTTAAGCTAATGTAATTTTTTTAAATGTATGTTTTAAGGGAGCAAATTGCATATATTTAATATGGACAAAATAAAGAAAAGCAGATTATAGAAAACAATACACAAGTTTTTCAAGAGTGTTTTTTGCTTGTAACATGGTACTGCAGATATAGGGTTGTGGTTCCCTATACCAATTAGTATTATTTTTGAAGAAAGGCATGGTTAAATAAGGATTTTGCCCGGGGAACCCTGATCTATAATTGATATAATCAGTAAATATATTTTCAAACTAACATTTAAGAATTTTTTTTAAACAGGGTGAAGGCAGCTTGTAATTCAGTCACTGGTTTCACTTTTTCCACTAGATATAGTCAAACAGAATACACTGAAATCAGAAAAATAAGCATTTGTGTGAAAAAAATATCTTAGTGCTAAAAACTATTAAATTGATCATAATATTAATTTATATGCAGTGAATTAAAATATAATTTATGTTCCGTATTGGATTATAAGATGTAGTTTTAATTCAAAATTACACTGAAATGTTGATTTAAAACTTTTTTTCCCTTGACTGTTTTAAATGTTATACACTTTATTTGAAGAAATAATAATAATAAATAAATTTAACAGTTAAAATATTTATTTGTAAGTATTCTAAAATATTCAGTCATTCAAACGTAACTTAATGTATTACTACAAACATATGCACATTTAAAACAGTCTAAAAGAAGAAATGAAACAATATTAATCTATACAAAACATTATTTCGTTATTTTTATTCAGTAGGATAGAGAGATTAACAGGGTTTATTTTATTTATCATTTAAGACTAGTTAGTATATATGGGTTAATTTTACATACTAGATATAAACAAACACATCTTTCCGAGCAACTTAGAAACATATTAACAAATAAATTTTGTAGATACATAAGTTATCCTAAGCGCCAAAATAAAGATACGTAGCAAGCTATAACAACCATACCCTAACAAAGGGTTGCCAAAGGGTAGTTAATTCTTGGCTCATGACGTCCTATATTGTAGATCAATTTTCTCGATCAGATTTTTATAATATCGATCCTTATTTTGCTATTTATTAAATTTTGGCTATTTACAGTGGACTCCACTTAATGTGATCAATTTGGGACACCATGGTTTTGATAACAATAACCGATTGATAAAAATAAAAGATATGCAAAATTAGATACATTTACCCCCCTTTAATTCACACGTACTAAATTTCAAAATAAAATGAAAAACTCACCTTATATTTATGTACTGTATATTATCTTTTAAAACATAAGAATTATATACATAATTTCCGCTTAATGTGATCAGTTTGGGACACCATGGTTTTGATAACAATAACCGATTGATAACAATAAAAGATATGCAAAATTAGATACATTTACCCCCCTTTAATTCACACGTACTAAATTTCAAAATAAAATGAAAAACTCACCTTATATTTATGTACTGTATATTATCTTTTAAAACATAAGAATTATATACATAATTTCCGCTTAATGTGATCAGTTTGGGACACCATGATTTTGATAACAATAACCGATTGATAACAATAAACGATATGCAAAATTAGATAAATTTACCCCCCTTTAATTCACACGTACTAAATTTCAAAATAAAATGAAAAAACTCACCTTATATTTATGTACTGTATATTATCCTTTAAAACATAAGAATTATATATACATAATTTCCGCTTAATGTGATCAGTTTGGGACACCGTGATTTTGATAACAATAACCGATTGATAACAATAAACGATATGCAAAATTAGATACATTTACCCCCCTCTTTAATTCACACGTACTAAATTTCAAAATAAAATGAAAAACTCACCTTATATTTATGTACTGTATATTATCTTTTAAAACATAAGAATTATATACATAATTTCCGCTTAATGTGATCAGTTTGGGACACCATGGTTTTGATAACAATAACCGATTGATAACAATAAACGATATGCAAAATTAGATAAATTTACCCCCCTTTAATTCACACGTACTAAATTTCAAAATAAAATGAAAAACTCACCTTATATTTATGTACTGTATATTATCTTTTAAAACATAAGAATTATATACATAATTTCCGCTTAATGTGATCAGTTTGGGACACCATGGTTTTGATAACAATAACCGATTGATAACAATAAACGATATGCAAAATTAGATAAATTTAACCCCCTCCCTTTAATTCACACGTACTAAATTTCAAAATAAAATGAAAGAAATCACCTTATAATTTTGTACTGTATATTATCTTTTAAAAAATAAAAATTATATACATAATTTCCGCTTAATGTGATCAGTTTGGGACACCATGGTTTTGATAACAATAACCGATTGATAACAATAAAAGATATGCAAAATTAGATACATTTACCCCCCTTTAATTCACACGTACTAAATTTCAAAATAAAATGAAAAACTCACCTTATATTTATGTACTGTATATTATCTTTTAAAACATAAGAATTATATACATAATTTTTAAAAAAATGGATCCATTGTTGACTGTCTACAATTTTTTTTTATTAAATCTCAGTGTATTTCGCCTGATAACAGTTTAATAAATGATATTCCTTTTTTGTGTGGAACTTAGAAACATATCGGCTTGTAGATCACATAGCCGAAGTTATAAGGGTGATTCTTGTTTTGCCGATTGTAATACCAGGAAGTGAATTCTTCAATAATCTCTTGAACGTATGAACTGAAATCATTGGAATCTCTAAATTCCTAGTCATTCTTTGCCACTAATTTTATACAACAATGAAAATGCACCAATCCTTTTTTTCCAAAGATTTATTGCTGCCCCACACCATGAAGAACTTTTGAAAAGGTTTGTTTCAAAATCCATCAACAATTCCCACCATATCTGATACCACCTGGACCCTTCCTTGAAGACTCAAATCAAGGTATTTAGGTAGTTTGTTATATTCGTTGGTAAAGGTAACTGCTTTACAAATTCTGGATTTTGAATTGTACTGGATTACGATATAAGAAAGACACCTATTAAGGAATACAAGGATTTCTCTGCAAGCAACAAAAAAATAATCCAAGTTACTCTCCTTTTTTCCCCCATGCAGTTGGCAATATGCATAGATATATTTATGCAAAACATGGCTGTGAAGTTGTTAGTCATTTAGCGCCACCTGATGAGCACGTGTAACGTAAGAATGCTACAGACGCTAGGTTCTCGTAATTTAGAACAGGGACCAAGCAGAAAACCCCTCATACTTGGCCTGTAACTTTAAGAGATATAGTTTGAACTTGAAAGACTTTGGGACCACAAACCTATTTGACTACTGACTGTAATTTAGCTAAGAAACATTCTCAACTCAACAAATAATTTAATGAACAAACCAAATAATAAGTTACATAAAACTTAAACACAATTATCTTGACCTCGAGATGAGCGCACAAAGTTGTGAGTACATGGCGAGAGAGGAGAAGAACAGGTAGAACACCAGTCCGCCGGTTTTTATACGGTCAAGGTAGGCGTTCCCGGGAAAGACGATCACGCTACAGTAGGGAGAAACAGTTTCAGTGCAGTGGCTTCAGCCTAATCGCTGTCTCTACCGAAACGTCGGCTTCTGACGTCTGAGCGGTTAGCGGAAACCGCCACACTTATTTTAAATGTGCTCCAGCCGTCATTGATGAAGATAACAGATCTTCGGACAACTCGAGCACCGAATTCTCATCCGTACGGTTATAAGATCGATATTTTTACCATCTAAGCTACCGAGACTTCTTAGCATTTTCCTGTTCTCAGCCACTTTACTTGATTATACAGCAACAAATTACATATTCTGCTCCAATCTCCAAGAAAAACAACTTTGTGCAGTCCATCTTGATTGTTAAGATCAAATACAAGATGTTACAACGTTTGCTGAGCAAGTCTATTACAATGAAAAGCAAATAAATTAGGAACACCTGTCTAGTAGCAGGTAGCAACATTTTTTTTAACCTAGAAGATGGCTGTCATTCGCCTTGGATTCCATGAGATTGTGGAAGTGATGGGAAGTCGTGCGTTTCCACAACTTCCCACGATTCGGAAATATTAGATGGAAGATGGTCAGACCCTCGAACATCTCTCAATTGTATCTCTGATGTACATGAACGGATTGAAGTCAATTGACTCTGATAGTCAGGAAAGCAAGCACAGATCTGTAAAATTTCCATCCAATCATTTTGATGCAATTCGGAAGCTATTGCACCGTTTATTGTCTTGTTGAAAGATGATCTCTATAGTGGACTCTCGAAAATGAATATATGGAAGGTGGTCGTCAAGGATATACTGGTAACACTCATCTGGGAAAGACAATGGGTGCTACGGATCCCATTTCAGTACATGTGAACACCCACCAGATAAAAGGGACATCTCTTCTAACTTATAGATCCATGTGGCAGGAAGTATCCATGACTTCATACGGTTATTTCATTGCTTTTCCTGGTATTATCAAAGTTGAGGAAAAGCGATTATTAATACTTTCTCATACTTTGTTTGCCCTTTTGTGATCTGAAATTAAGAATTTTGTTGCAGAACTCTGAAATATTTATCTTATTTTCTCTTAGGATTTTGTTTTCCAAAATACTTTCTCAGACTGCAGAATTAAACTCGAAGGTCACCAGTTAGAAACCCCTACTCTAGATTATTCTCGGTTTCCATTTATTGGAGAGGGGTGGGTTGTCTAAGCAATACCACCTAAATCACTGGGATTTTGTAGGTGTGTGTCAAGAGCCTGGCATACAGGTTTTTGGATATTCCTCGAGATAATTGGGAAATACCAGGAACATATGTGTATAAAAATCGTTTATTAATGTTAGGCAACATAAAAAGGTTGAGGCATTTATTGCCCTTGAGAGTGCTGTTAGGGATATGGGCTTAAAAGTAAACGAGGAAAAAACTAAGTTTTTGGTGGTGAGTCCTAGAATACATGATGTACAATCGCTTAATATTGGAAACTATATTTTTGAGGGAGTCACCCAGTTTAAATACTTGGGCACACTTATTAACAGTAGAAATGAGATAAAGACCGAAATTAGAAACCGAATTTTGATGGCAAATAGGTGCTATTTTGGTTTAAAGAGCCAAATAAAATCTAAACTCCTTTACATCAATGAAAAAATAAACCTATACAAAACCCTTATAAGACCGATCATTTTATATGGCAGTGAGACAGGGGCAATTAACAAAACAGAAGAAAATAGGCTACTTATTTTTGAAAGACAAATCCTTGGGTCAATATTTGGAGCAGTAAAGGAAAATAATACACGGAGAGGTTTATATAACCATGAATTATATACTAAATACAGACAACCTAACATCTTGAGAGTTATTAAATCCAACAGAATTAGATGGCTGAGACATGTTTTCAGACGATCAGATTTGGACCCAGTTAAAAAATTAATTATTTCAAAGATTGAGGGTACAAGAAGAAGAGGTAGACCAGCAACAAGGTGGTTGGATTGTGTGGAGATCTTGGGTATTAATAGATGGAGAAACCTTGCAAAAAGTTGTGCCGTTTGGAGGAAGCTTTGGCCTGTACCAGGCTGTAGCGCTGCTGAAGAAGAAGAACATAAAAAGGTATTTGCAAAGCAACGAAACAAACGCTAACGTTTAAAATAAGAATAATTTTGGTTTTAAAGTTAATATACAAAAAATAGGCAAGAAGTATTCGCAGTAAAAATAAACAAACAATGAAAGCAAAAACATTAAAATTCCGAAAATCAGGGGTAGTTTTCCGGCAGTAAAGGACGAATAGAATATAAAAATATTTTTGAAGGGAAATTTCCAGGAAAGTAAAAACTTTCCTGAAAAATTTCCCTTTAAAAATATTTTTACATTCTAAATTAAAAGACATAGAGATGGTAATATGTAATAATATGTTGATCTACAACATTTATACAGGATAAAAGTCCTTGGGTGATGTATTTTCCTTACTCTTGTAACTATTCCTTTCAGAATATCTACCGAATTTGGCACCCCTATATTATAATGCAAAGACACCCTTCTGATCAATGGTAGTGCGAGAGCATCAAAATTTTTTCTCTTTAATTTTTATTTCATGCTATCAGAGCATAAAAATGTATTATCCTTTAAATGTATTTATACTTAAATTAATTTCTAAACGTCTGTTCTTTTTGCGGCGTATTAAAATCTGAAGGTTCTAATTACGATGTCAGTTTGTTTCACAATTTTATGGGTTTTGTATCGTATGGTCATTTTTTAACAAGCTACCCTTCTGTCTGGCGATTTTAACTAGGGCTTATTTTAGGAATAAGGTTAATATTAGGATACCATGAAAGTTCATTTTTTGATTACGTCTTATTTTCAAAGAAACATAGTAGATGCAATTTTAAACCTTTTTTTTAAAGTTTCTCTTTAAAGAGTATAGTTTTATTCTTACAAGAAAGAATGTCATCACATTTCAATCAGTTTTATGTAAATCAAGATCCAAGAAAAAATAAAAGGGAATGACAAAATATTTTTATTTTTTTTATTCGACATTCTCATAGTTATGTCTACATTTGCTAGTATCACATTGCACTGTAAGTGGACTTAACATTTAATAAAAGTATCCATGATAAAGAAAATAAATTAGATACGATCACATCGTTAACTGTATTAAAATTGGTGCAATCACATGAGTTTCGTTTCCCTGAAATAATTATTAGCAAATATTAAGCGATGATTGGTCAATAAAAGAGTTTTTCTGTCTATGTTAGTTGATTAACATATTTACTCAACCAGATTATGGTAACTCACGAAATTATAAATTTAGCTATCTGTATTTTTACAGAAATGAAAATAGAATGGAAATAAGATGAAGAATATAATGAAGAATTTTGGTGTCCAGAATCTTTTCTGAAAAATC
>CM063507.1:32757995-32833224 GCA_032207245.1 Pardosa pseudoannulata
ATTTTACTGCTAGGGGGCTAAATAATTTTGGTACAATATGTGTAACCTCGGCTGTTTTTGTTGTTTTTTTTTTTTTTTTTAGTTTTTTTTTTTTTTTTTTGTTTTCGGGGAGTTGTTTTCTTTTTTTTATTTTTTTTTTTTTCTATTTTTTTTCTTTTTTTTTTTTTTTGTGTTTTTTTTTTTTTTAACTAGATAAAAGTACTTAAATATCTCAACTGATAAATGGTAACTAAATCAAGTACAAGTATACATATTATTATATTATAGTCAATTTAAGTATAATAATGAATGGATTTAATAAATATCTAGACAGAAAACCAAAATTTAAAAAATTAAATTTATATATGTAAATAGATGCTGTAATATTTCAAATGAAAAATTGCAAGTAATTATGGTTTACATATTGCTTTTTGCCAAAACATTTCAACTGCATTTTATGTCTTTATTTCGGGTTGATAAAAAATGCACACAATTCTTTTTAAACATCCAATTATTTCAAAATAAAATGTCTTGTTGTGTGTGGTATTTCTCAAAGCAATACCAGAAAGCGTGAACATCCACGTTAGTGGCAGTGTGGTTCCTTCCTACCTCAATGGCATGACAGCCCAGGATGGGCCTTAGCCTTCTCTAGAATTCCATACCAGGCAGTCCTATGTTTGGCTCTGGATTTCCAATTTGAAATTTTCAAGGATCTTATGTCTTTCTCAATGCAGTCTAACCATCTAAGTTTTGGTCATCCTCTCATTCGGGTTCCTATTGGTTTGGCCTTAAAAACTTTTTTTGTGGATCTATTGTCATTAAGTTAAACTAAGTGTCCGGCCCATTTTAATCTTTGTAAGGTAATAAAATTGATTATATCTGGGTTTTTATATGTTCTGTATAATTCAATATTTGTTCTTCTCCATATACCATTTACATTAATTCCCCCCAAAATACTTCTCAATATTTTTCTCTCAAAAACTGATAGGGTTTCCTTATCTCTTTCTGTCAATGCCCAGGTTTCAGCTGAGTAAGTCAAAACAGGTCTTATTAGGCATTCATACAATATTATTTTAGTCGATCTTTTAATGTACTTAGACTTAAAATATTTCTTTAATAAAAAAAAAACATCGATTAGCAGCAGTAATTCTGCTATGAATTTCAACAGATATATTATTTTGTGTATTAATTTCCGAACCTAGGTACATGAACTGCTTTACAGTCTCAAATCTATAACTGCCTATTTCTAAGAAGGAATGATTATATTCTGATTTTAAACAAGGCATATATTTTGTTTTAGTTTCATTAATGCTCAAATTCATCTTTTTAGCCTCAGTTTCCAGAGAAATAAATGCTTTTTTTAGTGCATCTAATGTCCGGGCTATAACATCAATATCATCTGCATATGCAAGCAAGGCAGTGTGGTTAGAACTACAAATTTTCTCTTAGTATGTATTTTAGAAGTTAAGAAGTGAAGGACCAAATATGTGGACCGAGGTAGTGAAGAGGTTAAGGAATATATATCCAAGATATGTTTCTAAAATTTAAGTTTAAAATTTTATGTATTTCAGATCAACTATTACTGATATATTTTATCAATGTTTGTTATTGCTTTATTGTTTATTATTGCTTTACACACTGTTGCTGATATTAAAAATATTTATAATATAAACTTATATTTTATAGGTTCTTCCTTTATGGGATTGGACTGGTTTATATTCTGAAAGTTGCTTAGTAGACAACCCACTCTACTTAGAGGAACAAGTCTTTATTACGGATTGCCAAGTAAAAGAATCATGGATATTCTTTTAACCCTTTCATGGGCCATTTACTTCTCACTCCACATTTCCAAACTTTCAAAGCAGAGCTGCAATTCAATCAATCAAACAATTAACGACAGCGTAAAACTGAAGCGGGAGTCAGTCTTCCCGTTGTTTCACTAACAAGACCAATATATTATAACTAGCATATAGCCTGTCGTATGACGGGATCAGTAAAATTTTTTATTTTCCAGAATTGTAAAGGTACCCTATGAGGCAGGTAAAAAAATGGTTTGTTTTTTGGCTGAGAATTATCTTTCTACAAAAATAATCGATTAAAATTATCACATATGTACCTAATCTATTATTTAAGCCAAATATAAAAGAAAATTATTTAGGTAATATCTAAGTTTAAGGATAAAACGTATGAAAATAATTCAGACAATATTTAAATAATTTAAAATAAGAAATGATTAAATGAGATAGTTAAAGGAATGATGTCATAATGCTAGAAAAATTGTTATTTTTACCTATTTATTATGTGATAAATTGATAAATTTAATCGCCTGCTCCTAAAATAGGGCTTGATATAATGGCATTAAATGCTCGAAAAGGGGGACGAGGTGGATTTCGAACGTTTTAAATATGACAGTATTTTTAGCTGTGATACGACGCTTATTCATACCAATTTATTTTAGAATCGGATCTATAGTTTAGGAAAAGATAAACTTTACTCGCTTTGAATTTTGCTAACCCTAACTCATCAAAAATCCAATATGGATGCTATATCCATACCAGATACAACCACTTCATAAACTCGAGGACAGACAGACAGATAACTTAGGCTATTATTACATTATGAGAAGAAAGTTTAAGTCATAAAAAGTTGAAAAAATAGTAAACATTTATTTTAAAAATAATAAAACAATTTTGAAAATAATAAAACAACTTTAGGAATAAGAATTTTAAAAAAAAGCAGAAAATATTAAATTAATTAGACATTTAGAAAAGTTCGGCTGTGTTGGGGACAGAACCATCAACCTGAAAAGTACGATGATGAAATGGGCAGACCCTCTACCGAACGTGCTACGCCTGCACATGGTGAAAGAACTAATTAGAGTATATGAGCATCGAGTAAACACAGTCCAGTTTAAATATTATGCTCCACCCTCGCTGCTCCCTCTTCTTCTATACTAAATTCATATCAAGAATGAATTTAGTATAGAATAAGAGGGAGAATAACACTTGAAATAATAGCTTTAAAAGCTCAAAAAGGGGGGATGGGGTGGATTTCAAACTTGCTTTGAATTTTGCTAACCCTAACTCATAAAAAATCCAATATGGATGCCTGTATCCATTCCAGGTACAACTGCTTCATAAATTCGTGGACAGACAACTTAAGCTATTATTATATTATTATATAGGGAATGGGTTTTGTGCTTCCCACAGGTGTATTTTGTAAGACTATGTGGGTGGGAAGTAATCTTTCTATGGCCCACGAAAGGGTTAAAACATACTGTAACTGTATTCCAATAAGATAGTTTATTCATTTACTGTTGATTTTTATCTTATTATTATTATTTTTAGGCATGTGAAGATGTTCATGAAGTAGACTACATAAATGTTACTTCCCCTGATGAAGTTAATCAATTATATATACAAAGGAACATTCCTGTAATTGTGAAAGATGCCATGGTTGATTGGCCGGTGATGAAGGATTCATTTACTATTCTAAACCTTACTGAAGTAAGAAAATAAATTGATAAAGATTCTATTTTCAGTTTATGGAAAAATAACGGGAAATATCAACAATGTATTGACATTTTTATGGTTATTAATGCAAATTCTTCTCAGTGGCTTTTTAAAATTTCAATACTTCAATTTTTATGATACAGATAAATTAAAACCTCAATTGGGAGAATAGTTATAAATGTATGGAGTTGTATTCTGTTACTAAGCCTATTTGAGGATATGTAACTGAGTTTAGCGTAATTGCCTGAATATAACCGGTTAATGCTTATATTTTTCTTAATTTGCACTTATTGCAAAAATTCAGCACTGTTTAGTTCAATAAACAGTACAAAAGTGCCTGTAAATACGTTAAAAACTCAAATTTAAATTTGTATTCATCTTACATGGTTTCCGCGCACCTGGAAAGTCATGGAAAATCATGGATTTAGACAATGGATTAATTTTGTCATGGAAAGTCTTGATTTTTCAAGTAATATGAGTAAAACTCATGGATCCGCTAAACTACCAGTTAAAAAAATGCATTGAATTGTTTAATTCTGTTTTTACTTGTCATTTGGCTGAAGTTACTGTGTTTGGTATTTATGTATTATCTTATTGACCATATTGCCAAGTAAAATTTGTTCACCAAGGAAACTCAAAGCAAGAAAGCTTAATGGGTGGGTAAATGTATATTATTCTGGTTTTTTCTTAAATTGTAGATTAAAATTTTATTAATATAATAATAATTATTTTTTAATAAAAATAGTTAAGATATTTGGACAAAATATAAGTGTATCTCTAGGGATATTGTATATAAACATTATAGGGTTATATTTGGCTATTATTCATAGTCACCTGGATAATACCAAAGTACCTTGAATTCAAATTGGAAACATTTTGATTGAAAAACTGCTATAAGATTTAACTTAGGTATGTAGATACAACAATTTATTTTTATGTATGTGAGTTTATTAACACTTATAAAGTAAGTTTATAGTTTTTTATGATAAAATTCCTGTAATTTCTCTAAAAGCATATATTTTATTTGTATGTACATCAGAAGTTTTATTCATATATACTTTAAAGAAGGCTTTTTAAAATCATGTAAAATGATCTGCTAAATCAGGGAAGGTCATGAAAAGTCATGGATTTGAAAAATTTTATATTTCCAGATACCCTGATCTTAACAAAATTTCAAACCTTTTTTTGTTCAGAATATGCTTTGAAATTGGATATAAACTTAATACACAAATTGTAAACATCACTTGGTGACAATTTGGCGATCACTAGTAAGAAAATAGAGCCAAAAACATGGCGTTGGGACCCCCAGAACTTGGAATCCACCCAATAATTGTTAGTTATAAAAAAAATTGTACCTTGAGTTACTGACTGTATTAATAAGACTTATTTATCAAGAACAAATTGGGTTTTAGTAGCAGAGTGTATATCAAATATGAAATTTCCCATGATTTTCTATGTGCAATCTTTCTATTCCTTTTGCTATTTGAATATATTACTAAGTTACTTTCTAATTTTTCAAACTTCTGACCACTCATTAAACAAATTGCTTTAAAGTATGAACTACACAATCAGTAATATTATAAACATAATTGATAGAATTCATTATGTTGTTTTTGTTTAAACTACTGATTATAGCATTGGAGGTGCTTCCTTTGGGATAAGATCTCTAAATTTTGATATACTTTATTGTTCTATTGGTACTCCATATATTTCCTTTTTTTTAAATTTATAATATATTGTTGTCTATCTCTATATGTAAAGGCTTAAATCTTTTTAACTCTATGGAAAATATAGAATTAGGGAAAAAATTGTTTTGATCCCTTGCATATATATATATATATATCGTGATCCAGTGTTAAGGTGAATGGAAAACAGTCTTTCTTGATAATAATAAGTTTATTAAATCGTTTCATTTAAAGCAAAACTAGAGCCATTTTCATTGTTCAAGGTGGAGCTAAGTGTGAAAAAGGTGTTGACAGCTCCAATTCCAAGATCCAACTGACTGTTATCTCTGACTGTTGCAAACTCGTCAGATTATTCCAAAATGCTTCTGCCTGACCGGATTATCCTAAAAGCTTATGCGAGCGGGGGTCGTTTTCATTTATTTTATTATTATAAAAGAGTTCCCTTTTTAAAATCGCTTTTAACTTACGTAATTTCCAACTACCCCTTTCAGAGACCTGACATATATATATATTGCATATATATATATATATATATATATATATATTGTATAATCTAAAGTTAGGTTTTCTATGTCAAAAACTAATTTTTGACATGATATATGCTTAAACTATAGTTTAATCAGGGTTAAACCATCAAACCTCCAAAATCTTATGTACGTTATTTTAAATGTACAATAAAATTAAAGTAATTGCATTCAATTTATGCGTATGTGTGTGTATATACATATATATATATGTTTGTATATATAAATATATACACGATAAAACCCACTTAAGAAGTAGTCTAAGGGAATAAAAAAAGAAAACTTCTTAAACAAAATTAATTTTTTTTAAATCAAAATAATCGCATAGATAATGAGGAGAGATTTTTTTTTCTTTGTAAAATAATATATAAACAATAGGTTTGGTTTTTCTCAACAATTTACATTTTTTGCATACTTAAAAAAATCATCTAATAAAGGAAAACAACATAATTACCTTAGAATATCTTTAATTAAGCTCAGAAATTTTGCTTTAAACACCACTGGAATCGATTTTACAAAAGAAATTGGTCATAGATTTTTGTTTAAGATTTTTATTGGAAATTGGTAATTGATAACAGTCCAGCTGTCTTAAGCTTTTAAAAACATCTTCAGGCACATTTTAAATAAAAATGACAACAATCGTTTTCAGTCATAAACATTGAACTTTGCAAACAGAGAGAGAGAAGAAAAAAACAGTAATCGAAAGGCAGCTATATACGCGTTCTGTAAGTAAACTTAGAAATGAAAGAAAACTTTTTAAATGGTAAAGAGTTTGGAACAAAATTTTATATAAATGGGTTATTTTAACATTGTATGTATAGGGGGAAAAATGGGTACCGAAAATATAAACTTCTTAAGTGGAAACTCTTCTTAAGCAAGAACTTCTTAAATGGGTTTTACTGTATTTAACTAGCTTGTTAAATTTTAATTAATGGGTATACTGGAAAAGGTGGTTATGGTTAAGCTTGCTCCTGTTGAGAAAAAAAAATTATAAAGCTGTTTAGTAATTATAACAAATCCTTTTTTGGTCATAACAGCCCATTAAACCAAACTTCTTATTGCTACAACCCAATTTGAGGGCCATGACCTATTGTTCTAATCTAATTTTTCAAAACTAAGAGCCCTTTGCTGCAAAACATATGTCCCTGTTAGTTGATTGACTTTTTGCAGTGTTCATCCCCAGTGTCTAAATCCCAGGCATGCTTAGACCTCAGTTTGTCTACCCACTGAATGGATAAATGGCTGAGTCAACTTTGCCTAACCCAATGATCAAACCTTCAAACTTACCCCATGCCTCTCATTTTCCCAGAGACACTGTAATTCAAATGTTAAGCTGTTACCATTGTTAACCCTCTCGTTGCACATCCCCTGATTTACACAAGCAATGTAGATGTAGCAAAATTTGTGCAACCTATGATTTCCACAGGCATGCATTTCAGCCGTCTATTTAACTGTGCAAACCACTGTTTCTCTGTTTATTCTTTCATTTTAGCTTTACTGTGATTTTTAATTGTTTATTTAGTTATAAATTAGCAGATGGCTTTATGTGTCCACTTTTCTGAAAAATTAGAATTTTTTGTAACATTTTGCTCGTGTTTTTCATAGCTGAAAGACATCTGGCAGGAAGCGTTTTGCAAGTGATATAACCTATACTCCTGATAATATTTCCAACACTGATAGCACTTCTGACTCAGATTTCATGTATATTGAAGATAGTTATAGTGAAACTAATGAGAATTTCTCAGTTTCCTCTGCAGATAGTAATTAATCTGAAAATTCATTTTCTATTCAAAATGTTCGACAGTGGTGCAAAATTGATATGCAAAATATTCCAACAGCTCCTGTTTCATTTCCTTTCCTTGGAAATTCCACACTCAATTTCACTACGGCAAATAATGTAACTTGTTTTGGACTATTTTGAAATTTATTTTGACGATGTTATGTTGCAAATATTAGTAAAAGAGACCAACAGTACATGAGAGTAACAGGTCCATGAGACTAACTGCTCGACACTTTGCTAGCCACTTACACCCAAATTCCATCAAGAAAGAGCCTCATAGATAGTGTGCTGTCTGTTGTTAAAAAAAACTGTAGGTGGGGAAAAAAACTTCGGAAAGAAACGCGAATTTAGTGCAAGGATTGCAAGGTAGGACTTTGCCTTGAGCTTTGTTTTGAAATTTATCATACAAGACTTCATTTCTAATAAACGTTTTGTAAGTCTTTTGCTTTTTCTAATTAGTATATACATTTTGCTTTTGTATTTTATAAAATAAATGATAATTTAACCACAATTAATTTTCAAAATTTAGAATTTATATCATTATTCTTCAATTTCATTATTCTGAACAATTTTTTTTTATGACAATTCTATATTAAAAGAAAAACTCTTTTACAAAAATTTTTTGTATATTTTAACTCTAAAATGTATATAGATTTGAAATATGTAATAAAAAAATATGCAAATTTTGAACCTATTTTGTTAAAAAAATGTGCAGCGAGAGGGTTAATCCATACTGCTTAAGGAATCGAGTTCATTTATGAAAAATATAATACATTATCCAAGTTAAATGTTATTTTAATTTACAGGGCTATCGTTTTTTGAAGGAAGATGTGTGTTTGTTTCAGACAAACCTTAGAGTTCAAAACCACAATAAACTTTTTGATAAGTTGTTGAAGGAAGATTTGCAAAAGTGGTATGCCCATTGGTAAGTACACTCATTTGCTTTTGTCACATTAATTTTCATGATTATTATTTATGTTTAAATATTCTGTACTTATATTTTTAATATCATTAAATAAATATATAATTTGATGATATTTCAGGGAAAATTGCCAAAAAACGTCCCAAAAATTTTTGCGGAAATTTTATTCTCAACCTTATTTTATGCCAAGTGTTGTTCAAATGACAGAATCTAATTGGATATTTATGTCGTCAGGTTATTATGGGAAAAAGTTTAAAACAGTAAGTAATTTAATTTCCTTCGTTAAGAATAGATAGAACTTTATTTTCATGATTTAAGTATGTTAAAATTTACTGTTTTTAAAACTGAATATATATTTTTTTTTGCTTCCAAATAAAAGAAATTTATTTTACTTTAGCAGCCATAAAAAGCAATTTTCTATTATATAAACAAATATCTTATATAGTGTATAAACAAGACTTCTAAATGTTTCTAGAGGCTTTGATTTTTTTTTTTTTTTTTTTCTTTTTTTGTTAGAAAGTGACCTATAAAAATTGAATGAGATTTTAAAGCAAATTTATGAAACTACTTTGAATTATCAAGGTTTTTTTATATCAAGCAAATTAATTTTAAAATTGTCACTCAGAATTGTAAACAATATTAAGTAGCATTTTGTTAATGTTTATAAATTTTTTAGGTTTCTTTTTTAAAACTTTATTTTATTTATTTTTCAGAAGCTAAAGAGTTTTTACATTTTTGTTATTAATTAGGGTGTTTCAGTTTTTACAAAGCTGTAAATTTTTTTAAAAAAAATTATGCATAACAACACTTGAAACCTTTTGAATGAGCTATGAAAATCATAAATTCTCTATGTAATCATTGTATTCAGTTTTCAAGTTACTTTCTACTGGTTTTAACTGCATCTTTCTGATTAGTTTGATTTCAGTAAATTTATATGAATTTATATACGCAAATTTTAGTAAGTTACTTGCATAGAACAGAAAACATCCACACTGAATAAATTATTTCCTTTAACAATTACAGAAAATATATCTTATAGTGTTTTTAAATTAGCAGGTATAAGATTTTATCAAACTGATTCAATAAATCTTTTATATTAACAAAATCTTGTTTTTAATAATTTTTTTTTTAATTTGAAAGATTTTTTAATGTAATAAGGATCTATCATTTGATTAAATTTATTAATAATATAATCACAAAGCTAAGAATAGCTATTGAATTTTACATAAGAAATAATCTTTGTGATCTTTTTATGTTAATTGAGTGTTCTCTTATAGAGGTAAAGCAGAATGAATCATATAATTTTATTAAATCATTATAAGGCATAAATAAAAAAAATTTATGATGTATAAAATTTAGTCTGGAATTGACTCACAATTTAATAGACTATGTATGTTTTGTTGTGGAGTAAATTTCACTGTTGCATAGATTCAGTTTTTTTTTTAATCTTAAATATAATGCCTTAATAGAATTTAATAATTAAAACCCAAAATATATAATTAGTGGTAATTATAGTAATATAAAAAAAAAATTTATTTTCATTTTATATTGGAAAATAATTCTTTTTAATATTATGTAAATATGCATTGATTTATTAGTCAAGTTTGTAGTGATTTAAACCATTATTTCAAGCAACTTTTTGTTTTCATTTAAAGAACAATTATTGATTTAAATTTTATTTCAGATAGTAAAATTTGTTTGTTTTAACTGAACAAAATTTATCTATTTAGTTGTAAAAAGTTATTTAATTTTGTGTTGCAAATTTAAACATATAATTTATAGAACATTATACATAAACATTCTGAAAGGAACATACTAAAATGAAGAATACATTTTTATATATTACTGTAATACAAAACATATGCATTATTATGGAGAATATGCAATTTGTTTATAGGCCTGTGAAGAAAAGGGCATTTTTTAAAATATTTAATTTATTTTAAATTGTAACACAGATAGGATTAACACTAGTTCTCATAATGAAACATAAAATGTTGTTGACTGTAAAATTATTCAATAGTGCTAACTTATTCTTGAAAGCTTTTGTTCTTTTTTCTTGAATAAAATGTTTCAGCATGTTTCACAAATATGATTATCTTTAGTTTGCAAGTATTTATTACACAATTGTTTGTGCTAGTTAAAAACTTTTTAATTTAATATTCATTACAGTAAATATAGATTTTCCTAGTTATATTTTAAACATTTATTTTGTCAGAAAATACATTTTCATGAATAAATCCAGATTTATATATTACAAATATAGTTTAAATAACTTTTTAAAATAATAAATTCAACAACTCTGATTGAAATAAGATACATATATTGTAAACAACATATTTATACGTGTATCTTCATAAGCATGTAACAATATTTTCTTTATCAATAATATTTACAACTAATATATAGTCCGTCATATGATGAGATTTCTTTCAATAAACACAAAAATGAAGGTGAGCAGAAAAATAAACAGCTAAAAGGTGAAAGGACACATAAAACAAACAAGAAGAAAGTTTAAGGATAGAAAACATGAAATGTTTATGTGGCCAGGGACATAATACGTGAATTTAATAGAATAAAAAAGTTGAAAAAATAATAAAAATTTATTTTAAAAATAATAAAACAACTTTAGGCATAAGAATTTTTAAAAAAGCAGAGAATATTAACTTAATTAGGCATTTAGAAAAATTTGGCTGCGTCGTGAACAGAACTGTCAACTTGAGAAGTACGACGATCAAATGAGCAGACGGTCTACCGAGAGTGCTATGCCTCACATGGTGAAGGAACTATTTAGAGTATATTAGGGTCGCGTGATAGAATGGACAGCAGAGGTTTTATTATTGACAATGATTATTTGGAGGTATATTTGAATGATGTCCAAAATGATAAATTTAATTGCCTGCTCTTAATGGGGGAGAATAAAGCTTAAAATAATAGCATTGAACACTCAAAAAGGGGGGTGGGGTGGATTTCGAACTCGCTTTGAATTTTGCTAACCCTAACTCATAAAAAATCCAATATGATGTCTGTATCCATTCCAGGTACAACCGCTTCATAAATTAGCGGACAGACAGACAACTTAGGCTATTATTTATATAGGGGATTGTATTAATCTTATTAATAAATTTAGAAAGAGATACAATTTTGTTTAGACCTTTGGATCACTATATTTTCATTTGAATGTTCTAAAACAATTTTACAATTTTCCATACGTAATATTTTCCCCACTCTGAATAATGCATTAATTTTTATGTTCTTGTACCATCTTTTTTATCACTATATTTTCATTTGAATATTCTAAAACAATTTTACAATTTTCCATATGTAATATTTTTTCCACTCTCAATAATGGATTGATCTTTAGGTTCTTGTACCATCTTCAATAACTCTGATGTGGGTTGCACAATTAAGGGGATATAACAGCATACAATTTGAACCAAAGGAACCATGTGATAAGACTTGCAGCATTTTAGAAGACATTATTGAAGAAGGCGAAATAGGTATTTAAAATATGTTTCTAAATGTAAATTCAAATATTAAATTCAGGAAAATTTTTTCCAGCCTTTTAGTAACCTGCAAAATATATATAAATTAAAAAAAAAAAAACTTTAAGAATGTCTTTATAGTGTTTGCATGCCAAATGTGAGTAAATGCAGCTCCTTTTGAAAATTCAAATCTTTTTTTTCGTATATTATCTTACAAAGTTTTCACTGAATCTTGTTAATTTGACTATAAGTTATTAATATTTTACTACACAGATTGTAAAACCCATTCATTTATTTTGTTGATATTTTGATATATATTTGAGTTTGTAAAGTCAAAATGTTTACAGTTAACCAATTATCTCACAAAATTATTGTGAATGACTTTAACAAATATTAATCCAAATTGCATCTATTTGACCAAATGTTCTCTTAGAATAGTTATACTTTTTATTGGTAAATTTTTATATTCTTGAAACTATTGTTTTATAGCTCCTTTCTCTTAATTATAATTTCTCATATATGGAACTGAATTCATGATTTGAAGTACCCTAATTTCCTACATATAATCTGCAGGTACGAATTTCGCGATATTTTCAGAGAAAAATATCGTATAATCTGCAGATTAAATTTCCATTTTAATCTCATGTTATTCACAGTTTTCAATGTATATGGGAAAAAGTATATATTTAGTGTTAAAAAACTTAAATGTAAACTCTTTACTTAACAATAACATTTTCTTTAAATTAAAAAAGTAATCTAATAAAGTGAAAATTTGGATAGACTTAAAATTTTATAATCATCCACAGTAAAAATAGTCTAAATATTTACATTAATGAAACAATGATACAAATAAATCATTCGAACCCATATTTAAATAAAAAAAAATGTTTAAATTTAAAATTCTTAAAATGCATCTTTTCATTTTAATTTAATATGGTTATTTGTGATCTGTATTAAAATTTTATACTGCAGTTATGGCGCTATTTTAGATTATACAGGTGTTATTTCTTGATAGAAATAAATATACAAAATGGTATATACTAATTTAATCAGGTATTTTTATGCAAACCGCTGTGTTCTTGGCTGAAAAGAATTTTTAATCCTCCTTAAAAAAAAAATTCTGTGTTAATATGGGCAGGTGGTGCCATCTATTATTCTTTATGAAAGATATCTGTAAATTTTATTATAAAAATAATTTTCAACAGCAGATAATACGTGGTGGCATATAATATGCATTGGAAGGAAATTTAAACTTTTTTAACACATAATCCGTGGGTTATATGCAGGAAATTAGGATATTCAATATAGTAAAATTTCTTTGCTAGAATAATAATAATAATAATAATAATAATAATAAATCTTTAAAAATATCTCTATAATGTGTACATACAAATGTGATTATATGCAGTTCACATTGAAAATTCAAATCTTTTGTTATATTATCTCAGAAATTTTTCACTGAGTTTCATTAATTTGACTAAAAATGTTTAATCACAGATTATAAATCCCATTCATTTATTTTGCCTTTGTTTTATATTTGAGTTGGTAAAGTCAAATTATTCACAGTTAACTTATTTCACAGAATTATCATAAATGACTTTAACAAAAAATAATCCAAATTTCATATATTTAACCAAAGGTTTTCGTTAAATGCTTTTTATTACTAAATCTTTATATTTTATATTCTTGAAATAATTATATTGTACTTCCTTTCTCTTAGTAAATTCTCATACATGTGAGAGATCTATCTCTAAAGCTATTACTCACTACTCTTAAGATTTTAAGATGTTTTCCCCTTATAAAGTTGGGTTGAGTGCTACAGTCTATTTTTTGCAACACGAGGGCTAATGAGACCGGGACCTACAACTTAAGCTGATTCCGAATGGCTATGAACATTCATGCCATTGTGGGATTCGAACCCACAAACTCTGGTACCAAAGGCCAGCACCCTAACCAATCGGCCTCCCCTATAAGGAAAGCTTCATCTCTGAATTTTCAGCATTTTCCTTGGTTATATAATTCTTATTACAATTCTTATTACAAATTCTTATTTAAGTTCAATAATTTAGGGGAAAAAACACATTGTGGAGGTATACCTCTATAGTGAAAAATTTTCTACTAGTATCTAAATGGAGATTATAAATGTTTTTCATGACCCAGGTTCAAAATGTATAACAGAGTAACAACACAACTGGGAAATCAATGAACTGTATAAAAATCTGAAAAATTCACAAAAATAAGCTAGAATCTGGGAAACTATATTTGGAGCATGATTTATGTTTTAGCAGCTATAATTGTTTGTGACAGAAATGGACCAATAGAAAATTACATGCTGTTGCAAAATTGACATTACAGCCAGGCATGAAAGTAGACAATGACAAAAAAAAAACTGAACTTCCCCGGGTGATGATTACATTTTCTCTTACATAACTCTTTTTCACAATATGATTCAGTACTACATACAGGAATGTTGCACTCCTTCAAGCATTTTGGAGCAATTTTCAGAGCAGGAAAACAAAATTTGTAGTGAGAGAACGAATTTTCGTAGCAGCCAAAATGCAGATTTGGAGCAGGATAGTGATTTTGTAGCAGTTAAACTAACAATTTAAAGGATAAACTGTAGTTTTTGAGGAGTCTGCCTAATAAGTTAGAATGATTGGTTGGTAGCTTTTGGAGCAGCCAAATATTCAATAATTGATATGGTTTGTTGGTTTGGTACATGCAATATATAGTACGTTGAGCCAATCGGAATGGAAGTGAATTAGTATGCGTAGTCATATCTCCGCTAACGTACATCTCAGAGAAAACATGCGGTAGAAGATACTGATTTTGACCAGGATTGCACCCCCCCCCCCCCAATTTTCCAATCACGATTTCTCGATGGATTTGCATCGATCTCAGAAACAGTCCTAAAGACTGTCAAAAAGGCGGATTTCTGCTTAAAAGGGGAAAACTTTCATCCCTGCATTACAGCACTATATTGGTTAACATTACCTTTTCTGACGAAAGCATCATTAGGAAAACACTATTTCAAAAGTGATTCTTACACACATGTGTGAAATTATATGTATTATAATTTCATACTATGTACAATAATTTCATTATATGTACTATAATATCCTAATTATATGTATTATAATTTTATACAGTGGTACCTGTTCATTTTCCAGCAAATAATTTGATTATCCTCTATGTAATATGAAGGAGGTATTGCTAAGTTCTTACATTTCAAGAAATAGGCTAAGCAGATTAAAATAAATTTAAGAGAAATAATTATTTTTTGTGAAAAAAGAATAAATCTTAAGTGAAAAATGAGGATAACTGCCCATTATGAAATTCATCTTTCCTTAATTTTGTTTCATTATTATTCATGTTGAAAATTCCCTTATTCAAACCTATAGATAAAGTGAAAGCCCTCATGTATGTATACTTTACTTAACATTTAAGACTTGTGAAAAATATGCTACCATATTGATTAAATTTGAACATAAGGTATTTAATACTAAAGATGTAGTTAATAGTGATTTAACAAATTACTTACTTTTCAAAAAAAAGTTTCACTTTTAATTTTGTAACTAAAATAATTTTCAACCCTAAAATTAAAAATGAACTAAATACTTATATAATAAATATTAAAAAAATTGCTTTTTTAATATTCATACTTAAAAGAATTCTCAACAATTTGATGTATTTTGTATTATTATAGAATTATGCTTTAAATATTTATTACAATACATTAATAACTATAATTATATAATCATATTTGTACTGCATATTATTTATTTAAGTATCCCTGCTTAAGATGTTATATTTATATGCTCCCAATTTTATTCATATATTTTAAATAATAAATATAAGGCTAGTTGCACACACAGTGGATTTTTTTACTGAGCAGAGAATTTGCTATCACCGATTAACAAAATCAACCAATCAACGTTGTTCAGCTACTGTAAATTCTCCACTGTGTGTGCAACCAGTCTAACAGTGGGATAACAGTAAATCTGATAAAAAGAAATCAAACATGAATTCTTAGAATTAAAAACATATTAAGGTAAGTTAAAATAATCATTATTTTTATTTTTCTGTTGTCTATATTTTTCTGTATGTCAAAACAATTTTAATTATTCTTGAAAAGTTTAAATTGTTTTAAAAACATACAAAATAAATTTACTCTGACTGCTCATCCCGCGATTTCCATGGGCAATTCAAATGTAGCAAAATTTGCTCATCCCGCGATTTTTGCGGCCATGTGTTTATCTTCCTTCTTTAAGAAGTATATTCGCCTTTTCACCGTTTAACCAGTGGAATAAATTATATACAGTATTAGACATTTAATTACGTAAAAAATAGAAATATATGACTAGAACTATAGTCATATTAGATAATAGAATTATAGATAGTATGCTTATACAGTCAAACCTGTCTATCTCGAATCTCTTGGGAGTAAATAAAAAATTCGATATAAACAGGTTTCGAGATACACAGGTTTTATGAAAATAGACTTAAAAAATTTCTCTACACAATACAAAAGATTGAAAATTTGAAGTACTTTTAGTTTTATTTACACATCTTACATAAAGTGTGTTAGGAATTTTTGATGCAAAACTTTTTTAGACTGGACAATTTTTTGTAGTTTTGACACAGTGGTGAAACAATCCTTATCATTATTTTCTTGGGATTCAAGAAAATTCTTAGGGTTTCAATGACTTTTTCTGCTTTTTTTTTTTGGCGTAACAACTCTTTCTACATCGATGTTGTTCTCTTTGTCATGATCCTCTTCATCCTCAGAAGTTCCCAGAACGTTTTCTAATATTTCGGAATCAGTTTATAATGTTCCGCTCATTACCACTGATTTATCTATTTCTATAAAATCTTTAAATGAAGTGTCACTATTCAGTTTCTGTCTGATAATTATACATTCCTTTGGGTTTTCATCAGTTTCCTCGCCCGGTTGCTCTTCAGTTTCTTTTAGATGATGTTCTCAGACTGTGCATTTTTAGTACAATTCCCACCCAGTCCCTGACCAAATAACCCCCCGAGAGAGAAAACTAGAAGTGTATTTCCTAGAAATGGGAACTTGTGCGGTTGTCAATGCAATAAGGCTCTAAACTGGAATGTTGCGTTTCTTAAGAAAATTCGAGATAGACAGGTTTAGGAAAAAGATAATTTGAGATAGGTTTGGAAAATACGTTAAATTTTTATTTAAAATGTAGGGAAATTGAAAAAAAATCGACATACACAGGTTTGAGATAAGCAGGTTTCGAGATAGACAGGTTTGACTGTATATATATACTTAACTATGCAACAAAGAAATAAGCAATTTTTAAAGAGATCTGTTTACAAATTGAGCAAGCAGTCAAAGGGTTAAAATACAGATTTTTTTTAAAAATTGTAAAATGGCACTATATATCTACAAGAATACATTTAGAGGTTAACATGGAATTATGAATAAAATTCAGATTAAAATATTCTCATAATTCCTTTTCTAAGTTTTCCTACTTAAGAGGTTTTAATCTTTTAATTTCTTCAAAAACTTCAAAAGTTAGTACTACTGTATTCATATTATCAGGGGAAGAAAGCTTGATTTTTGATTCAAATTTTATTCAGACTTCTATTTAGCAAACTGCATATATTTGTATTTTAATATAATAGGTTCCAATACTTATCCAAATGCATCAGAAGTAAAAAGTACTAAGTCTCAAATTCTACAGGAGAGCACAATAGATATTTTACAGAATTATTTGTGTTGGAATGTTTTTAGTGAAAAGCTGTAATCAGGGTTCCAACTCTTTTTCCAGAACAAAAATTAAGGACTTTCTAAGGACCAAAGTAACTTTTTATAAGGACCTACTTGAAATACATGGCATAACAACATAAACCCTATTTCCTGAGGAACATATTTTAATGATTATGAACCAGACAAGGCATGTTCAAGAAATGCCCTACAATATTTCAGAATTAAGTTTTTAAAAATGCCTAAAAATTAATATAAGATAAATCTATTTGACAAAAACTTATTTTGAAAAAAAGTTTTTAATGATCAAACTAAAAATAAGTTGTGAATAAAATACAATATTATAAACAGTACTTTCTCAGGTGTAAAAATGACTGATATATATATATATATAATTATATATATTCGCTGATTATACCTGACGTTGTCTGGGAAAGAAGAAAGTTTTAGACGTTTCTACAACATTCAATGCAAGGAAAATTAAGCTTCCATAAGTAACTGAAATATCTACACACCCCATCTTCCATGTTTTTCGTTTAATTAAAATCTGCATGTTAGCTATTAGGAAATATTCTTTAAACCTTTTCAGTATGCGAAAGATTATTTGTCAAATAAGTTTTCTAGCTTTGACCATAAAAAGTACTAATAAACTAAAAGTATTTTAATAATTTTTTAAGGATATCAAAAAGCAATTCTGAATTACTACAATAATACATGAAAACATTATATTTTAAGATTATCTTTATTATTCATACTGCACTTTTTTTTGGCTAGAAAATGTAAAAGAATGTTATGAAATTACAAATTTTTTTTTATATTCTTTATATAATATATATATTCTTTGACCAGTACTTATCACCTGTACTTTCTTAGAACAAGTTTTGGGCAAATATAATTCAGAACTTACAAAAACTGGAAATTAGGGTGGAATATGGCAAAACTGATAGGAAGTGAAGAAGCGTATTGTGCCAATGGAGAAATTGATTGAGTTCCAATTTAAAATTAAGGATTAAGAAATTGATGTAAAATTGTAGTTTTCCCTAAGAAATTAGAATTAAGGAGTTCTTAAGGACTTTTAAGGACCATGGGAACCCTGGTAATGTTAGATTTTCCAATAATTAATAATGTGAAATTAGTCCTATAATTTTTTTAATAATATTTTTTTAATATATTCTTTGTTAAATATATTTAAAAAAATATTTTATCTTGAATTTAATAGACTAAATAACTGATAATATTTGGCTAAATACTGAATAGTGGCCAAATATTCTATAATTCCTATTTAATACGATAGAATACACAATGTAACTCTAATCCTAAAATTTTTATTGGGTATTTTACATTATAAAAATAGAGTTTTGAGACTAATAATACTATTTTCTTTCAGTTTTGTTCAGTCCATCAGTATGGAGTTTCTCTTATCTACCTGGTGAAGGAACAGAAAACTTAGCTATTGCTGCAGGAGGATTCTCTCACTTCTCTTAATGTGATCAATTTAGGGGATTTAAAATCTTATTTAATATATATATATAAAAGAAACATTATAAAAAGATTTATTTACAAAGATAATTCTAGATACAGAAATAATTATGTAGAAACACTTTTCTTCTTTTTTTTCTTTTTTAGTGAATTCTGTATTTGCTTCCTGAAAGAAAATTGTAAATAAAGCATAAGAATAAAAGAATAAAAATGGGGTTTTTATTTTAGATTCATAAACACTGTTTATTTGGGTTTAAATAAAGTCAAGTCTTAAGGTATCCGCCTAAGTTCGGAGAACTATTTTTTTAAATGTAGAAACTAGTTCATATTGTTATATTTTTAGGTTTATTTTTTATATTATCATAGAGAATTCCACTTAAAAATTTATTTCTGGAGAAGATTTTATAAAATTCCTAATAAATGAAGAAAATTTAGTTAAAAAAAAAATTGGGTTTTTTTAAAAGGTCTAATTTTTTAATAAATTAAATTATTTCAATATTTTTTATGATGCAACACATTTCTTATACACTGAACTAGTGAATCTCCTAAAATCTTTGCTTAATTTACATTTGGTAAAAAATTTTGGTCCTTCAAAATCATACACATTGAATTTTCATTACTTTTACATCTAACTATGAGTGTGACATCATTAAAAATTATCCAAATTTAAAGCTTTTAGGTTATTTACTAGTAAATACTATCAAAAGCATTAATAATAATTTTCAACAAAATATTTTAAGAACTTTTTGGGAAATCACATTTCAAGTTTCAACATTTTATTAAAAATACCATTCTGAGAAAAACGCATTTGAAGTTTATGAAAGCAACTTTAACTATTAAAAAATTAAAACACATGTCCTCACACTTTCTAATTGCCAAGTTGCTAATTATTAAAAATACTAGAAAAATATTTAAACTAATCTTCATAAAAATTTAAAGTTCGTCCAAAAAAAATGATCTTTAAAAGACTTTTAATTCACAACTTCCGTTTTGTTTTGACAGCTGTAACTTTTGTTTAAAATGCCATAAAGACAAAACAAAAACATATTTATAAGCCTTAAATTTGAAATTTTACTATAGAGAAATAAAAAAAATTTATGATATTTAGCAAAAAATGACTTTTTTAACGTAGACGACGGATGGATACCTTAAGGGGAAATGGAATGAGGACTGAAAAATGAATCCATTATTGCCAAAATTATTTTTATGAATATTTTAAATGTTAGTTATTATAGACTTCTATTAAAAAAATTAAATAAAAATAACAATATGTCTTCATTAGTAATAAATTGTAATTTTAAACACCAGAACATGTTATTTATTTAAAATGAAAATTTTTTAAATAAGAGATTTGTTATCTTATCTAAACACAATACTGTGTTTATAATAAATGACTATTTGTTGTGATTGCAGTTGATACACCAGTTGAAAAAGTTAGTTCATATGTTAGATTAAAAAGATCGTAAAATGTAGGCACAAATAATTATGAGGAATCTTTATAGGATTGATATCAAACTTCATTAAAAAACAAAAATTCTACAAATTATTTTTTAACTGTCCCATAAAAAATGATGCTAGGCATTAATGGGTGGAGGAAGTAATGTTGATTCTAGAAATAAGTAGTTTACATAGTTTCTGTCTTTGTGTGATGAAAAATTTTAAATTATACCTCTTAAAAATTATCATTCCCATTTAGTATGAAATTAAATGTTACAAACATTTTGTGGTCTATAAAAAATTATAACTTCATTACACATGCATTTTTAGGCCAATTATACTAGTTTATATTCTATTCAAAGTATTTACATAAAAGTTTGCAACAAATTTGAAAATAAATTTATTTTAAATACTACATACATTGAAATAAAAAAATCTTTTTGTACTGTTATACAAAATGCATTTATAGACCACTATGTGCACATTTTATATCAAAATCCTCATATGCAACATTAGTTCCTTGTTAAAAGTTAACATACAATACAACTACATATGGCTTCATTAGTAATAGCTGAAAACACCCCTATGTCCTTAAATCAATACATAACAATAAGTCTTTCTACAAAGCAACAGTTTTTTAAAAAATATAATTGCACCTTACAATAGTTCAAGGATATAATGAAGCAGCAGTTATATGTTATCCTAATTAAAAGTTAATTTAATACTTGAATTTTACAACAAACAACCACAACTACATTTTCCCTATTTTTTTACTGGTAATTATAAGAAATTGATTTTTTATTGTTACATTAAATTTCCTAACCTTTTGTATTGCTCTAATTTCAAAACTAAATATTAAATTTTTTTTTTCCTTTTGAATTAATTAAATGTCCTTTAAAAAATTTTCATCAAAATTGCATCAATTTTAATACCAAGGATATTAAAATTTATGTTTATTCTTTTTCTTTTGAATTAATTAAATAATGTCCTTTAAAAAATTTTCATAATAATTGCATCAATTTTAATACCAAGGATATTTATCTACCCAAGATGAGGCATTTTTTCCCAATCCCAGTCTACTGTACTACAGATTTACTGTCTTGAAGAGTAGGAACTACTCTCCAAGAAGTATGCTACAAATGTAAAAAATAAATTAGTTTTCTCTCATTACATGTGATTTTTTTATTTGAAGGAGAATTAACCTTATTTTAGGACATTTCAGAACCTTCATTATTATTATTAACATGGTTTCCGCACACCTGGAAAGTCATGGATTTAGACAATGGATTAATTTTGTCATGGAAAGTCTTGATTTTTCAAGCAAAATGAGTAAAGTCATGGATTCCCTAAACTACGATTAAAAAAATGCATTGAATTGTTTAATACTATTTTTACTTGTCATTTGACTGAAGTTACTGAGTTTGGTGTTTATGTATTATCCTATTGACCCTATTGCCAAGTAAAATTTGTTCACCAAGGAAACTCAAAGCAACAAAGCTTAATGGATGGGTAAATGTATATTATTCTGGTTTTTTTCTTAAATTGTAGATTAAAATTTTATTAATATTACAATAATTATTTTTTAATAAAAATTAGTTAAGATTTTTGCACAAAATATAAGTTTATCTCTAGGGATATTGTATATAAACATTATAGGGTTATATTTAGCTATTATTCATGGTCACCTGGATAATACCAAAGTACCCTGAATTCAAATTGGAAACATTTTGATTGAAAAATTGCTATAGGATTAAACTTAGGTATGTAGATACAACAATTTATTTTTATGTGAGTTTATTAACACTTATAAAGTAAGTTTATAGTTTTTTTTATGATAAAATTCCTGTAATTTCTCTAAAAGCATATATTTTATTTGTATGTACATCAAAAGTTTTATTCATATACTTTTAACGAAAGCTTTTTAAAGTCATGGAAAATGATATGCTAAATCAGGGAAAGTCATGGATTTGAAAAATTTTATTTTGGCAGATACCCTGTATTAAGAATATTAGGATTCAGAACAAGTGTGACCCCTGACTATATACAACTTTAAATTTTAATCTGGAACTTCGGGAGAAAAAAAAATTAATAATTCACAAATCCATTATAAAATGTATTACCTTTTCCAGAATTCTTTTTTAAGTTGAGTTGGTTTAAGGTTAGATATCTTTTGCCTCTTGATAGGCCTAACAGGTTCAGATTTATTTTTCCTACAGTGAAAAAAGCAAAGTTACTCACAATTTTGATTAATTACTATAAATATTTAAACACAAATAGCAAGCATTATGTAAATACAGTTGACAAGATATAAATTTGCAAATAGACAAAATAAACATACTTGGGTGCTTTCTTCAATTTCATGATATAATCTGGAACATCACAGCCAGCATTTTTCATGACTTGTGCTATGCTAAAAAAATACAATATTATTTCACTTTCAAGTTTAATAAATTTAGAACTGAAACATACATATAGTTAGCAAAATAACAAATAATTATTAAGAATTTAGAAAAACTAAATATAACTCCTTCATATCATAAGCATTAACAAACACACACACACAAAAAAAAAAAAAAAAAAAAAAAAAAATGCTGTGGTTAAAATTATGTAATTTTCATTAATTTTCTTGCATTATGGAAAATTCAACTGACAAGTTGTACAATAAATTGCTTTATTTCCAGCATTAATAAATTTAATAAGCACTCCCTTTTAACTCATCTATTTTTTTACATTCATATACAGCTTAGTTTGAATTAACCAAAACGTTCTGGAATTTTCTTTGCAATAATCATGTACACTCAAACCTGTTTTTGTGCGATTTTTTTTTTTGTGCGGTAAATAAAAATTTCAATCAAATTGAACATAATTGACGAAGTTATCAAAGTTATCAATAATAACATCGGCAGAGATGGGTTTAATAGTTTTAGTGAAAATGATCTCGAAATGATTCAGGATAACACCGTTAGGGAAGATGAAATTATAAATTACGTAACAGATGTTACTGATGGGCAAGAAGAACCCGATCATGTGACAGCAGATAAAATCTATGCAGGACTCCAACTCTGTCATAAAATAGAATGTCATTTTCTTGCAAACAATGTTAATTTTGAAATAATTTCAAAATTCCAAAAGGAGCTTCAGTCGTGCATATCTGTCTACCAGGACATGTACAAGCGTCTAGTGAAACAACAGTCATCGCAAAATCTAATCACTGACTATATGGTACCTGAAAAAAAGTCAACTCTAAACGAATGCAAGATAGTATCTTCAAGTGACGAAAGCGATTTTGAACCAGTTTCTCACAGGAAAGTTCACGTATTGTCAGACTGCGAAGGATAATGTTTATACGTTTTGAAAAGTTTTGTATGTGTAAAATAATCACATAATATGTAAATATAATATTTAAAAATGTTCGCAAGTGTATTAAAATCAGATTCCAAAACGTTTAGCGAAATTCCAGGTATGTACTAGTTATTTTGTAAGGTTTTGAGTTATTTTAAACATGAGACTTTTTTTTATGCGGTCCCTATTCACCGCATAAAATATTTTTTAATTGTGTTCCGAAAACTATATTTTATAGCTATTCGTGAAGTTTTGTGCAATTTTTTTTTTATGCGGTTCCTATCCACCACACAAAAACAGGTTTGAGTGTAACTTCAACAATATATTGTAAAGGGAATAGAAGGGTAATTTGTATAGCTCAAATAATACAAGGTCAACAATAAATAGATATTTAAGTGGGATTTTTATTTGCTATTAGTTTTGGATAAACAAGTCTACTGTATTTCTAATTATTGTAAAACACCCGTTCAATCATTTTTTATAAAGATTGAGAGTGTATATTACCTTCGTAAATTGTTTACATCATCAGTTGTAAAATATGTAATAGCTCTTCCAGTTTCTCCTGCTCTTCCTGTACGACCTGATGAAGATAAAGTAAAATTATAATATCTAATGTAATGATAAAAACAATTTTTACACTATATAGTGATATACTATCAAACATATATTAATATAATGTAAAAACTTATAACCAGGAGCAGTGACTTAAACATTTTATCTTTTCATAATTACTTTACATAACTTTTAGTTCAATTCATATGATAAACTCCATGTAAAGCATAACTGTTGAATTTAGCAATGCATTTTAAAGATATAAATAACCATCTCAATAAGTGAAACAAGGAAATAATTTATCAAACACTGTTCTGTACAACAGATCGCTAATTAACTGAAAACATTTCAAATATGTAACTTGTTAAACAGAAATCTAAAAAAAAAAAAAAAAAAAATCTTTAGAAAATAAAGTGTGTTTAGTTTCATCTATAAAAAACTATAACAAATGAAAAATAATTTTTAGAGCACACTTATTGAGTTAACAAGCAATATAATAACTTTTTAAAAGGAGTTTATATAAGAATGTGAATAATTCTTACAAAAAGCTCCACAGATTAAAAAAATAAATGAATAAAATTAGAATACATATTTTGTTTGCTTTGGAATTGGATTGCTACAGTCAATTTTGTGCAACTTAACCACAACCCACTGCTTAAAAATGATTTTGAATGGCTACATGTATCCATGCCATCAGTGGGATTCAAACCTAAGTACCAAGCTGTTTGTTTTGATGTGTAGTGGTCAGATTTTGCAATTCTTAAATTAACGGACAGATCTACTTTTTCAATAAGCGGTCATTCTGAGAAACTATAAACATCAATGACAACAAAGGATTAAACCTGTGGACTTTGATCTTTTATGTAAATGGAATCATATGGAAAGAGAAATGTACTATTGTTAAATGTATATTCTTATTGAATGTAAAAAAATAGCCAGGCAGCTATCTTTCAGTATCACCAGGCTTGCAACTGCTGAGGTATTTTAAAACGGTGAGAAAAGTGACAAATAATACAGAATAACTGACTAAAAAGTGACTAAACATTAAAAAAAAATCGATTTTTTTTCTCCTCTTAATTACAGATGCTATTATATTTTTCTATTTATTTTAACTCTAATCAAAGTTTCAAAGACAATTTTAGCGTCAAATACAAAAAGGTTAAAATTTTTGTTTAAAAACACTCAACATTGCTTTTTATTCAAGAAAATCTATAAATTAGATTTGAATACATACTATACATTAATTTTATAATCACAATTTTCTGCATATATTAATGATGTTTCAAGCTAGATAGAGAGTATTTAAAAAAATTGTGAAGATAAAAAAAGAAACGTGTGCTTTGACGTAAATTACTTTAATGTATTAAATGTACATTTCAGTACAAATGTTGATTTCAGGAACTTCTTTTACAACTTTTTAAAATCACTAAATTTTGGAAACCATATGACTAATAACATTTTAATAAGAAAAATAAGATTAGCGCATCACATTTTTGGTCTTTTATTAAAATATTTCGTTATTAATTCAGATTTTCTTTTTTCGACAACAGACTTTTGCTGTGATACACAATGAAAAAAGTGACTAAAAGTGATCAATTGTAAAATAAGTGACAAAAGGTTGAAAAGTGACGGAATTGCAAGCCTGTATCACTGATGCAAAAATATTTATAAACAGGAATGTTAATAATATTTCTTTTAAAATCCTCAGCAGATAGTAGCTCAGTCAGTAAAGACAACTATCTTATAACTGGAGAGTAGTTAGATCAAAACTAGAGCTGACCAAAGATATGATGTGTTCATTAATGGCTCATGGGGCATGTAAAATAGGTTTGTGGTTAAAATTGTCCTTAAATTCTCAAATAACACCTCTAGAGGTGGACAGAGTTGTAAAAAACCTGGGTCTTTTAAGAAAAACCCAACTCCGGTGAGTTTTTCTGGGTTTTATCAGGGTTTTATTGGGGATCTGGTTTTAAGAGGAGAGGGCAGGGGAAGTACCTTACTTCAAAAAAGATTAAATTGCTAAAACTGTTTATATTTTTATTAATTAGCTTAATATTCAATTTATAATTTAATTAATACAAATAAATCAGTGTAAAAACTATACAAAAGTTTATTCTGACATCACACACAAAATGTTATATATTGACATATACCACATATTTGAATGTTATTTAACAAAGGATTACTTTTTATCTCTATTCTTTCTCCATTTTAAAAAACATTTTTGAAACTTTTTTGCATAAAACTTTTGTCAAAGGTAAAAGGGCAATCAGTGTGTAGCAAAAAAAAAAAAAAAAAAAAAAAAAAAGAACAAGGTAAGGTCATTTCTCAACAGTCAACACAACCTGTTTTTCACAATAAAAGAAGAGAAATTTCACACTATCCCTTTCTTGGTGATTAAAGAATTGAAAATTTTCTAAATTGTTATGTTGGATTTACCATAGATTTGAAAATATTTTTCTGAATTTTGATAGACTGTATACATAATTCCACAGAACAATTCTTTAAAATTGAAAGAGGGTAAAACTAAGATAACAGTTTTTGAAAATAAATAAATAAAAAAATCAATTAAAAAAAACCCCAATAAAACCCACTTTAAAGTGGGTTTTGCTCAGAAAAACCTAGGTAGGTGGGTTTTTTTGCAACCCTGGAGGTGGCAAACCAAGTTTGGTCTTCTGCCTCTACATTATGAGTACCCAATCTTGAGGTTAAGTCAGTCTTCAACCCTAGTGGTTCCTCACTTAAAATGAAGCTGCATATTATCTTTAACCCTGGACCAGTCACTTATTGTGACAAGGTCTATTGGACCTGGTGGAGGAAAACCTATACCAGTGGGGTTGAGTAACACAACCTCAGCAAATAATGAAAAGCTTTTGTAAATAATATAATTGTTTTCATTTGGTTTTGGTTAATGCCATAAATATAATTTAATCCAAAATTCACAATTGATGAATGGCATTTGTAATAAAAGAAACTGTATGGTTTAGTTAGGTGCACTGTGGTCTTTCATTTTTTTTTCAACATAAGGGCTAATGAGACTGGGGCCTACTGCTTAAAACTGATTCTAAAAAGGGGCAGAGCCTGATTATCACACGGGCACTTGGGGCACAAAAATTTAGTCGAGTGCTTGAAACACATATTAAGTGGGGAAAAATTGTAAACATATGCTACCATCATTAAGTTTTAATAAATTATTGTATGGGGTAATTGTGTTTGTCATGAACTCTATTGTTTCCTATTTACTTTAATTTTACTGTTATTTACCTGATAATTAATTCCCTCAACGAACCTGGTGCTCTTTCTATCCTATGAGTGATTGCATTTTTATAAGACAGATTATTAGCAATGTACCACTATAAACCATTAAATCATCTCATCAATTTAAATGATTTTTAATTCTATTATTATTTATTTTCTGCACACAGAGCTTGTGAATGTGACACGGTAAAAATAAAAAAAGTAGGTCACTCTAGGTCTTTGAAAGTCCTTAATTTTTAGCATGGCTAAACATAGATAATAATGATTACGTAAAATGAAAATTTGGTGTTTTTGATTTTGAATATTACTTTAATGCTAATTTCTTAAATCTGTTTGCTAATTCAATGTTATAATTTTTATATGACTGTAATTATAACTTGTCGCTATAAATTTGCATGGGGGTGGAGGGCACAAAAATTGGATTGTGCCCTGGGCACAAAAGTATCTTAGTCAGGCCCTGAAAAGGGGTATACATATTCATACCACCAGTGAGATTTAAACCCATGATCTTTGGTACTGAACAGCAGCACTCTACCCATTTCAAAACTGTTTTTTAAAAAAATGTACAGTTTAATGTCAATTGACAAAGAAATTTAGTCTTTATTTTCAAAACAAACTTCACTTTGACTGAAAAGTTCTTTACTTAAGACAAGGAAAAAAATACAAAACTTTGATAATAACAATGTAATCTTTCCTATATCATGAAAACACAAGAAATATAAGCTATTTTACAAATATAGTTAGAAATTTTAAAAAACAATAAAATTATATTATAACAACTCACCTATTCTATGAATATATGAAATTGCAGTAGTTGGAAAGTCATAGTTAATAACTAAATTCACTCCTTTGAAGTCAATACCCCTGGCCATTAATTCAGTACATATAAGCATCCAAACTTTCCCAGCAATAAAGTTTTGAACAACTGCATCTCTTTCTGCTTGTGATAAGTCAGCATGAATAACATCAACTCTGGCATTCTCATACATTAATTCTGTATATAATTCTTGAGCTCGTTCTTTACTTTGTACAAATATCAAAACAGGTGGCATAAATCCCTAAAAGAAAAAATGTACTTTAATGGAATAAAGGATAAATACTAAGATAAGTCTCAACTAGTGTAAATTAATGAAAGTGAGTGAGTAGCACATTTTATCAATAGTACTATAATTACCAAGGCATAAAATACAAATGTACATAAAGTCTCATTTTGTATATTGGATTAACTTTCTCAACAAATGGTCCACAAAAAAATTTTAGAGAAAAAAAAACTTATTGTTTTTGCTGTCAAACTAAATAAAACTAACTGAATAATTAAGTAACTTCTTCAATTTAACTCAGATTAATGTTTTCGTGAATAATTAGAAACATGCAATATGATACAAAAATAACTTTTATTGAATAAAGGATATATATATACTAAGATTAGTCTCATGAATCATATATACATTTATGAAAGTGAGCAAATTGCCCGCTATATTGATACTATAATTATCAATGCTTAAATTAAAAATGCATATAAGGTCTCATTTTGTACACGAGATTAATGCTCTTAACAAATGGTCCACAGGAAAGTTTAAAAAGATAAGAAATATTGCTTTTGATGACAAACTAAATAATTAAGTAACTTCTTTATAATTTAACTTTGATTATTGTTTTCTGTAATAGTTAGAAACATGCAATAGGATAAAAGATAATTATACCTTATTAGTTCCATAAACATTTTAAATTATATTTTTATATGGAATAGCAGTCTTTTTAGTTTGTGAAATGTGCATAACTTACATTTTACTTATTTTCAGAAAGACATCTGTGATATTTTATATGTGAATAAATGTATTTAGTAAGCTATTTAACAAATCTATTTCCTTACAAAAAATACAAGAACCAAAAATATTTACAGTGGTCTATATTAGAAAATATACATTTTGTTGATTTACATTGCATTTATGATTCAGAAACACTGTCCTAGATGATCTTAGAGTAGTGGTTTTTGATTTTTTGGATTAAACATTTTTTAAGTTTCAGTTCCTTGCCAAAACTATTGTAATACTATTCCATTTAAAGGGCTAAAGTAAAAATCTGCTTTGATTCAGTGTTATGTGTAAAATTTTTATTACTATTTTTAATGCATGTAATCATACTTTAGAAGTTTTAATTTTTTGATATAAAAGAAATGTATATATTAATAATTAATAACATCTGCAATACGTAAGTATGTGTTTTAAAATATCATTAAAGAATTAAATTTTTAGTTACATAATCTACACAATAGTGATAAATAGACATTAAACATCTAACATTTAGATTAAGTGTGACTTCATTTAATCAAGTAAAATAAAACATTTACAAAGAAGAAAAAATTTAAAAAATAAATAAAAACAAAAAATTGTTTTGCTATTTTGTTCCCTTTTTTTTTTCTTTTCAAACCCTGACACAAAACTCATTCTAGTGTTAACATTGCAGGTTAAATACAGCTGTATATAAAGTTATAAATACCTGTTTAATTAAATTTCTAAGAGCCAGTAGTTTGCCACCTTCAAAACCAACAAATAATAACTCTTGCTTGATACTTTCAACAGCAGTATTTCTAAAACGAATTTAAAAATAAATAAGGTTATGAAAATATGAATTTACTTTAAAAAAAAAGTATCATGTGAAATAAGATTGAGATAAAATCAGTAGTCATAAGTAGTGATCAATATAAAACTTTTAGATATGTTTTATTGTATATTGATTTCCCTGGTCTCACCTGCATAGGTTATGCAGATGATATCGCCCTGGTAGTAGGGGGTAAATTTCAGAATACTGTTGTTTGCCTCATGAATACTGCCTTAAAAAGAGTTGAGAAATGGGATAAGGAGGTGAGTCTGACAGATAATCCTGGTAAGACAAATATCACCCTCTTCACCAAGAAAAGAATTAAGAATATACCAGTGATGAGGTTATTTAACATGGAGCTGACCTATCAGAATGAGGTGCAATATCTAGGTATCATCTTTGATAGGACTCTGACTTGGAATAGTCCTATCAAGCATTGCATCAACAAGGCCAAACATACATTCTGGGCTTGTAGGCATGCCATTGGATCCAACTGGGGTCTATCACCAAGGATAGCCCATTGGATCTATACCAGGTAATTGTACTGGTTGTAACCTATGGGTACATTGCCTGGTGGAGTAAGGCTTGTCAGGTCTGGGGAAGTCTTCAGAAAATGGCTACAGTCACAAAATACATGCACAAAATTGGTCCTGTGTTCATAACAGAGGCAGACATGCCAACATTCAGGCACCTCTGTCAGGAGCTACAGTGCAGGTTTTAAAATTTAATAGGCTACCCACAAATTAAACATGCATGCAATTTATATACATAATAAAACAAAATAACCTAAACAAATTATACATAATTATATATTCTATTGGTCTCTAAATTAAAATTGAGCAAATTAAATTAAAAACAAACACACAGTAGTAAATTATAAAGGAGAAATTAAAATTTGTGTATTTAACAACATGTAAGAAGCTTTTTTTTTAGCTTTAACAACTTATTTTTCAGAAAAGTATTTTTTGTAGCAACATTGACCCTGATTAAAATATTTACATCTTTCTATCATCAGGGATTGTAGAGTTTGTTAACTCAAATTTGACCAAAATTCAGTTTGGTTTTTCCACACAGTACAAAATACTTTCACGTGCATTGTACTGTGTGAAAAGATTATATTCAGCATTATTTGATTCCTGAATTGTGTGATCTTTTAGTTTACCAAAGTTTTGTTATTTTCTGGAGCAATCTGAGGAGTTTATAGAGTTATTAATTTCTCATTTCCCTGGAGCAACTCTGGAGTATCTGAAGTAATTGGTATGTCTACTGAGGTAGAGTTTGTAATACTTTGCATTTATAGAATTAGATAAATTAATTTGAAGTGTATGCTGGCATAATTTTTTTATTTGGATGCCCTAAATCAGGGATGGGCCAACTCTGGCCCGCCGGAAGGTTTTATCCGGCCTGTAGATAGAATTTTAAGTTGCCAGTCTGAGGCAAATTAAAAGAAATATATATTTATACATTATATATCCATCTCCTTTTCTACTTTGCTTAAATATTATATCCCAAATTTATTATCACATGCCCAGAAGATCAGCGGTATATTTGCTTCTTATATGTGAACAAGTGTTTTCAACTTTGAACTTTAGAAAGAATAATTTCAGAAGTAGACTGACAGATGAGCATTGAGCATTGTTCCTTAAAATCAGTACATCTCATTTCGAACCTCAGTATAAGGAACTTTTAAAAATGGAATCGCAATTTCATTCATCTCATTAACGTATTTAAACTGTTAGGTACTTGTATATTGTTTTTAAAATTTTAGAAAATTTATCTTAAATTTATTTTCTCTTGATTTTTGACCCGCAAAAAAGTTTGATGCCCTAAATATTTCACCACTCTTTATTAGGTTTTGTCAAAATTTAAGTAAAACGTATCTCTCCTTTCCATATGTACTGTATATTTCCAGTTGCAATTTCCTGCCCTTTAGGAAAAGAAATTGCCCAAAAAGGAAAGAAAAGACTAAATTAGAGTATCTATACATGACACAACTAAAAACTGATGAAATAGTTTTCTTGAACTTGGATTGAAAAAATATTGAAATAAATGAACATACATAATGAATATTAAAAAAATTATATTACCTTAAAATAAAAATAGAAAATGACCTTAAATGAAGTTATTTAATAAAATGTAAAACCATTATTTTAAATTTGAAAACTTTTCCTGGGAGTTAGTGAATTTGTGGAGAATTATCTGCTTTTGCAAAATTTTTAAAATTACTCTGATATTTTCCAGAATTATAAAAAACCCTGACAACTCTCTGATGTGTAGCCACTCTGATGAAAACTCTTTCGCAAATTTTTTATAGTTATGGCCCTGATGTGTAATAGTTAATATTAACTGTAACAGATCAATAGCTACTAGGTAAATAAAATTCTAGATAATGGGCAACAAAACATATAAATTATCTAAAACACAATGAAAGCACATCTATACAAACCTTGTGCCAATTGAAACAGAAATAATGCTGTCTAGGTTGAGATTGCACCATTCTTCAACATCATGACTAAATGTTGCACTAAATAAAGCTCGCTTTATTTTAGCAGATTCACATGCTTTATAAATAACAGCTAATTGATCTCTAAAACCTTGTTTTCCCACTTCAAACAACTTATCACATTCATCAACAACAAGCCACTCAACACTGAAAAAGAAAGAAAAAGGAATTTTACGTATTAATGTAAACAAAATATATTGATTCAAATACACATTATACAGCTTATGGTGGATTACACAAAATTTGGAATCAAATTATTTATCATTTTTTATATATATTTTTTTTAGTTTAACCCTTTAGCAGACAGTGGTTTCGCAGCAAAATCGCCTGTTTCACACTTTTTTCTTTAGTTTTAGAAAAATATGAATTTTTTTCAACTTTTTTATATTTTTGACATTTAAAACTTACAATAAATGACAACACTATATTTAATTTATTTTTTTCTTTTGAAATATATGTATTTATATTTGCTGTACCTGGAAAGTTAGTAATCCGATACAAAAGTACCTATTCCAACAACAGTTATAAATTGTTAAATTATTTGTTTATTAACATTAAATAACAAAATTTATTATGTTCATATATTACAACTCCCTCAATTCCTACTATGGTATCCTTGGAAAACTCAAAGATTGCAAAGAAAAACTTTAATACATTTTGCATTTATAAGGTTCATGTATAATAATTATATATATAATTTATATTCAATAGAATTTATTTAGGTGATTTTAAGTTAAAACCCTTTTAAGGACTGGTTTCGCAGCGAAACCAACTGTTAATACTTTTTCCCTCTTTTAAAAACATTAATTTTTGTCTTTGTTTTTGACTCTTTAAACTATAAATAGATTGTATCACTGCAATTAATTTATTTCTCTTTGAAATATACTTTATTGAATTTGCTTTATGTCGAAGAATCAAGAGTTCGATTTTTTTCATGATCTCATATGAAAATACTTACCCAAAACATTACTTATAATTTGTGGAGCTATTTATTAATTACAATATTTTAAGGGTAATTATTCATTGCTCTCCAAATTTAATTAAAGTTTTAATAAAGAAATATTTTCCTGCTGCACAAGGGGAGAGTTTCACAATCAAATCAGCCTCTCTAAATCTCGCTCCACCTCCCACCCCCCATAAAAAATGTAAAAATATTTTTTTCATATATTTCACATCTATAAGGCTCGTAGATAAAATTTATAACCTAATTCCATTAAATACCAAAGAATTTGTAATCATGATCTTCAAAGGATTAATGGGACAAAGAGTATTAAAATTTAATTTTTAAAGATTCGTCTTTTAATTGCATTCTTAATACATGTATAAACAATGTTATAACACAAGTAAAAGACTGAAATCTGCAACATAAATAAAATTTTTATTAAACTAGAATAACTTCATTAAAAATTAGGGCTGACAATGGAAAAATCCAGAATGGAAAAAACATAGACTGTATTTATACATTAAGTTCATAAGCTACATATAATTAACTTTGACTCTATGAAAATAGATTTTTTTTTCCGCAGCTAACATTGTAGATAACAGTTATCACAGTCATTACTATTTTGAGGCCATTTAGAAAATCATAACTGCAAAATATTGTTTTCAACATATATAGCAACAAAATTAAGTATAAGTACATGGTTTCTGCACACCTGGAAAGTCATGGAAAATCATGGATTTAGACAATGGATTAATTTTGTCATGGAAAGTCTTGATTTTTCAAGTAAAATGAGTAAAAGTCATGGATCCGCTAAACTACTGATTAAAAAAATGCATTGAATTGTTTAATTCTATTTTTACTTGTCATTTGGCTGAAGTTACTGAGTTTGGTATTTATGTATTATCCTATTGACCCTATTGCCAAGTAAAATTTGTTCACCAAGGAAACTCAAAGCAAGAAAGCTTAATGGGTGGGTAAATGTATATTATTCTGGTTTTTTTTCTTAAATTGTAGATTAAAATTTTATTAATATAATAATAATTATTTTTAATAAAAATTAGTTAAGATTTTTGCACAAAATATAAGTTTATCTCCAGGGATATTGTATATAAACTTTATAGG
Source organism: Pardosa pseudoannulata (assembly GCA_032207245.1). NCBI lineage: Eukaryota > Metazoa > Arthropoda > Arachnida > Araneae > Lycosidae > Pardosa > Pardosa pseudoannulata. The sequence goes on from CM063507.1 coordinate 32,792,851, forward strand.
GTTATATTTGGCTATTATTCATGGTCACCTGGATAATACCAAAGTACCCTGACTTCAAATTGGAGACATTTTGATTGAAAAATTGCTATATGATTAAACTTAGGTATGTAGATACAACAATTTATTTTTATGTATGTGAGTTTATTAACACTTATAAAGTAAGTTTATAGTTTTTTATGATAAAATTCCTGTAATTTCTCTAAAAGCATATATTTTATTTGTATACATCAGAAGTTTTATTCATATATACTTTAACGAAAGCTTTTTAAAGTCATGGAAAATGATCTGCTAAATCAGGGAAAGTCATGAAAAGTCCTGGATTTGAAAAATTTTATTTTGTCAGATACCCTGTAAGTACAAGCTTAATGCTAAATATGATATGCACCTGAAGATAACATCTATAGTACTGGATTTTGTTTATTTAAGTAAAAGAATGTAAGCACATCTGTCAATATACACGATAACATAAAAATTGGCATTTTTAGCAGTATGAATTGCAATATTATTTAAATGAATAATAATTTAGTGGAAGTTTTAAATTTAGTGGGATCACTTTTCTTTATATATTACATCTGCCAGTATCTATATAATATAGATAACATCTAATTTACATACACTTTCCAGGAAAGATACAGTCAGGGTTGCAAAAAACCCACTTACCCAGAAAAACCTGAGCACCCCAAACCATATAGTTTTTTTGTTACAAATGCCATTCATCAATTGTGAATTTTGGATTAAATTATATTTATGGCATTAACTGAAACCAAATGAAAACATAATTATATTCTTTACACAAAAGCTTTTCATTATCTGCTGAGGTTGTGTTACTCATCCCCCCTAGTATAGGCTTTCCTCCACCATGTCCAATAGACCTTGTCACAATATGTGACTGGTCCAGGGTTAAAGATAATATGCAGCTTCATTTTAAGTGAGGAACCACAAGGGTTGAAGACTGACTTAACCTCAAGAATGGGTACTCATAATGTAGAGGCAAAAGACCAAACTTGGTTTGCCACCTCCAGGGTTGCAAAAAACCCCACCTACCCAGAATAACCTGCCCGGGTTTTTCTCGGCAAAACATAATCTAAAAAACCCAATAAAACCCACTCTAAAACCAGTTTTATTGGGTTTTTTAAAAATTGGTAATATTTTTATTTATTTTCAGAAACTGTTGTCTTAGTTTTTTTACCCTCTTTCAATTTAAATAATTATTCTGTGGAATTATATATACAGTCTATCAAAATTCAGAAAAATATTTGAAAATCTATGGTAAATCCAACATAACAATTTAGAAAATTTTCAATTCTTTTGTCACCAAGAAAGGGATAGTGTGAAAATCCCTATTTTCTCTTCTTTCATTGTGAAAAGCAGGTTGTGTTGACTGTTGAGAAATAACCTTACCTTAATCCTGGGACTTGACTCTTTTTTTTTTTTGGGGGGGGGGGTTACACACTGATTGCCTATTACCTTTGACAAAAATTTTATGCAAAAAAGTTTCAAAAATGTTTTTTTTTAATGGAGAAAGAATAGAGATAAAAAGTAATCCTTTGTTAAAATAACATTCAAATATGTGGTATATGTCAATATATAACCTTTTGTGTGTGATGTCAGAGTAAACTTTTTTATAGTCTTTTCACTGATTTATTTGTATTATTAAATTATAATTTATTGAATATTCAGTTAATTAATAAAAAATATAATCAGTTTTAGCAATTTAATCTTTCTGAAATAAGATACTTCCCCTGAAATAAGATACTAGCCCTCTCCTCTTAAAACCAGACCCCAAATAAAACCCAGAAAAATCCAATAAAACCCACTTGGGTTGGGTTTTTCTTTAAAAACCCGGGTTTTTTGCAACTCTGTATACAGTTCTGCCAAAAGATCATATAGTTCAAAGAATGCTGTGAGTCTTAAAAGTTTGAAGGCCATTTATATAAATAATAAAAATAATAAATACCTTTTAAGCTTCAATACAGGAGGATCATTATTCAGCAAATAGATGAGTCGATTGGGAGTAGAAATCAAAATATCTAAAAAGTAAAATGCAGAATGAATAATATTTAATTGAGATCATAAAATCAAAAATCTAAGCAACATTTGTGTAGCAATCAAACCAGTTATAGTCCACACAAGTGGCCTTTAAGATTGCCCAAGTAAATGCCCAGATAAAACACTAATAGACACAGAAACATTTATACCAGGAGCATGTGTAAAAAGACAAATACATACATTGGCAATGCAAGACCAACAGAGTTTAACCTGCTGGTTGCATTAAGCTAAATTCACAGCTAGTTGGGAGCTGTACAATTTCAGGCAGATCCAACCAATAATCCTGAATAAGCTTAAAAAATTATGCATCCAGTGAGAGCCTACTCTAAAAAACCACAATTTTAGGGTATACTTATACCACCAAGATATGTATATAGGAGACAAGAAAAGATAGAAGGGATGGTCAGGGTGTGTGCAGATATATTTTTGCAGAAGAACTTCTAAGCAAGTGAATGAGAAATTCCATCCAACTAGCTCACTTCTCCACATCCAAGAGATGCCAGATTTATGACTTCTGTCTGTCATCCATACCTTTGCAGTTTCCTCAGATCCTAGTAAAGCACTTTACGCATACTAAAATTATAAATCTTTGCAATTACTTTATTCTCCTGCATCCTTCACGCATTTCTTTGCATTATTCATAGTGACTTTTTTTTTAAATACTGGATTAACAATACAAGTGCATTATCTTTAACGATGTTATTTGTACCAATTTGCTAGGCTATACAAATATTCAATGCACATTAATGAAGATAACTTATGCAAGCATGCATGTACCTGATACCACTACTATGTGATAAATGTTATTAATGTTAAATAAATATAATTTTAAATTAAATTTTTTTTCTCAGTCTATTTATAGTCTAGATATTATGTTCTGTAAAATTCTGAATATATATATATATATATATATATATATATATATATATATATATATATATATATAATCAGTCTATTTGAACATGTGTAGCATGAAAAGCTCCCTACTTCACCCAAGAAATTGCATCATCTGCCAAATGCTGGTTACAAGTCATGTGACACCAGAAAAATGATAGCATTTGTACCCTCAGGGATTTGCACAGTGGCTATGAGCTTTGACAGATAGCATGGATAAAAGCTGCATTGGACTCACAGATCGTCTATATTTTTATTTTTTACAAACACAATGTTTAAAGAAGAATGTTTTGTTATTTATATTTGTTGAAATATATATTCTAGAAAATTCCATTATATGCTTGTCAAGGTAGGGCTGTTTTTTCCTTGATTGAGTCTGATTCCTCACGAGTAGCAACAAAAAACACTGAATTGTTCTTGACACTACCTCTCTCACCCTTATATGTATATACTTTCATACCATTTTTTCCTAAAGTATGAACAGTAAAACAAAATAAGGTTAATAGCTAGATTATTAATAGGGTTCATTTCCACTTTCATGAGACAAACTTAGCTTAAATCCTAACTCCTTGATCAAATAAAGAAAATCTAGAAATTTACTGGAGTGTTATCAGTTATATTACAGAAAGACAAATATTCTAGAGAATCATTATTATATAAAAAAAAAATTGTATATGAAAGATATAATTTAAGTCTAAGGTTATAAAAGTGATGATAATTTTTACTAACTCACTAACTTTCTCACACATACAAGCACAATGATTTTCTCACTAATATAGCATAAAAATTTTCAAAGTAGTCTGAAAATTGAAATTTTATGCAAAACTTTTTCAGGCAAGTAATTAATTTCTAATAGGTAAATCAAGAAATTTAGAAAAACATACCATGTTTCTTAAGCCTTTTAGGTTTCTCTTTGACAGCATTTACATCTTCTATAATAACTGTTCTAAGACCAGATCCTTCAGTTAATTGAACACAAAATGAATAAATCTGCTTCACTAACTCTCTGGTGGGAGCAATAATTACTGCTCTAATTCCACATGTAGATGGTTCCTAAAAGGGGAAATCTATATATATAAAAATGAATTTGTGTCTGTCTGTCTGTACTCAATAGACTCAAAAACCATACATCCAATCGGCGTGAAAATTTGGGAAATTATTAGGTATATCCCTAGGAAGGTTTTTGAAAATTTTTAACGTTCGAAATCCATTTCTTCCCCTTTTTCGAGCGTTTCATGTCATTATTCCAAGCATTATTTTTCCCAGTTAAACGCAAACGATTAACTTTTTAATTTAATTTATCTCATCATAACTAAGTGAGAGGAGCAATAATTTCTAACAATATCATTCTTAACATGTATTTTACTTATGTTTTCTGTAGCATTAAAATTTTCAATTTTATCTTAATAAATAAGTGAAAATGTATCATGAATCATTAAAATTAACTTAATATCATTTAAAGTCTGATTTATCAATCATTTAAAATAGTGAAAGTGATTAATTTATTTCATTAAAATCATTTATTTAAATAATCATAATCTTATTCATTTTTATACAATGAAATTTATACAATATTTAACAAAAAGTACAAATCAGATTATGATCATGATGTAAATTAGAGATTATTTAACTTTGTATTAAAATTATTTGATCAATAACATTTAGTTGTAAAAAATAAAATCATTTTCACAATTCTTTCAATTTACATTAAAAGATCAAATAAAATTTAAACATTTTGAATCAATTGATGTGAAATTTAAAGTCTAAACAGAAAAAAAAAATTTTTTAAAAGTAATAAATATTTACAGTCATTGGTTTCAGCATCGAAAATACCATATAGAACTTATGAAGAACAAAAATATTAATTAAAATTTGTGGGATTAGCACAATTCATAGAATTTAATGAACTATAAAATTAATAAATCATTTTGAATAAATTGATTATCAATTGTGAAATTTAAAGTCTAAAGAAATATGAAACTTTTCTTATACATAACACACATACACATTTATTATACATCTGTATATTGTTTATATATCATACAGTGTATAAGTTAGTTGAATAGACCATATAAAATATAAGGATATAGTGACCATATATGCAGAACAATACAACCCTATTGAATTATGATAGGATTATATTCACATAATAAACAAATAATTATACTTTTAAGAACATTTTAAAAATTAATTTGAGAAGTAAAAACTACATTAAAAATATGCAATATTTTTTTATCGGGAAATTTATTAGCGTACTTACTAATTAGAGTACATTCATGTTCATTGTATTTAAAAATAATCAGGTATATAACTTTTCTTCCTTTTGTTGGTTGTTAACACAACTTTTCTAATTCCCTAATATCTTTTAAATGCTCATCTGCTGCTTCAGAATAAGTAAAATAACACTCAAGGTCATGTATGAGAGAGATAACTTCCACCAATAAACAGACAGATGTCCACTTGTTATTAATTACTGGGGGTCGAGAACAGAGAGAAGTGGAAAACAGTCTACACAAGCAAGAAAGAGGGAAAGGGAGGAAAATAGAGGCTTGAATTCAGGTCCTCTGCGATTTTGTATTGACTTCTTAAAAAAAAAAAAATAAATAAATAAATAAAAAATAAAATAAAAAAAGGAAGCTTGTTGAAAAAATGAAATTGACCATATAATCGGTTAGAAGAAAAAGAAAATGACTGAAGGACTGTATAAGCTGTGCACTTTAGCACATGTTCCCTATTAAGTTAGGCGGGACTTTAGAAAAACTGATCATATAAGCGGGGTGCCCTTATAAGCAGGAGACCATATAGATGGTACTGACTGTATATACATAAACATACACATATAAATGATATGACTCAGATTTAGCTGCAGTTGATGGCTAAAAAGTTCTAGTGACAATATCTCAAACTTTTTTTAGTGGTCACCTACCTAAAGGTCACTTGACCTAAAAATTGAGAGATACCCAAATTTCTTTAGATGGGATTAGATTTAGTAAAGTCTTAGTTGCAATCATATTTCATCTATCATATTACTTTTTCATCTAAAAGAAGAGTCATGCACCAAGTTCATTTAACACTTCATTATGTTATGTCAAAACTTAGAAAATCAGACAACATTTGGTTGTACATCCATATAACTCGACAGTTACTAGTGAAGCGATAAGAATTTCACTCCCCACAGCAAAACAAATGCATTTTCCCCAGGCAATTGGTAAATTCAGCATTCTTGTGGTCTATTACAGTTCCAGATGTTTCAGAATTACTCAATTTTTTAACATGAAAGCTCAGGGTTCAATTCAGCCCCATGGATCCAAATAGTCATAAGCACAATGGAAAATATATGCAAGATAGGATTTTTTTCATGGGAAAACAGATGCAACTGCAAACTTAGATTAAGGCTCTTTTTTCCTGATATAGAATAGGAAAATAATTTAGTTGCTTTAAGGTTGAATTTTTAATATATTACAAATATGTAATATGTTAAATATTAGCTGAATAATACCTAAACTATATTCTTCCATTTTAATTCCTATTTCATAATGCAAATGGAGCCTCTTTCTTGACATTGTAATAACTTAAGTAGCAAGTGAAACTGACTTGTATATTTTATATATACTATAAGTTAATATTGGCAAATTAACCCTGCAAAAAGCAAAGATCTATGTATAGCAGGTGGTGACTATTGAGGTAATTTGTGAAGGAATGACTTGATTCAAAGACTCCACGGGAGGCTTATGGCAATGGACATGAATGGACAAGTTAATGGCCCATTAAGATGCAGTAGTGGACAGGGGTACGTAAGGCTAAAAGGCCAGGACCTGAGGCCAACTGCAAAGTGAAAAGAGGTTCCCCTGATATAGGACCCTGGGATGCATCTGGAGGAGGATCCAGAATGGTCATAGTAAGCAAATAGCAAAAGGGGTTACAACCAATATTCATTACTATAAGCAAATCTGATTGGATCTCAATAACATTTGGATGAGGAGACGAGAAATTGAGAGAGAATCTCGGAGGAAAAAAAGACATTAGAGAGAAGGAGAGAAGATAAGCAGATTCGAGAAATCCTTGCAGTCCTGCAGTAATGTATCTCCTGATTCCCTGAGCTGTGCCTCGACTGTGCTGTCTGCTCTCCTGCATTCTGATTAAGTCACTGTCCTTAAGACTGTAGTCACCACTTCACAGTTAAATAATATAATTTATTAAATACTGTTAAGTAAAATAAATTGTTAGTGCTACTGCCTAACCCTATCATGAATTTGTAACTGAAAATGATGTTGATAAATAATAAAATGTTAAGTTTGCATATAAAGTGTTAATCATTATTTTGGCCAAGCACATAACTTGGGTTAGAACTATAGGTAGCTTGGTGTTATGAGTACATGTATTAACTTATATTTACATTGCAACAATACTTTTAAAAAGATCTCACGAAAGTGTCTAAGATTCTAGCTGCGTGAGGCTGTTTTTTCAGTCTCTTGACACTACATATTCAGCTGTTCTTCCAGATGAGTTGGGATAGACAATTTTTATACTTGTTTCTATTAGAGGGACTAACTGCATTAATCTGATCACTTATGACCAATTTCATGATTGCGATAGATGTGTTTTACCCAAAATCTCAATTCTTAAATAGTGGAATGAAGAACATATTTCAAGAAACTCTGATTTGAGACTATCTTTTTGGATTAATATATTTCTTTAACTTAAGTGTGATTAAACTTAGCATTTTTGCCAAGAATAACCCCAGAAAACAAAATATGGTGTATTCATTTTCAAAAATGAAATTACATATATTCATATATATATATAATATAATGATAAAAATTATCACAATAAATTATTAGCCTTAACATTAATTTTTTATCTTGCTTTGGTGTAGAAATTTATTTAAGTCAAGGACAGACAATGAATGGAAACCTAAACTTTGTTAACCCATGCACATGTACAATCAAAGACATAAAATACCAGATCATCACTTTTTTTCAAGTCTATATAAAGTTCCGTGAGAAATCCGCCTTCTTTTTTTACTTGTGCTTTATTGCAGTTTAAACACAATGTGAATCGCATGTCTGGTCAAATATTGCAAATTTTTGTGTTATGGAAAATAAAAATTCTTTGACCATGACTGCTTGAATTTGATAGTGCCTTGTGGATTTACTTCTTTAAGTGGTGTACAGCATGGATAAATTATACAAATTTAAATCTACCTTTTAGTTTATCTACTTTTTTTCAGTTTATTTTTGCCTCACTACATATTTATAGTTGCCAACATACTTTAAAATTTTACACTTTTCCATACTAAATGTGCTAAGTAAAAATCTAGGCTGAAAATAGATACAAAAGTTTATAAATATATATATATTATCTTTAATATACAACAGTTTAATAAATCTATAAGAATTATATGCAAAGTAAGTTACATAATCACCCAACCCAGCAAACGCCATATGGGAAAATTATATGCAAAGTAAATAGTTCACATATTTGCACATCCTCTGAGAATACAGGGAAATGTTTAAAACATCTGCCAGGCTGAACCTGGCAGTTCTAACTCTATACGCCAAACTCTTGGCCATCTAGGACTTCCAAGAATTGTTCTTGTATTCATCTAAGTGCAACCAATCATTTTCTTTGGTTCTCAAACTGAGTCCATATTACTATTGGGTGCTGCCAGAGTGTACCAAAGGCAAAAAAAAATTTGAGAATCACTACCCTGTAATATAAACAGTACTAAGCAAATATTGTCACTAATTAATTTATTACTTCATCTATCTTAAAATTCCATATTGCCCAACAGCTATGAGTCACTTTTTATTGTTTATACAAGGCTTAAAATAATAGCTTATATAAATTTTGGTACTAAAGAAGAACATTTTCTAGTCATGGTTGATCTATGCAACGTAAATTTAATAACTCTTATTTGAGTAACAAGCTATGAATCAAAGGCAAAATAAATTCTTATCCACTTAATATTATCAATATTTTCTTTAGTAGGATAACAAACAATTATAATACTTACCTTTAAGCAATGAATCAGAGGAATGAGAAATGCAGCTGTTTTACCAGATCCAGTTGGTGCACATGCAAGAATTTGCCGATTCTATAAAAAGATTAAACAGTCAGTTTTATTATAAAAAATAATTACAGTACAATTTTTAACTTCATTTAAATAAACTTTAAAACACCTATAAAATTTCAGTCACATACTAAAAAAATTTTTCTAGAGGTAGTTAGCATACATTAAAATAATTAATATACTTATTGAATGCTTGTGAACACATATTTACACACATAATTACAGCTTATTTATTGAAACTAGAAGATTATAAAACAAATATACTGAATTAAGTTGTTATAGAATAGGCCAAGACAAGACATTCTTTTGACGAAGAATTCTTAGAACAATTTTATAAGATAATATTTTAATATTTTGAACTTTTAATCTAAAATTTAGAAACTTTGCAGTATATTTAAAATAAACAAGATATGAACAATATTACTGCATTCATTTAACCAAAAAAGACTATTATAAATGCATTATACAGACCATGGATGAGTACTTTTAAAATCAAAGAATCCATAAGTTCTAAAGCTTATAGAAAACTATCATTAAAACAAATTGTCATAAGCATATGTACAATTTGTGCTTATGCAATATATTTCAATGATAGTGGTAAACAGAAAAAAAGAAAGTTTATAAAAAAACTAATATAAATATTTCAATTTATATTATTTAGGTTACATATCTTTTGTAATTTATTATATATATTTATAATATTATCATTTATTATTCTTTGTAAAATATTCTAATATTCCTGTTGACTGTTGATAATATCTCCTCCCACTGTGCCTGCGACAGTTGTAAACCTTTTTGATTGGCTGGCCATAGGAGTGAATGTTATCTGTTATCTATCTGTTATATATTAATTAGATAAATAAGCATATGTTTTAAATAACGATCTAATATGTAACTTGATTCAGTTTATTAAAAGTTTAAATAAGCTTTATATGGGATAGTTATTTACTTATAATTTTCAAACATCCACAAGAGCAACTTTCTGACCTTTACTGTTGAAAAATAGCCTTAAATTAGGTGGGTAGGGTTGGAGACACCACATTGAAAGAATATAGTAGAAAAATAGATGATGTTAGCAAAACATGAGGAGGTGTTAAAAACAATGGATGAGTGAGAAAATGATCAGCTTCCGAGCCTTTGTGGTTCATTCTACTGTTAACATTTGGGAAGAAAAAAGGAATAAAAGGAATGAACTGCCTATAAAACAGAGCAACGTTATAAAATAAGAATAAAAGAAGATATTCCTGTAAAAAAAAAAAAGAAAAAGCTGCAGAGTCTATTTAATGATACTTGAACCTACCGCTAAAAGCTAATTTCAAATGCTCCGAATAATTTATGTAGACAGTAGAACTCAAACCCAAAAATTCTGGTCCTTGATTCCAGTATCCTAACTATTTAACAATAATCTAACAGAACTTTTCACTCAATTTTAGACAAAAAGATTAATGACATTAGAACCAACAACTTCAAGCAAATTTCAAATGGCTAGAAGCATGCATGCCAACAATAGGAATCAAACCCAAAAATTATGGTAGTATAAATTAACGTAATTGTTAACTAGGGCTGGGTGATATATGGAATTTAATATTGTGATATATCTTCAAGTTAATATTGATATTATTGATATATCACAACATTACTTGTGAACAGATATAACTAGGAAGGATTCATTTGGTATCCCAATATTCATCAAAAGCATCATAAGCCTATGATATTCACAGAAAATATAAAGTAGCAAGCTCTTGAGATATATTAGCATATATATGCACGTGTTACTGGTTATTGCAATCAAGCTATCCACAACAATGACTTGATATTGTTGATATATTACAAAACTACTTTTAAAGTAGCAGTGAATAGATATAACTAGGAAGCATTCATTTGGTATTCCAATATTCACCAAAAATACCATAAGCCTCTGATATTAACAGAAAATATGAATAAACAAGGAGCAAGCTATCAGATATATCAACATATGCACATGTTATTGGCTACTGCAATCAAGCTATCAAGAACTATCAACAGGAACACATATCACCACTGGCTATTGCTATCAAACAATGAATATCAATAGCTTTGAAGTTTACCAATAGATACAATCCAGTAGCAGGTGTGGAAACAAAATACTAATGAACTTTCAATTTTTGCCCAACTGCATTGTATAAATGTATCGGAATATACTACCAAAGACCTTCACAGAGACATCATCATCTTCATTAAAGGGAGATTTTCTAGCTTCTGTTAGTATCAAATACATGAGTAAATACAAGAATTGAACATCAAATGAATGCAGTAACTGAGGAACTATTGCTGTATATTCACATAAGTGGAATATTCAGAATGTCTTTACCAATCCCTGATATTACACACAGAGAAAAAACAATATTGATGACAGGGGATATATCAGCAAAGCAGGTGTTCCGACGAGAACTGCTTGAACTCTTCCATACGGCACTTGTGATGAAACACTGTATAGAACTTAGCTAACTGTCCAACGCACATACGCTTGCTACTGTGTATTATTTTTTCTCCTCCAAAAAACGCGCCTATAGCGCACTAGAGATAATGATGACCAGCTACCTAATAGTGCTGGACATCTCTGATACAAAAGATATTTAAAGTGGAAGCTAGCATGACTTGTGCAGAATGACGAGAAATAAAAAATCGAGTATTTGAACTAAACATTTTTTATTTAAGTTCTAAAAGTTTTTCAAAAAAGTTAACAAAATAAACATAATAAATTTAACAATCACCTATTACCAAAAAAAGGTTCTGATAATATTACAGAAAAACATTTAACCCTAATACCATAAACTATTAGAAAAAAATACAAAGTCAAAAAAGGATTTTCTAATCTGATACATAACTAAGAAACAACGATTTAATCTAATACGTCATTTAGAGGAATTTTATCTACAGCCTGAACAATGATAGCGCTGCTACCCTCACAGCTGACTAAAAAAAAGGGAATACCTTGCCTCCTGCTTGTCAGCCTTATATACCCAGCAGCAGGTATATCATGCTAATTAACATAATCATGCAGCTTCCTCCCCCACTCAGCCAATCACAAAATTACACAGATCGTAGCTGCCGAGTGAGAGTTGAAGCCACATTAGCGTCTGTCGTGCAGACGTCACAACCAAAATAACTGCAAGAGCTTCCTTAACAAAAACAATCTAACTGGAAGTTAAGGTGGCTGTCAAATCTCCTGCCTCAGTTGACTTAAATAAACAAACTAATAGACAAATTGCCGGGATTCACCGAAAAGTTATGGAAGGTGCCGATTCGGCTACAAATCCTAACAGATAAGAGTTTGATTCCATCGATAGCTAAAGTGTAAAGTTAATTTAATTTTCTTTATTAAATTTTTCTTAACTTTTCTCGTTGAATCTTTCTGTGAGTTTTGGATTTGATATGAACACACTGAACTACAATAGATTTAGAGGCATTCTTTATAGATATTTGGATTTAGATGAATGCCACATCAACAGCAGGATTTGAAATATTGCTATCCCAATACTTAATAAATATCAATATTTAAAAATATACTGATAAACAATCCAGCCTAAGTATCTCAAAAGTAGTAATACAGCTGATTTGAAAAATATGACTAACTGAATTATCTTTTAAATGTGCTTATTATACTTTTAATTTATTATTCATACAACTTCATAGAAATTCACAACTGGTAATATGTTTCTAAATAATATGTTAAACGTATGTTCAGGGTATCTGCCAAAATAAAATTTTTCAAATCCATGACTTTTCATGACTTTCCCTGATTTAGCAGATCATTTTCCATGACTTTAAAAAGCTTTCGTTAAAAGTATATATGAATAAAACTTCTGATGTACATACAAATAAAATATATGCTTTTAGAGAAATTACAGGAATTTTATCATAAAAAAAACTATAAACTTACTTTATAAGTGTTAATAAACTCACATACATAAAAATAAATTGTTGTATCTACATACCTAAGTGTAATGATATAGCAATTTTTCAATCAAAATGTTTCCAATTTGAATTCAGGGTACTTTGGTATTATCCAGGTGACCATGAATAATAGCCAAATATAACCCTATAATGTTTATATACAATATCTCTAGAGATAAACTTATATTTTGTGCAAAAATCTTAACTAATTTTTATTAAAAAAATAATTATTATTATATTAATAAAATTTTAATCTACAATTTAAGAAAAAAACAGAATAATATACATTTACCCACCCATTAAGCTTTTTTGCTTTGAGTTTCCTTGGTGAACAAATTTTACTTGGCTATAGGGTCAATAGGATAATACATAAATACTAAACTCAATAACTTCAGTCAAATGACAAGTAAAAATAGAATTAAACAATTCAATGCATTTTTTTTAATCGGTAGTTTAGCGGATCCATGACTTTCCATGACTTTTACTCATTTTGCTTGAAAAATCAAGACTTTCCATGACAAAATTAATCCATTGTCTAAATCCATGATTTTCCATGACTTTCCAGATGCGCGGAAACCATGTATGTTATGAGAAACACTATGTTAAATGAACACAAGAAACTTATTTTTAATACCAGTAATAGTAAAATGAACTTCAAAGTATAAAATTCTCATAGCAATAGTTAGTTTAATTTAAAATAAACAGCTGGTTACAAAAAAGAAATTCTAAATTATTAATATCTCTTTAAATTGTTAATTTTCATACTTACATGCAGCATGACTGGAATTGATTGCATTTGAATTGGAGTAGGTACTAAATATCCCAATTTACAGATATTCTCTAATAAAGTTTGCTGGGCACCATAATGGTTTACCAATTGATCAAATTTTTCAATAGGATCAGGAATATCAGAGCCCAGTACATAAATTTTATTCTTCCTCCGAAAATGGATCACCTGAAAAGAAAAATTAAATCTTATTTAACTTCTAAGAATCATTTTTAATGATTTAAAAGTATACTAGTAAAGGAAAAAATTTAAATTTAAAAATTTCTTGTATTAGGGGAAAAGAACCAAAGCTGTTTAAACTATTGATACAAAATTTGCTAATTCTTGTTACTTAAAGTCAAACATAAATAGAGCAAACACTTATAAAAACATTTTTATTTCTATTTCGGATACTATAATAACTTAAAATTTATTGATTACAACAGATCATAAAATTAATCAACAAGTTTTTCTTTACAGACTTAATTCAAGCACAAAATATTACAATCACAGTAGACTAGAGATAGTGAGACCATTTTTTATTATAAGAAATTTTTAAAAATTATATTTCAAAATTTTAAATACTTTTTTAAGTTAACACTATCAGCATACATCTAGGTGTTCTTTAACCTCTTGCCTTATGAATCAAGCTATGTTGTGTGTGCTACTTTCGATGAAAGCTTTTCTCATGCATCATAACCAGAAGCAGTTTCATCACTAACTAAATTTTGCACACGTTTTTTTTTACAGGATAAACTACAATGCTATCTTTAGATGTATACAAATCTTTATCTGTTTCAGTTTCCATGGTGTAATCAGGACACTTTTCAGCACCGTTATTAGTATCAATTTTCCTTTTTGCCATTAGGTTAAATTTTTTAAGTTAATTTTTAAGTTAATTTTTTAGGTTAGATTTTTTAAAGAATTTTTTTAAGCACCAACAGTTAATTATTTATTGCATATAATATAATACTCTATTGCAATTACGCCTAAGAATAAAGAACCAACTCTTATATTGCAACTGTAACAAACAATAATGCAAAAACAAAAACTTTATCGCCTAAAAACAATAACATGTCTGATACGAGCTTTTCACTTTTGGCCAGAAAGAATCATCCCGCGTCTGACATGAGCTTTTCACTTTTGGCCAGACAGAATCATCACTTGTGTGATACGAGGTTCTCATTTTAGGCACAGCAGTACGATCACGTCTCCCATACGTTGTTTTAAGGCAAAGGGTTAATAGACAATACTTCTTCAATGATACTCATGTCCAAGAAAAGGGTAAAACAACATACACTTGGCAGGACAGACACCATCATCTGTCTACAAGTTTTAAAAATACAGTAGAACCTCAATTATCCAAGCTAATTAGGACCTCTAATACCTTGGATATTAGAAATCTTTGTTAATAGAAACTGTGTACAGTAGAACCTTTTTTTAACGATCCCACAATACAACGACCCCTTCATTAGAAAGACCATTTTAAAAAGTCTCAATTATTTTACCATAAGAAAAATGTTAATTTTAAATCATTACAACGACCCCAAGCATATTATTTTTCATTACGGCGACCGCCAATTTTAGACTGCAAATCTCATGAGCAAGTGGGCTATTTTAAAACTGTTGTTTTGTGGTGCAAACTCAAGAAACCTGTACTCCTCGTTTTGTGTTTGCTTAAAGGACCTTTTTGTCCCATAAGACATTGATGTCTTAGGTAGATGACACTCTAGACACTAATGAAATGACCCAGCTCCTCAGTGTCAAATTTCCGGATCTTCAATTACCTTTTGATGAGTTTGTTGCGGCAGACAAAACTTTACAGTGCGAAGAAAATTTGAATGAGGACAATTTTATAGCCCATATTACCGGAAATGAAGAAATCTGCGATTCAGCGATGGAGAAGAAATCGTCCAAGCTTTTGAAAAAATGAATGAAAAAGAAGCTTTTAATGCAATCCATGTCTTGTGTCAATATTTTGAAGGACAATTTAATTCTGAAGATATTTTTCAAAATCTAACAGATATGGAATCAGTGATAATGAAAAATTCCCAAATGAACTTGAAACAGGCGTCAATCAAAAACTTAAAAAATTCAGAAAAATTCAAAGAATCAAAAATTTAATAATGAAAATACAAATAAATAGAAGTGTTCTTTAGGTATATACTGTTGCATCATTTCTTTGCTCACTTTTTTAAAATTATTTTTTTCAATTCGTTATGACGACTATACAATTTTGGTCCCACAGGGGGTCGTTTATACCGAAGTTCTACTGTATTTTAAAAATATTTTTTAATGGTTCTTTTTTTAGCTAAAAATTTGTAACAATGAAAGATACATTTTGAGAAGTAACACAAATATCAAGAAAATATTTCATTTTTAAAATTTAATATATACTAATTCAAGAAAGCACCTGATGAACCCACATGGTCACAGGAAACAATGCATTGTTCACTGTAGACATCTCAGTGTGCAATGTACTATGGAAATTAACTACTTTTAAGGACAAAATGAGTTAATATAGCATGGACAATGATCTAAAAAGTGTGGTTTTCTTTACATGGCTCATTCAGAAAAAAAAAATACTAACAGACTATTTCAGACATTAATTCCAAAGTTAAAATGTAGACGTATTTATCATATTAGCTTAAATTAATCTGAAACGCTAATTTCTTTTAAGAAATAAAATATTTTAATTTTCCTCTATACTTACATAATTATTATTCAACTATAATTAACATTTAATAGCTATAATCTGATATACAGTGAAACCTCTCTGAACAGCCACCCCTCCGTACCGAGAATATTTGGCTGCTTAGAGGGGTTGACCGCTCTGAAGGGTTTTATTTACTGTTATAAGATAATTACTATAATGCGTAATATAAACAAGTCTGACATATATTTCTTAAGTAAATGAAATTTAAAACTTATCTAAACAGAAAATAGTACTTTATTTCATGCTTCTTTACATTTTTTTAAAAAAAGGCTACAATTTGTTTCTGTTTGTTCTGTAGTCTTCGTACTCCTTCAAAATCAAATTCTTTTCTTTAATGACTTTGTTGATTTCCTTTCTTCTGCAGTTAAATAATTCAGCTAACTTTCTTGCCAATTTGCCATTCTCATATTCACTCAGAACTTCAATGTTCTGCTCAAAATTTAGAAAAACGTATTTTGACATTGTTGCAACTCAGATCACTGACCAACTAATGAAATGAAACTGGGGTGAATGACATTTTTGCTGACAAAGGTGCAATTCTTCCTTAACTTTACCGATTGGAATTCCAAACAAAGGCCCTAGGACACCTTCAACGCTTGATTGTCCAGTTCCTCCCTCAATTTCTATGGATGGTGCAATAGGGATTCCCTATCTGAAGGGTGTGGGGAGAATGCAAAAGAGATAACAAACTTAATCTTTCTTAGAAAGAGAAGGGACAGCGGGAATGAACTTCAAGTTATTCCTTCGTCTTATATCCGACCATAAACCTGACCTTGAGTTTTTTTGCTCAAAATTAAAGCATGGAGTGAGTAGAATTTACCGAAAAATGAAAGGGGCAATCCCACTTGGTGGCCGTTTAGAGGGGGTCAGATGGCCACTGACACAGGTTATTTTACCATTAGGTCTGAGTCAAAAAATCTATGCCATGAAAAATTGGCCATTTAGAAGGGTGGCCGCTCAGAGAAGTTTCACTGCATATACAAGTTTTACAAAACTATTGATCTCCCTATTTAATAACAATATGTATAATATATAACTATTATATTTATATCAGTAGATATCCAGAAAAAAAAAGACTAGGTAACAATAAACTTTAGTTTATTGAAGCTTAGATAATTGGGGTTCTACTGTATTACAACTAGGTAAACATACTCCTATATCATATTGCCCTAGTTTAGACTACTTTACAAAGATAATACAAAAAAGGAAATAAATCGAAATCAACCATTAAAAATCCTTTCTAATTACATATTTTGTTTTTCTCAGAAAAAAATATGCTACAAAATTTAACTGATTCATTTATAATACATTTTAGAATTTAAAGTTAAACAATATCAGAACACAAATGAAAAGTGTTTGAATTTTATTACATTGCCTACAATTAATGTATTATTGAATTATAATTTGTTAAGATTTTAATTTCCAAAATCATTCACAAATTTATGTATTTTAAAAATTTATTCCATACTTAAAGATGGTCAGAATTTTAGTTCAGAAGTATCACTTAAGTATTACTTTTTCTTGGGAAGTAATTTAACTATTTTTTCACAAGGGAAAAAAAAAATTATAGTTATGTGTAAACACATAAATAAATACACATAACAATACATAGTTAAATGCATAAAAGAATTTCCACAAACCATAAATTTTAAGCCCAATATAACTTACCTCTTCATGTCTTATTTTAAATAATTCCATAGCAGATTTTTTCTTTTTAGTTTTAGTTTTAATCTTTTTCTCTGGTGAAACTGGAACTTCCTCTTTTTCAATTTTAACTTCGACATCACTGTCAGTAGCATCTAAAATTGGTATATCAGAAAAATGTGAAAGATATGTTAGTGATTTAAGCAATAAGTAAGTACAGTTTAATGAAACATTTTAATAAACGATTTTACATTACATATTTATTTTTATAAAGGAAGGAAAAATCAATTTCATTTTGCAAAAAAATTTATTTTTAAATGCTTTATTATTTAAAAAATGATTCAATCTTAAATAGTTTTTGTAACAAGGATATTTTCTTGTGAAGAGGAGCAATTATTTTCTCTTAACATTTTTCAGTTTACATTTTACAACAATTCAGTATTAATTGCAGGTCTGCAACATGGTGATACAAAGGGTTAAATCAGTTTGGAACTGATTTAACCCTTACTCACTGATATCCCCTGCTTGCAGTGATTAGTTTTGGGGTGCAACAGTGTCTTTTTACTACAAAACAAATATGTAAGTATCTAATTAGTAACCCTTTATAATTTTTATCAAAAATTTATAAATGACTTACAGTATATTTCCAAAAGCCAAGAATTTTGGACACTTTTTTTTATTTTGTAGAGTTAAATTGGAAGAATCAGTTTATATACACATCTGCAGAACAGATGTAGTATTGTTTTTTTTGTTTTTTTTTACATTATTTTTTTAGCCTTTGATGACTTAAGTCACCAAAATAGCAAGAGTAAATAAAACAATTAAAAAAACAAGCAGAAAATAACAGATAAAAAAGGAATAAAAACAAATAGGATTTGTAAAAATTTTGATTGGAGAAAAACCGAAGTTAGACTAAATTTATCTTTTAATATCGGTAAGATAAATTTAGTCTAACATGTGTTATTATCTCACTAAAAAGGGGAAAACAATCAAAATTTCGAAAATGTGCCAAGAGGACCTCTACTACATCTAAACCAGATCAAGTAATCTGATAAAAAACATGTAAGTCCCTAATTCAGAAGTAAGTGATAAATCCCTAAATGTAGTACTTTTTAAAAGTTTTCAGTTTATACTATTTAAATTTATGAAAAAGAGCTTCGGATAGGGTTACTAAGCAAAACTATCATTGTTAGACTCTTATGAGGAAAAATATTATTGGTTACATGATTCTCAAACAGTGTACCATGAAGATAATTTTTTGAAAAAAGTTAGCCTAAAGTTGTGAAATGAATAAAGAAACCATTAAGATATTTTAAACTTCAAATTGGAACTTCCTCTTTTTCAATTTTAACTTTGATATCACTGTCAGTAGCTTCTAAAATTGGTATATCAGAAAAATGTGAAAGATATGTTAGTGATTTAAGCAATAAGTAAGTACAGGTTAATGAAACATTTTAATAAATGATTTTACATTACATATTTATTTTTATAGAGGAAGGAAAAATCAATTTCGTATTGCAAAACGATTTATTTTTAAAGGCTTTATTATTTAAAAAATGATTCAATGTTAAATAGTTTTTGTAATTTTCTTGTGAAGAGAACATGTTTATTTTCTCTTAACATTTTTCAGTTTACATTTTATACCATTTCAGTATTAATTGCAGATCTGCAACATAGTGATACAAAGGGTTAAAAAAGTTAGCCTAAAGTTGTGAAAGGAATAAAGAAACCATTAAGATATTTTAAACTTCAAATTTAACTCGCTTTTCCTAGCCACTGTTGAAATGAGTTACGAAAGTATGTTATATTTTTCTAGAGGGGCTGCCAATCTTCTACTACTTTTGTGGTCCTGTAATTGGAATCCATAGAAAAAAAAAGTTTAAGAGCCTTTTTCCTACTTTAAAGTGGTTTTTTTTTTTTTTTTTTTTTTTAATTAAATATTTCACTTGTTTATCTGCATGACCACACATTAGAATGTTACAGAGCATTTTTTTTTTTCATTTCATTCTATGATATTCATCACATTCTTTGATATTTAAGCAGTCTTGAACAAAAAATGTGCTCTCAATCTACACATGGGTGGGTTTATATAAAAAATATAAGGTACTTTTTAAAATTTCTTTTATACATGAAAAAGCAATTAAAAATGGCTATACCAGAAGAATCTTCATCAATTACAGGCATCTCCTTTTTAAGATTAGATTCTCTATCTTCATGTTGCTCATCATTTGCAGCTTCTTCAAAACGTTTCCTCTTATTTCTCTTGTAGTTCTAAAGTATAAAATTTCATTCAGTCATTCCATATTTAACATTTGTATAATTACATATTACTTTTACAATTTATCTGAAAGATAACATAACTCCATGCATATATTTTTTTTTTTACTTTACTTTAGATAAATTATGATAAGAAATTCGTATCTCATCTCAAACATGAACAAAAATTTTTATGGAGCTCTTGTTTTACTGTAATTGCTTAAACACAGAAAAACTACCACAGGGTTCCCACTCTTTTTCCAGGACAAAAATTAAGGACTTTTTAAGGACTTTCTAAGGACCAAAGTAACTTTTTATAAGGACCTACATGAAACACGACATAACAGCATACACCTTATCTCCTGAGGAACATATTTTAATGATTATGAACCAGACAAGGCATGTTCAATAAATGCCCTACAATATTTCAGAATTAAGTTTTTAAAAATGCCTAAAAATTAATATAGATAAATCTATTTGACAAAACCTAATTTTGAAAAATGTTCATCTAAAGTTTTTTGAGTGATCAAACTAAAAATAAATTGTGAATAAAAACAATATTATAAACAGTACTTCCTGAGGGTTTAAAAATTACTGATATATATATTTATATAAGAGTTTATATATATATATATATATATATATATATATATATATACTAGCTGATTATACCCGACGTTGCCTGGAAAAGAAGAAAGTTTTAGACTTTTCTATTACATTCAATGCAAGGAAAATTAAACTTCCATAAGTAACTGAAATATCTACAAACACCCATCCTCCATGCTTCGTTTAATTAAAATCTGCATGACTGTTAGCTATTAGGAAAGGGCAGCTGACTTTATACTTTAAACCTTTTAAGTATACAAAAGATTATATATTTATCATATAAGAAAACTGATAGGAAAATCACATGAGACTGTGGATCTCATCGATGGAGAAATTGATCGCATTCCAATTAAAAAATTAAGTAGTTTTAAGGACCCTTAAAAATGAAAGCTAAAATTAAGGAATTCTTAAGGACTTTTAAGAACTGTGGGAACCTTGTACCAATAAAAATCTTCTTAAATGAAACTAATTCACCTAAAACAAAATAAAAATTAATCATTTTGTAGATCTTTTAAGAACTAAAGATGAACAACTGATACTTTGTTTTTATTGAAATATCTTTATTTTATATCAATAAAGATATAATTAGAATAAAAATTAAACTTATACAGTAATATAAAGATAGTAAAAATCTTTTTGTCTGTTCCATGCCCCAGCTTACAGTATTGTCAATACAGATTACAATCAACGAGACTTACTTTAAAGCAGCAGCAGGTTATAGTCTAAAATCTATTTAAAGCAGCCTCTGAAGGCAGGCTTGCAACTGAGGTACTTTGAAAAAGGTGAGAAAAGTGACAAATAATACAGAAGTGACTAAAAAGTGACTAAACATTGAAAAAAAAGCGATTTTTTTTCTCCTCTTGATTACAAGTGCTATTATTAAGATTTTTCTATTCCTTTTAACTCGAAATCAAATGATTCATGCAAGACATGATTTTAGTGTCAAATAAAAAAAGGTTAAAAATTTTGTTTAACACAACTAAACATTGCTTTTTATTCAAGAAAATCTATAAATTAGATTTGAATACATACAATACATTAATTTTATAATCACAATTTTCTGCATATATTAATGATGTTTTGAAATATATACATAGCTAGATTAGAGTATCTAAACAAAAATAGTGAAGTAAAAAGAGAAATGTGTACTTTGATATAAGTTACTTTAATGAACATTTCAGTACAAATGTACATTTCAGGAACTTCTTTACGACTGTTTAAAATCACTAAATTCTGAAAACCATATTACTAATTACATTTTAGAAAGAAAAATAAGAGTAGAGCATCACATTTTTGGTATTTTATTAAAATCTTTTTTTATTAATTCAGATTTTCTTTTTTCAACAACAGAAAGAACCGGACAACTAAATCAACCGGAAATCCAGGCAGAGTACAAAATAGCCCCACGGGGTGATGGTACTTGGAAAGAGAGGTGGGTCTGAACAGCCGAGGGGTGATGTACTTGTAAGTACTTGATTGTCATTGCGTTAGCCAAGTTTTTCCCCCCCCCCATACACCAGTAGCTATCCAACTAACGATTCAATAATGTACTTATCCAAGGTCATCTGCCAACCTATGAGAGCCGCACATGCAAAATAATACAGAAGGTTTCTATTCAGTCGTGTTGAGTGATTGTAGCACTTGCACTAAGAACAAAATACAGTTCAGTACATTGTCAGACCCTGTGATACACCATGAAAAAAGAAACTAAAAGTGATCAATTGTAAAATAAGTGACTAAAGGTGAGAAAAGTGATGGAATTGCAAGCCTGTCTGAACGACTACAAATTCACATGCCATTTATGAGATTTAAACCCAGATTCTAGTCCTAAAAAGCAAAGTCTTACATCTTATGCCAACAATCATATCCCAGTAATGAAAATATATATATATATATAATTCAGACTTTAATAGTTAAATAATTATTTCCAATTAGGGTTGGTCATTTTGACAGCAAAATGGTATTTTTTGCCAGGACAGTAGCAAAAACTGGAAAAAACCTGGTAAAAACTGGCAAAATCTAGAAAAATTGGATGGATTTTAAAAATGTATAAAATAATTAATAAATAACAAAATAATACATAATTTTGTACATAATACAATTGAGACTTAAATCAGAATATTAATTAGGTATTTCATTAGTATTAATTTGACAATTTAAACAATTTAAATAATTTTCATTGATGTTAGCATTCAAAATACAATATTCTATTTTTTGTAAATAAATTTATATGATGGAGACATGGGATGAAAAATGTTTTCTTTATCAATTTAATATAGTAATGTTGACTTTAATTGTAATGGATATAGATACACATAAGATATATATATTATATAAGTACTAAAAACATTTAAATCAACAGCTTATAGGGGAAATAAGCTAATAATTACATTAAAAACAACATTACACATAACAACATTACAAACCTGCAAAATCAATCTTCATTTTATCTTTTTTTGTATCTCTAGGTAGTTTAACTTTAGATTTAGATTACTGTTTCAATAATGCATTGAATATTCTATGTTAAAAAAAATATTATGTAGCTTTAGATTAGAGTTAAAATTTAGTAAAAGTTAAAATAGTTACATTCCTGTAAATAAAACACATCCATTTTTACCACTTGGCAAAAATGTATTTTTGCCAGGACCAGGGTTCCCACTCTTTTCCCAGAAGAATAATTAAGAACTTTCTAAGGACCAAAGTAACTTTTTATAAGGACCTACTTGAAATACATGGCATGACAACATAAACCCTATTTCCTGAGGAACATACTTTAATGATTATGAACCAGATAAGGCATGCTCAATAAATGCCCTATAATATTTCAGAATTAAGATTTTAAAGACGTATAAAAATTAATATAAGATAAATCTATTTGACAAAAACTAATTTTAAAAAATGTACATCTAAAGTTTTTTGAATGATCAAAATAAAAATAAATTGAAAATAAAATACAATATTAAAAACAGTACTTTGGAAGGGGGGAGTTAAAACTGACTCTGATATATATATACATATATATATGTATATATATATATATATATATATATATATATGTTATGTTTTTATATACTAGTTGATTATACCTGACATTGCCTGGGAAAGAAGAAAGTTTTAGACTTTTCTATTACATTAAATCCAAAGAAAATTAGACTTCCATAAGTAACTGAAATATCTACAAAAATCCCACCCTGCATGCTTTGTTTAATTAAAATCAGCTTGACTGTTAGTTATTACAAAAGGGCAGCTGATTTTATACTTTAAACCTTTTCAGTATGTGAAAGATTATTCATTTATCAAATAAGTTTTCTAGCTTATGACCATAAAAAATACTAATGAGCAAAAAAGTATGTTTATAATTTTTTAAGGATAGCAAGGAAAGGAATTTTGAATTAGTATAGTAATATACTGACAACATATATGTATTTGAGGATTTTCTTTACTATTAATACTACACTTTTGGCTAGAAAATGTAAAAGAATGTTATGAACTTTAACAAATATGTATTTACTATTTACAAAGAAATTTCCAATAGTGCAAATTCACATACATAAATAATTTCATTTTGAAAATTCAACAGATTTATTTATTTTTTTTTTTTTTTTTTTTTTTTGTATCAGAAACTTTTTATCTCAAGTTCTGTAACTCAGCTACTTTTTCTTTTGTATCTTTTCATAGAAGAAATTGATAGTGTTCCAATTTCAAAATTAAGGAGTTTTTAAGGACCTGTGATAAAAATTACGTAGTTTTAAGGCCACTTAAAAACGAAAGCTAAAATTAAGGAGTTCTTAAGGACTGTGGGAACCCCGAGGACGGTTTTTACAATGGTTTTTTTCCACCTATAGCAAAAACGTACCAACCCTATTTCCAATTAGTTAATAAAATTTTCTCTTTTAAAGTTCTTGCGCTGATGATTTTAAATCTTCAATTAGTAAGTAAGACAACAGCACATAGATTTCAAGAAAAAACAATTTGGATCTAACAAACATTTCCTTTCATAATAAAATCAATACAACCAATGACTTAAACTGTGATCCTTGTAATGGAGTTTAATCTTCAATTAGATAAAATGATCACATTAAAAATATAAAAAAAACAATAATGGTACTCCAACGACTAACTTTTTATCATTTAAAGTTTGACATTTACACATGAATGCACTAAGAATACATGACTAAATGTTCCATTTTTATACATATACATATTATAAATAAAAGGACACACAGCGAATTATCAGAAAATCATTATATCCTCATCACCACCAGAAGATATATCTAGTACAAAAAGCACGTGGTATTATGAAAATATATACATTTCACCTTTACCATACCTTAAGTTTGTTTATTCGGCGCTTGGGCTGTTTGGGATCAAAAGATGTACCAAATGCAAGTTGACAATATAAATTATAGCCATCCATATTATATATTTAATAATGTTTTCAAAACTAACTCATTACCGTACATAAGGAATGATCAAAACATAAACAAACTTAAGACCGTTGCCATACTTTTAATACTAATAAAAATGATTCCTACAGACCCATTCAGTCCGCCATTTTCCCATCACTGATCGCTGAGCCATCGCTATTGTGTAACTAGACAACAGTGAGGGAAAACGGCGAGAGAAACTGCGAGCAATGAGTGACTGTTAATACGATTTGATTGTTTGTTAAGGTTGTGTTGTATGAAATTTAATCGTTGTCAACTATTTTCAAGTAGTAATCTATTTTTTAACTTTTATCCTTACTGAGTTTTATACAATATAGGATTACATGGGTCACGAATGAACCACCTTTGGCATGCGCTAAGTTTCCAAGCCAAGGTAAATTATCCGACGCCAAGGTTAATAACCGACGTCAAGGTAGTTTATCCAAGCCACTATGCTCGTTCGGTTCGAAGGTTCCGAGCTGTCGGTGGTTTCTAAAAATTTAGCTGCTTGATTTCTTATATTTTTGTTAATTAGATCTTTGTTATTAGATCTATATTTTTGTTAATTAGAGTCTTTCAGGTATGAAACAATTATTGGTATATGTTATTATTAGTATTACGATTATTTTATTTCTTTTATTATTATTTCTTTTTTATTTTTCTGTTTTATTCCCAATGCACGTGGTATTGTTTGAGTTTTACAAATCATCACTATAGATGTATTATATGTATTGAAATTAAATCGTATTTTATTGTTTAATTTTAAATATTAATTTCATCAAATTAGCACCTCAAGCATGATGTCTACAATTTTTGACGATATTTACTGTTATTATATACGTTGATACTGTTATTACATACGTTACATATCTGATAAGGTATACTTATTTCCACTGTTATGGTTGAATTATTTTTTAATTGCTATATATTGCATATTGTACACGATGCACGTGGTATTATTCGATTTTGACTATTGAGCATCATAGCTGTGTTGTATGCAATGTAATACCAATTTCCTGAGGTTCACTTAAGAATTGGGTACCCCCTGATAGGCGCCAAATCTAGTGGCGATAAAGCGCCAAATCTGGTAACCCAGACTACTTTCTCCTCTCCTCGCCGTGATATTTTAAAAGCGTCTGTGTCCAGCAATCCTCCAAGCTCCAACGCATGCGCACTGTGAACGGAGGGAAGCTGGTTTTGCAGGGTTATACTTCAAAACCAGCTTCCCTCCGTTCATACTTTCTAGAGATTTCGCCAACTGTAGTGCTGAATTTATATAGTGTGCCGTCGCCCAGGGAATAACACGCATTTTTGTAGCACGCCACCACGTGCATTTTTGTGGTTGACTTATTCGCTGTTTATATTTTATTTCATGAAAAAAATAAGCCCATCCTATGGATGCAACATTTATGAAAAACTTTTTATTACAAAAGATCACTTAACTGCTGAATTTACATAGTAATTCGCCACCACGTGCTTTTTTTGTGATTGACTTATTCGCTAAGTTTATATTTTATTTCATGAAAAATGGAATCATCATATGGATGCAATATTTGTAAAAAACCTTTTATTAAGAAAGATTCTTTAACAAAACATAAAATTATGTGAACATGATTTTGAATCGGAGATCAGAAAGTCCATCGAGTGACACAAAATTTGGATTCATAAGCATTTAAGGGAGCGTATAGATGATCATCATACCCAAATTGAAGTTGAAAATTTTGAATTTACCGATTTTGATAAAAATTAATATCATATTGAGGTAAAATAGACATGAATGGGATAGTTCACAAAAGTATGTTTTACAAATTATTTTCTACTAATACAACATTGTAAGTTTCAGGGTGACAAACTAAAATATTTTACCATTTTTTAAAAAAAAATTAAGATGAGAGTAATTATAGAAATGTTGTTTTAAAATAACAATTACATTTTTAATAAATATGTCCTATCACACTCTTACATGAGGCAAGAATGGGGCATGTTTTTGAAAGTTAAAATACATGCATAATTTTCAAAAATATGAAAAATGACAAAGAAAAGCTTTATTGATTATTGATAACATCTATTTTATCTATTTACATACTGTAAACAAAAATATTCAGTTCAGTTGATACCAAAGAGTTTGGGGAATATTTTAAATTTGCTTCTAATAATACTAACATGCATTTACTTTTAAGCATTTTTATCTAGAAAGAAAAAAGTTAAAAAGATTAGATAAAACTATTCTCGCTCTAGTAATATAAGGGGAAGGTTCAAAGATTAATTAAACTTATGAAAAATGTTGATACATATAGAATAACTAAAATAAGTTAGAGCTATGTTAAAAGTCATACAGTTACTTAATATGATAACCAAAGTAAATAATTATGAGTGTGAAGTGAAATCAACTAAAAAAATTAGATCATAAGCATCATTACATTGTTGAACATCCAACTTCTATCAATATAAATTGAAGTACACAATTTGCAAAGGGTGCTTTCATCTGTTTCAGTATACATGTGCGAATAATTTAAAACAACATATGTAAACATATTCATGCAAGTATACAGGTATATGAGAAATACCAAAAGAAAAAAATACATATATTGAAAACAGCGGTGGTGAAAAAGAAATTTCTAATATTTTGCAAATGTATAGTTTGAATAGTATCTAAAAACCAGAAATTAACATTCTTGAAAATGTTCTGAAAGGCTGTGAAATAAACCCTAAAATTAATAAAGAACTAAAAAAAAAGAAAATACTATACATGTGCTAAAATTAAGCAACAAAATTAAACATGTAAATTTTAAGATTCATGAACATTTTAAAAATGAACTACCTAGTAAGAAAATTAAAACTCCAAACAAACTCCACAAGAAGGAAAAAATCGAATCCCAATTTAGCATTATTAAAACCCTTAGATAATGAAAAGAAAATATTGGTGAAAGTTTCACACATTTAAATAAAGAAGTGCTGTATTTACATTCTATGACTGATTATAAACATTAATAGTATTGAGAAAATTCTGTTTTCATTATGTTTAAATTTTATATTGCAACATGAAATTTGTATTTTTGTATTAAATAAAATTTGCTGGTTACTTCCTATATTTTGCTTATATATATATATATATATATATATATATATATATATATATATATATATATATATATATAAACACACAAATATTCAAATATGTGTGTGTGTATAAATTTATTTTGTTCTTCTGAATGATTTAGGTTTCATTTATAAGTGAGATAAAAAATACATAAACTAATAGATAATAAAAAGTTGTAATGTAAAAAAGCAATGTAAAAAAAATTAACATTTTGAATAAAAATTCAATTAGTCAAGTTTGTTTAGATTTGTTATCTGTACAGAGATTTTAAGTTTCATCTTTTTTTAAATGTTTCAATATGAAAGAGTTAATCAAAATTTTATTTTTTTAAATAACTATGTTGGTTTGATTCTTTAAATAAGTTATATCTCTGTAAATAAATACATTTTCACACAAAATTAAGAGAAATTTTATAAATGATGTTGTAAATTCACGAAATTTATATCTATAACAATGTTTTAATTAGCACCAGCAAATATACAAACAAACATTTTCTTCATAACATATACTTATTAAAGAGATAATTATTTAATACCATTAATTTATATCAGTAAAAACCCATGGGTCATAAATTTTTGTATAACATTTTAATAATGTTTTGTTATAATTTGTTATATTATCATATAAAGATAAAATTATACTTTGATAAATAAAATATGCATCAAACTAACTAAAAATTGGATGTTTTTTGTAATATAATTTGTCAATTGCACATATCCTAGAAATGTTGTTAGGAAATTCCTGGCATAGGGTGCAGTTTATCAACATATGACAATTTAAATTGGAAGTGCATAATTTTTGAAAGGCCTACTCACACAGCTAATTAGAGTAGTAAAAATATTACATAAATGATATCATGTCTGTTTACCACATAGACTATAGAGCAGTGGATATAGATATCCATAAATTTACAAATAGCTGTTAGAGCATTTTCCACTAAAAAATTCATTAACTTTTATGAGGTTATATTTATTTATCCATTAACTTAACCTCATTAAAGTTAATGATTTTTTGTTATTTACTAAAAGTTTAATAACTCTAAAAGGGTAAAATAATGGATATGGAAAAATTTATCAAAGTTTTAAAGAATAAACATTCTTTGGGAAAAAAATATTTTAACACTATGTTTAATTCTACTGAGCAGTAAAAGTAAATTTTGCTATAAAGTAATTGTCTATTTATTCTGGTTGTATATACATAGTGTAAAACATAGTTTGAACTCTGTAATAAAATTTAAAAATTGCTGAATAAAATTGAGAAATTCTAGATTAATTTTTAAATAGTTAAGATATGAATATATAGTTATTTGTACATAATTTGACAGCTAGGGTCTCATCAAATTAATATTTTTGTATCACTTGTACACTTAAATAACTGACTGACGACAAAAGGAATGAAATCTTTTATAATGTTAAATGCATGTCAAAATATTTTTTATTTGCAACATATTCTAAATTTCTAATCTTCTTAATTTGTTATTAGCACTTTGAGGATTGTAAACAACAGAATATATCCATCCAAAAATGATAACTACTGTATAACTGATATTAAAAATGTAGTTTTTTGTCTTCTATTTAAGAATAAAATATGAATATATAAGTGTTGTAAGAAGTCATACATTGGATGTCTTAATTCCGAAATTATTATAAAGAGTAAAGTATTAAAGTATACATAAAAAATATTTCAAAATTGATTTGCCAAACTTTCGATAATGCGCCAAATATTGACACCTGTACTGAGATGGAAAGATTGACTGTTTCTTTCTCTTTTGGGGGTAAATATCAAATGCGCATGCGTCGGAGTTGGAGGAGCTGCTGGACACAGACTCTCCTCTTCCGGTAACTCCGCTCGAAGGAGTTGGCGCGATTGGCGCCAAAAATAGCAGGCTGTACCCAATTCTTAAGTAGTCCCACGGTCAGTTTTTTTTATACATTCATGCTAAAAAAGCGGAATAAATATGCTGTTTCCCGTTATTTGTCTTAGGGCCGGTCCCACCAATCTCGTTTAGCGGTTAAACTCGGTTTAAACAGAAAATTGCGTCTCACCAACCTAAACTGAGTTTAGATTTCCGTTTAGCGGCCCTTAATCCTAACTGGCCAAATTCGGGCCGTTAGCGTTTCTAAACTGAGTTTAAGCTCTATTTCAACATGGCGGATTTGATGCATCAAGTGTTATTTTCCGATTCTGATAAGGATGATTTTAGAAATACGCGCATAACTTTCGTGAGAAAGAATTTCTTGGAATTATTTGATGAAAGTGAATTTAAAAAAAGGTTCAGGGTGAATAAAGTGTCAGCAGTTCAATATTGTACAGGAGATTGAGGATATCATTCAATATCCATCTGACAGGTATTTAGCGTATTATTTTTGTTTCTTAAATTGGGTAAACAATCATTTACTCAACAGTAAGCATACAGATCGCTTTAATTTTATCCTCATGAATTTGTGTTCTTTCTTTTAACCTAAATTTATACAAGTACACAATTTGGGAGATATATAGAAATTTGTCTAATAATATTTGTGTATGCTGTTGCACTTGTATTTAATAATTATATCAAGTATAATTACTTAATTTAAATTATGCATCAAAGAGTAATTTACACTATATTTTTCTTTCTTTCATGTGTTTTATAAACATTTGAAAATATTTTACAGTATATAATATTCAATTAAGAATTCAGTACTTATCTATCAAGGTGAGTAAAATCTCAGTTGACATTTTACAAAATATTGAATATTTATCAAACAGGTAATCTGCTTATTTTCGCTATCTAAATTGTGTATATACTCATTTACTAGACAGTCAATTTATCTATCACAAAATATTATTTGTC
Source organism: Pardosa pseudoannulata (assembly GCA_032207245.1). Taxonomy (NCBI): domain Eukaryota; kingdom Metazoa; phylum Arthropoda; class Arachnida; order Araneae; family Lycosidae; genus Pardosa; species Pardosa pseudoannulata. The sequence goes on from CM063507.1 coordinate 32,824,151, forward strand.
TTTAGCTCTTTGTGTTACATTTTTATAATAATTTTGTCAAAATAGTTGTGTAATGAGTGTTACATTGCTAATTTTTATTGTGAAATGCATAAATTGCATTGTATGTGCAGTTAAAAAGTAGGTGGTGTTTTCATTGTATTAATTTTATTTCACAACAACACAAATTCATGTGTATGTAATATATGTATCTGTGTACCATCAAATATGCACACACTTTTTTTTGAGAGATAGAGAAATCAAATTATAATTCATAGTGGGTTTTTTCCTAACAATTTCTTTATATCAATATAGCTGAATAATTTGTGAGATGTAGATAATTTTTGAATAAGACTGATAATATGAGTATCTGATTCATATTTTGGTTGTGTTGTACCAGTGTTATATCATTATAATCAAATATTATTACTGAGTAGAAATAATCTACCAAAGTGTTTTGGAATTAGTTTCTTCAACTCTATATGTTATCATTTTCTGCTTCTATCTTTTATCCAAATTTATTCGATGTTTGATTTATTTTAAATAAAGCCTGTCATATGCTAGTTTATTATAGTCATCTTTATTATATACAATATTAATGTTTATGTATATAATATATGGAAGTTGCGGAGCTTTTTTAAAATTTAATTATTTTGATGTCTTGAACATTTTCATTCTGTATATATGTATGCGTACTTTTATTTGTCACTCTAAATACATTTTCATTGAATTTGTAGAAATTATCTTATTGATTCTCTTTACATTGTTTTTATAATGACTCAAATATTCATTACTAAGAAAACTTATTTTATTCCTTTAATTTTTTATATACTATATTTTGTCTTGAATTTCTGTTATCACTAACTGAATTTAATTATGATATGTAGAGTTTTGCTTAATAACTAATATGTAATTTCTTGATAAAATTGTAGCTTTTGTTGTACATTAAATTTGTGCGTTTATTTAGATTTCAGAAAATTCAACATTTATTTTTATGTCTGTGATGTTACTAAATAGATATTTATTAGAATAATATTCACTTCAATGATTCTTTACTTCATATGTAATTTCAAATTCATTTTTTCTTATATCTTTTTTGTTTTTTTAAATACATGTTGCTTATGTGTGAAAGAAAAGTTGAATCCAAGTTTAGGGGAACATACCAAATCCCTATACTATATTACATAAAGTTCTTGCCATAATGTTAGCCTGTGATATTTTTCTGGTTTTTAAATTGTTAAAATATTATATGGTTTTAAAATTATTTAATCATGTTATCTGCAATTTTTAATAAATTGATTAATGTGAACCATGTGATTAATGAGTAACCAAGTAATTTTTATTTACCTTTACCTTATTTCCTAAAACAGAAAATTATGTTTACAAACTGGATGTATGGAGATCATTTCCAAAAATCAAATATAAAATGCTGATGGGTCCCTAAACTTGGATTTAAAAAAAAAAAAAAAAAAAAATGGTTAGTAAAAATCACTGAATGGGTGTTTGAATAGGTTAGGTTTATTTTTATAATCTAATCTATTTGGATTCCTTTTCAGTTGTAATTTTTATATGGTTAAATTTCATGGGAAAAACCTTTCATCTATATTTATTGTATATACATCAGATAATATGCAGTTTTTTAAAAATTAATATATAACTTAAAATATATTAATTTATTTTACATTTAAATGCTTTTATTTCATTGATGTATAACTATGCCATTTTTAATAAATAGTACAGTGCTAAAATGCATTAATAAAGATAATTATAGTGAAAATAAATGCAAGATGATATTCGCTAAAGTAGTTTATTTTTAAACAAATCAAAATCTTTTGGCACTTGTTAAAAATGTTAAAAGAATTTTATTGACATTTTGTTTGAATTTTATTAAATCAAACATATCAAAGCAAAATCATTTTAAATTTAATTTAAATATTTTTAACAGACAAGTATCACAGGGATTTTACTGTTAGTAACTACCAATTTGTAAGGATTAAGTATTTTGCCTTATGTTGTTCCAAAAAATATGTAAGTGAACCATCATATATATATATATATATATATATATATATATGTAATATTAAAATCCCTTATTTAAGTATTTTAATATTAATTTAAGAACTTTTGTTCATAAAGTGAGTTCGGGGTTTGCGCGATAATTCTGATTTTCCCTCCAGACACGCTATAGACTTAGTACAGCCTCTGTCTGGACTACTTTAGCCAATAGTTAGCGAGTTCTCTTTAAACATGGGTATTTTGAATCACGTGATCAATTATGCTTAGGGATTATTCGTAATCTTTTAGTTTAGGAATCCCTACTTAAAAAGTATGTGCGGGACCAGATGATCTGTGTGCACGAAGCTGTAAAGCTGTCTATCTGTTGTATGGATTTCATGTTTATAACCAGAAATAACTGTATTGTAATTTTGAATGAGTCTCGCATATATATTATTTCAAGTCGGTAGGATGTGCTTGCGCTGGGAAAACGATGAAAAAAAAAAAAAAATTTTTTTTGTGTGTTTTTCGATCGGCTGAGTATAAATGACATATGATTATACTAATCGTTTCAAGTTAGTTAGTATGTGATGAACAAACGAATATGCACAGCTATTCGGTTTGGAGAGAAAATTCTGTTTGCTGCATGAATTGTGAGAATTGCTGCTTGAAAATGATTCTGATGGGACTACAAACATCCATGCCACACAGATTAACTAAAAGTGACATATTTGGAATTACATCATGTTTCTGTTGTTTTCCATTCGGGTCAGATGATCATCACGAATGTGACTAAAACTAATTTCGGTTTCAGTGACAAAAGACTATTCGGTTTCAGTGACAAATGGAAAATTTTCGAATATGAACTTTCCATGAATGTGTAGCTTAAAAACGAACAGTAATTGTTGTGGATAACTTTTACGAAGAAAGCGTTAATTATAATTTTGTTTTATTTTCAGTTTCGATTTGTGTATTATGTGCATATTTTTTTCTCTTTCTTTTGAAATGTGAATTTTTTTATTTAATATTTAAAACGTGTGTATCTGTTTATATCAAAACCAAAATTTTAAAGTTGATGAGTTCAGAAAAAACGAAAATGTTCGACACTGAAATTATCGAATTGTTGCTACAAATAACGTTACAGCGAAAGTAATTCCATAGAACAGAACAATTATCAGACATATGTAAAAATATTAAAGAATAATTTTCTTTCAAACAATTGTCAATGTATTAATATAAATTTAATGAAGAAAATTAATCTCTAAATTTAGTGCCAATTCTTTCGAAAATGTTAATGTGGGTTCAACATTTGAAAACGTAGCTAAAATGTTACCTCAACGAAGCAAAAGTTTATTTTTGCAAACGTTCTTTACAGGACACTTTACTGTACAAAAAAAACGGAAGTAAATGTTACTGTAAAATTAAAAGTCTGCTCTGAAAATTTACCGCCGATTCGAATTCTGCTATTGCACGAATGCTTCAGGCGACTAAAAGACAGTAATGTTTGAATATTTTCTACACATGCGTGAAATAGGAAACTTTAATTGATGATGCGGCTTTGATGCATTATATTATCAACGATTAAAATAAACCGGAAAACAAAAGTATTTTATACATGTAGACAAGGGGTCAACGGTGAATATAAATTATATGAAATTGCGGAAAGTTTAAATGTTCTTATTGAGGAAATGGAAAACATACAAATAAAACAAACTAAGGGACTAATAAAGCTTAACAAAACATGCAATCTTCATCTTAAGGTGGGCAACATAGTTAAACCGGCAAAGTTTCTTGTACTTGACACCGATTTACCATATGCCCTTCTAGGTTTAAAAAGTTGCATTGATTTTGCTTTGGAAATAAATTGTGCAAAACAGGTTGTTGTGCAGAGAAAGAAAAGCCTGATCACCTTTTCGAACTCTGATTGCAACAATTTGTCGTTGCATATTATGCCTGAAAATCCTGTTGGGCCAAATAATAGTCACTTAGAAAAAATAAATACAATAAGTCAAGGAAAAAATATAAAAGAAAGTGTTAAGGGAAAAGAAAGTAGAGTTAAGATACAGGTAAACAAAGAAAAAATTGCGAGTAAAGAAAGTAAACAGAAATGTAAATTTGATAAAAAGAAAAGTAAAAAGCCTGAATTTTTCAGTTCTTCTGAGACGGATCTTGGTGATGGGTGCACACATTGTCAAGATCAGGTTGAGGAAAGTTATGAAATTTCAGAGACTAAGACACAAGGCGAGTTAAAAGAAATATTAGGAAACTACAAAGATATTTTTGCTACCAGTAAATATGATGTAGGAAAAATTAGGATAGAACCGCAACGCGTAAGGTTAACGTCGGACTTGCCAATTTCGTTAAGACCGTATAAGACCTCACCAAAACAGCAGGAGGAAATAGACAATCAAATTAAAGAATTATTGAATGCTAATATAATTAAAGAGAGTTCATCACCTTATTGCGCCCCAGTTACATTGGTTTTCAAAAAAGATGAAAATAAGAAAAATAGATTGTGTATAGATTTCAGAAAGTTGAATCAAATTACTAAATCAGATGCAGAACCTTTGCCCCTCATTGAAACCCTAATAGACAAGTTGGTTCAAAGTCAATATTTTTCAAAATTAGATATGGCCTCGGGTTATTGGCATATACCTATTCATCCAGATGACACAGAAAAACTTGCGTTCGGGACTCATAGCAGTGGTCTGTATGAGTGGCAACGTCTGCCTTTCGGGTGGAAAAACGCCCCTAGCATCTTTCAAAGAACCATCCGTAGAATTCTAGCAAAACATAAGATTAACTTTGTTGCTAACTATTTCGATGACATAATCATATTTTCAGAAAGTTATAGTAAACATTTAGAACATCTTCAAGAAATTTTCGAAATTTGCAGGAAAGAAAACATTAAATTAAAATCATCTAAATGTTCATTTTTGCAAACTAAAATTAACTTCTTGGGATATGAGATTTCCAACGGGACTGTCTCTCCAGATAATCACAATCTTGAAGTAATAAAAAATTTAAAACCACCTACCAATGTTAAAGCTTTGCAACGTTTTCTAGGTTCAATTAATGTATATCATAAATTTATTAACCAGTATGCAAAAATTCGTACTCCATTAAATATGTTGTTGAAGAAAGAAATTCCATGGCAATGGACTGAAGAATGCCAGAATGCTTTTGTAACTTTGAAAAATTTATTAATTTGTAAACCAGTCTTGAAAATTTTTGATCCTAAAAAGGAAATTCATCTTTTTGTTGATGCAAGTTTAAATGGTGTAGGAGGAGTTTTGAAACAGCCCGATATTTCTGGTGCCTTACATCCGATAGCTTTTCATTCCCGCTCATTAAAAGATTATGAAAGAAATTATGCCATTACTGAACTTGAATGTCTGGCTATCGTGGATACATTAAATAAGTTTCACCATTATCTTTTCGGACAAAAATTTACCATACATACAGATCATGCGGCGTTGATGTGGCTCAAAAATGTAAAAAATTTAAAAGGTCGTTTGTTCCGCTGGTCTTTGCAATTAAGTATGTATGAGTATGATATTAAATACCAAAAAGGTTCCACAAATGTCGAGGCTGATATGTTATCTAGAGATGCAGTTGAAACTGATGTTAAAAGCAGTAAAAGTAGTTTAAATCATGTTTCGCACCTTTTAGCATTAAATGAAATTCAAGAAGCTCAAATAAAAGACAATTTATTAGGAAATTACATTGAAATTAATAATATTCTATGTCTCCGTAAAAAAGGCTTTACTAAGATAGTTGTTCCGTTTTCGTTACGATTGAAGCTTCTCCAAATCGCGCATGAAAAATTCGGCCATCCCGGTATTCAAAAAACTATTAATCTACTTACTCCTGTCTATTATTGGCGAAATATTACATCAGATATTTCTAACTACATTAAACATTGTCATACGTGTCAAATTAATAAGAAAAAAAGACAGAAAAGGTTTGGATTATTGCAAGAGGTTCCTCCGACAGACCAACCTTTTGAGTGCTTAAGTTTAGACACCGTGGGAGGATTTAACTATTACAATTCAACAAAAAAGTACTTACATTTAGTCATTGACCATGCTACGCGTTACATTTGGGCTTTTCCATCCAAAAGTGTAACAACAGAAACTTATACTAATTGTCTAAAACAGATCTTCCAAGTTCAAACCCCTAGGAAAATATTAACGGATAGGAATGCAGCTTTTACTTCATCAAGATTTAGAAGGTTTTTAGAACACCATGATATTAAGCAGTTGCTCACTTCTGCTCATCACCCTCAAACAAATGGAAAAGTTGAGAGAGTAAACCAAACGATAGTAACTAGATTAAGATGCAAAGTTAATAACTCCTCAAGTAAAATTCCTTGGACTACCGTATTAAATAAAGTAATAAATGAATACAATCATACCCCACACTCTGTGACTCAGTTTACGCCAGCTTACTTACTCTTCGGAGTATTACCTTATGAACCGCATATAAACAAACAAAATTTTTATCCTCCAGTAGATGAAGCGAGGAAACTAGCAAAAGAAAGGACAATAGGTTATCATAAAAGAAATAAAGTAAGATATGATAGTCGTTTTATAGAATCGACATTTAACATTGGAGATCTAGTTTTATATGAAGAATTTCAGTATCCAAACACTAGGAAGTTGACGCCACCATATTCAGGTCCTTACACAATTTTAAAACAAGTTTCTGAAGTTAATTACGAAATCAATAGACCAAATTTTCAAACTAAACAAGAATCTGAAATTGTACATGCTTGTAAATTAAGGTATTACTATGCCCCAGAAAAATTGAAATTGTATCATGAATAGTAATAATTATTCTAAGACATCTAAATTTTGTAATATGTTAATTTTATTATGATCAATTATGTAAAATTTCATAATATGTTAATTTTGTATAAATGTTAACTTTATGCTGATCATTATGTAAAACTTTGTAATATGTTATTTTGTATAATTGTTAGTTATCTTTTTCACAAGTGGGGATTCCTTTTTATGTGATATAATTTTTATGTAAATATTTTGATGTAAAAAAGGATTACGAATAATGTTATTGGGGGGGATGTAATATTAAAATCCCTTATTTAAGTATTTTAATATTAATTTAAGAACTTTTGTTCATAAAGTGAGTTCGGGTTTGCGCGATAATTCTGATTTTCCCTCCAGACACGCTATAGACTTAGTACAGCCTCTGTCTGGACTACTTTAGCCAATAGTTAGCGAGTTCTCTTTAAACATAGGTATTTTGAATCACGTGATCAATTATGCTTAGGGATTATTCGTAATCTTTTAGTTTAGGAATCCCTACTTAAAAAGTATGTGCGGGACCAGATGATCTGTGTGCACGAAGCTGTAAAGCTGTCTATCTGTTGTATGGATTTCATGTTTATAACCAGAAATAAACTGTATTGTAATTTTTGAATGAGTCTCGCCAATATAATATTTCATATATATATATATATATATATATATATATATATGTTTTATTTAATCAGAGGAAATCTATTTTATATAAAGGTTTACTGATGAGTACATGCTTTAGTTTCTATTCATTGCAATAAAAAGATAAATTGGTTAGCTAACAATTTAAAATATTTTTAACATACAACGATAATTCAATCAATATTTTCTAGTTATAATTTAATTACTAAACAGATTTCAATAAGAAAACAAAATTTTAACCATTTGCCAATTTAATTTTGACCGGATATCATTAATTTTAGTCAGAATCTTCTAGTTGAGATTAATTTTCCTGATAAGTAAAGTAATAAAACTTGAACTACTGTTAATTTATTCAACAACTTTAACCCTTGATTGTTGACTATGATCTTGAATGGTTAGCATTGACACCAGGTAGCTTGTATTCCAGGTAGTTTGTGGGCTTGAATCCCACATTTAAAATCCTGTGATGTTTTTCCTGTGAAAAAAGTTTAGATTTCATAAAGTATTAAATATAATTAGGGTTTTCCTTTTTGCCACTCACTTTCCTGTCACTCTTGATAGCTGATATGCCACATATTTTTGCGATTACCCCTTGAGGGGTGAATATTTTGCTGTTATATTAGAGATTCCATCGCATGCCATCGAATCCTTTATTATATGGTCTAATTGTTCGATAGAATATTTCCTTGCCTGTTATTTCTTTGAGAACATATTTTCTTCACAACACAAAACATTTGACACAGATTAATATAAAAATTACAAACTTATTTGTCACATCTTATTGACATGTCTTGATAGTCAAATTATTACAAGCATTAGGGATGCTTGTAATAATTTGGAATTGACTTTAAGCAGGAAATCCCAGTTTCAATACCCCTTGAGTAGCAAAGAAAGTAGATCAAAGAGCCCTGAACTATAACCAAAGTGAATATCTAAGTGTAAAGTACCCTGTATATAAATTTACAAATCAAAATCTCTTTGCTTTTCCAGTATATCACATATGATATGGATATTTAATGATTTATACACTTGCATATCAAATGTGATACACAATGAACTATGTTTTATGTACAAACTTTTATATATTTTATATCACTGAGTATCACATTTAATTATACAAGTGTATTAAGCATTAGATGTATATATCATATGTGATATTTATCATATATTTTATATCACTGAGTATCACATGTGATTATACAAGTGTATTAAGCATTAGATGTATATATCATATGTGATGAACAAGACAGAAAAAAAATCTTTGCTAAGAATTATTATAAATCTATATGAAAAACTGGTTAATTTTGATCAATAGGTATTTACTTATTTTGTGTCAAGTAATCAGAATCATACAAAATAGAAAAATACAATAAGCAAATAAATTTCATTAAATTATAAAGTTTGATCACAAATTTGAACAATGAATTTTGTTATAATTGACTTTTTAGAACCAAAATTACTATTTAAGATAAAAAGAAGGCAATTTTTGTTTATAAGTTGACTTACTTTTAAATTAATACCTGCTCTCTAAAATATAAACAAGTCAAAATGTTTTTGCAATTTTAGATTTTTATAATGGTCTTTAGAATGGGATAATTCAATTCTTTTATTCCCTATGTTATGCCTATCTAAATTTGAAAA
>CM063507.1:32833324-32908064 GCA_032207245.1 Pardosa pseudoannulata
GAAAATTCACAAAAATAAGCTAGAATCTGGGAAACTATATTTGGAGTATGATTGATGTTTTAATAGCTATATATAATTTTTCGTTACTGAAATGGACCAATAGAAAATTACATGCTGTTGCAAAATTGACATTACAGCCAGGCATGAAAGTAGACAATGACAAAAAAAACTAAACTCTTCCGGGTGATGATTACATTTTCTCTTACATAACTCTTTTTCACAATATGATTCAGTACTACATACAGGAATGTTGCACTCCTTCAAGCATTTTGGAGCAATTTTCAGAGCAGGAAAACAAAATTTGTAGTGAGAGAACGAATTTTCGTAGCAGCCAAAATGCAGATTTGGAGCAGGATAGTGATTTTGTAGCAGTTAAACTAACAATTTAAAGGATAAACTGTAGTTTTTGAGGAGTCTGCCTAATAAGTTAGAATGATTGGTTGGTAGCTTTTGGAGTAGTCAAATATTCAATAATTGATATGGTTTGTTGGTTTGGTACATGCAATATATAGTACGTTGAGCCAATCGGAATGGAAGTGAATCAGTATGCGTAGTCATATCTCCGCCAACGTACATCTCAGCGAAAACATGCAGTAGAAGATACTGATTTCGACCAGGATTGCACCCCTCCCCCCATTTTCCAATCACGATTTCTCGATGGATTTGCATCGATCTCAGAAACAGTCCTAAAGGCTGTCAAAAAAGCGGATTTCCGCTTAAAAGGGGAAAACTTTCATGCCTGCATTACAGCACTATATTGGTTAACATTACCATTTCTGACAAAAGCATCATTAGGAAAACACTATTTCAAAAGTGATTCTTACGCACATGTGTGAAATTATATGTATTATAATTTCATACTATGTACAATAATTTCATTATATGTATTATAATATCCTAATTATATGTATTATAATTTTATACAGTGGTACCTGTTCATTTTCCAGCAAATAATTTGATTATCTTCTGTGTAATATGAAGGAGGTATTGCTAAGTTCTTACATTTCAAGAAACAGGCTAAGCAGATTAAAATAAGTTTAAGAGAAATAATTATTTTTTGTGAAAAGAGAATAAATCTTACGTGAAAAATGAGGATAACTGTCCATTATGAAATTCATCTTTCCTTAATTTTGTTTCATTATTATTAATGTTGAAAATTCCCTTATTCTTACTTATTCAAACCTATAGATCAAGTGAAAGCCCTCATGTTTGTATACTTTATTTAACATTTAAGACTTGTGAAAAATATGCTACCATATTGATTAAATTTGAACTTAAGGTATTTAATACTAAAGATGTAGTCAATAGGGATTTAGCCAAATACTTACTTTTCAAAAAAAAAAAAAAAAGTTTCACTTTTAATTTTAATTTTGTAACTAAAATAATTTTCAACCCTAAAATTAAAAATGAACTAAATATTAATATAATAAATATTAAAAAAATTGCTTTTTTAATATTCATACTTAAAAAAATTCTCAACAATTTGATGTATTTTATATTATTATAGAATTATGTTTTAAATAATTATATTACTATACATTAATAATTATAATTATATAATCATATTTGTACTGCATATTATTTGTTTAAGTATCCCTGCTTAAGATGTTATATTTATATGCTCCCAATTTCATTCATATATTTTAAATAACAAATATAAGGCTGGTTGCACACAGTGGATTTTTTTACTGAGCGGAGAATTTGCTATCATCAATTAACAAAATCAACCAATCAACATTGTTCAGCAACGGTAAATTCTCCACTGTGTGTGCAACCAGCCTAACAGTGGGATAACGGTAAATATGATAAAAAGAAATCAAACATGAATTCTTAGAATTAAAAAAATATTAAGGTAAGTTAAAATAATCATTATTTTTATTTTTCTGTTGTCTATATTTTTCTGAATGTCAAAACAATTTTAATTATTCTTGAAAAGTTTAAATTGTTTTAAAAACATACAAAATAAATTTACTCTGACTGCTCATCCCATGATTTCCACGGGCAATTCAAATGTAGCAAAATTTGCTCATCCCGCCATTTTTGTGGGCATGTGTTTTTCTTCCTTTTTTAAGAAGCACATTTCGCCTTTTCACCATTTAACCAGTGGAATAAATTATATACAGTATTAGACATTTAATTAGGTAATAAATAGAAATATATGACTAGAACTATAGTCATATTAGATAATAGAATTATAGATAGACAGGTTTGACTGTATAAGCATACTATCTCGAATCTCTTGGGAGTAAATAAAAAATTCGAGATAAACAGGTTTTGAGATACACAGGTTTTATGAAAATAGACTTAGAAAATTTCTTTACACAATACAAAAGATTGAAAATTTGAAGTACTTTTAGTTTTATTTACACACCTTACATAAAGTACGTTAGGAGTTTTTGATGCAAAACTTTTTTAGACTGGACAATTTTTTGTAGTTTTGACACAGTGGTGAAACAATCCTTATCATTATTTTCTTGGGATTCAATGACTTTTTCTGCTTTTTTTTTTTGGCGTAACAACTCTTTCTACATCGATGTTGTTCTCTTTGTCATGATCCTCTTCATCCTCAGAAGTTCCCAGAACGTTTTCTAATATTTCGGAATCAGTTTATAATGTTCTGCTCGTTACCACTGATTTATCTATTTCTATAAAATCTTTAAATGAAGTGTCACTATTCAGTTTTTGTCTGATAATTATACATTCCTTTGGGTTTTCATCAGTTTCCTCTTCAGTTTCTTTTAGATGATGTTCTCAGACTGTGCATTTTTAGTACAATTCTCACCCAGTCCCTGACCAAATAACCCCTCGAGAGAGAAAACCAGAAGTGTATTTCCTGGAAATGGGAACTTGTGCGGTTGTCAATGCAATAAGGCTCTAAACTGGAATGTTGTGTTTCTTAAGAAAATTCGAGATAGACAGGTTTAGGAAAAAGATAATTTGAGATAGGTTTGGAAAATACGTTAAATTTTTATTTGAAATGTAGGGAAATTGAAAAAAATCGATATAGACAGGTTTTCGAGATAAGCAGGTTTCGAGATAGACAGGTTTGACTGTATATATATACTTAACTATGCCACAAAGAAATAAGCAATTTTTAAAGAGATCTGTTTACAAATTGAGCAGTCAGAGGGTTAAAATACAGATTTTTTTAAAAATTGTAAAATAACACTATATATCTACGAGAATACATTTAGAGGTTAAAATAGATTTTTGAATGAAATTCAGATTAAAATATTTTTCATAATTTCTTTTCTAAGTTTTCCTACTTAAGAGGTTTTAGTCTTTTAATTTCTTCAAAAACTTCAAAAGTGAGTACTACTGTATTCATATTATCAGGGGAAGAAAGTCTGATTCTTGATTCAAATTTTATTCAGACTTCTATTTAGCAAACTGCATATATTTGTATTTTAATATAATAGGTTCCAATACTTATCTAATTACATATTTGTGCATCAGAAGTAAAAAGCACTAAGTCTCAAATTCTACAGGAGAGCATAATAGATATTATACAGAATTATTTGTGCTGGAATGTTTTTAGTGAAAAGCCGTAATCAGGGTTCCCACTCTTTTTCCAGAACAAAAATTAAGGAATTTCTAAGGACCAAAGTAATTTTTTATAAGGACCTACTTGAAATACATGGCATAACAACATAAACCCTACTTCCTGAGGAACATATTTTATTGATTATGAACCAGACAAGGCATGTTCAAGAAATGCCCTACAATATTTCAGAATTAAGTTTTTAAAAATGCCTAAAAATTAATATAAGATAAATCTATTTGACAAAAACTTATTTTGAAAAAAAGTTTTTAATGATCAAACTAAAAATAAGTTGTGAATAAAATACGATATTATAAACAGTACTTTCTCAGGTGTAAAAATGACTGATATATATATATATATAATTATATATATTCGCTGATTATACCTGACGTTGTCTGGGAAAGAAGAAAGTTTTAGACGTTTCTACAACATTCAATGCAAGGAAAATTAAGCTTCCATAAGTAACTGAAATATCTACACCCCACTCCCATCTTCCATGCTTCGTTTAATTAAAATCTGCATGACTTAGCTATTAGGAAAGGGCAGCTGATTTTATTCTTTAAACCTTTTCAGTATGCGAAAAATTATTTGTCAAATAAGTTTTCTAGCTCATGACCATAAAAAGTACTAATAACCTAAAAGTATTTTAATAATTTTTTAATGATATCACGGAAAGCAATTCTGAATTACTACAATAATACACTGAAAACATATATGTATTTTAAGATTATCTTTATTATTCATACTGCACTTTTGGCTAGAAAATGTAAAAGAATGTTATGAACATTAACAAATATTTTTATATATTCTTATTAATATATATTCTTTGACCAGTACTTATCACCTGTACTGGCATTCTTAGAACCGGTTTTGGGCAAATATAATTCCGAACTTACAAAACTGGAAAGTTAGGAGACTATGGCTAAAACTGATAGGAAGTGAAGAAAGCGTATCGTGCCAATGGAGAAATTGATTGAGTTCCAATTTAAAAATTAAGGAGTTTTTAAGGACAATTGATGATAAGTAGTTTTATGAGCCCTTAAAATTGAAAGTTAGAATTAAGGAGTTCTTAAGGACTTTTAAGGACCATGGTAACCCTGGTAATGTTAGATTTTCCAATAATTAATAATGTGAAATTAATCCTAAAATTTTTATTGGGTATTTTATATTATAAAAATAGAGTTTTGAGACTAATAACACTATTTTCTTTCAGTTTTGTTCAGTCCATCAGTATGGAGTTTCTCTTATCTACCTGGTGAAGGAACAGAAAACTTAGCTATTGCTGCAGGAGGATTCTCTCACTTCTCTTAATGTGATCAATTTAGGGGATTTAAAATCTTATTTAATATATATATATAAAAGAAACATTATAAAAAGATTTATTTACAAAGATAATTCTAGATACAGAAATAATTATGTAGAAACACTTTTCTTCTTCTTTTTCTTTTTTAGTGAATTCTGTATTTGCTTCCTGAAAGAAAATTGTAAATAAAGCATAAGAATAAAAGAATAAAAATGGGGTTTTTATTTTAGATTCATAAACACTGTTTATTTGGGGGGTTTAAATAAAGTCAAGTCTTAAGGTATCCGTCTAAGTTAGGAGAACTTTTTTTTTAAAATGTAGAAACTAGTTCATGTTTTTACATTTTTAGATTTATTTTTTATATTATCATAGAGAATTCTTTTTAAAAATTTATTTCTGGAGAAGATTTTATAAAATTCCTAATAAATGAAGAAAATTTAGTTAAAAAAAAATTGGGTTTTTTTAAAAGGTCTAATTTTTTAATAAATTAAATTATTTCAATATTTTTTATGATGCAACACATTTCTTATACACTGAACTAGTGAATCACCTAAAATCTTTGCTTAATTTACATTTGGTAAAAAATTTTGGTCCTTCAAAATCATACACATTGAATTTTCATTACTTTTACATCTAACTATGAGTGTGACATCATTAAAAATTATCCAAATTTAAAGCTTTTAGGTTATTTACTAGTAAATACTATCAAAAGCATTCATAATAATTTTCAACAAAATATTTTAAGAACTTTTTGGAAAATCACATTTCAAGTTTCAACATTTTATTAAAAATACCATTCTGAGAAAAACGCATTTGAAGTTTATGAAAGCAACTTTAACTATTAAAAAATTAAAACACATGTCCTCACACTTTCTAATTGCCAAGTTGCTAATTATTAAAAATACTAGAAAAATATTTAAGAATACTAATATTTAAGAAATAATTAATAAATATTTAATAAATATTTAAGAAATATTTAGAAAACTAATCTTCATAAAAATTTAAAGTTCGTCCAAAAAAAATGATCTTTAAAAGACTTTTAATTCACAACTTCCGTTTTGTTTTGACAGCTGTAACTTTTGTTTAAAATGCCATAAAGACAAAACAAAAACATATTTATAAGCCTTAAATTTGAAATTTTACTATAGAGAAATAAAAAAAAAATTATGATATTTAGCAAAAAATGACTTTTTTAACGTAGACGACGGATGGATACCTTAAGGGGAAATGGAATGAGGACTGAAAAATGAATCCATTATTGCCAAAATTATTTTTATGAATATTTTAAATGTTAGTTATTATAGACTTCTATTAAAAAAAAATTAAATAAAAATAACAATATGTCTTCATTAGTAATAAATTGTAATTTTAAACACCAGAACATGTTATTTATTTAAAATGAAAATTTTTTAAATAAGAGATTTGCTATCTTATCTAAACACAATACTGTGTTTATAATAAATGACTATTTGTTGTGATTGCAGTTGATACACCAGTTGAAAAAGTTAGTTCATATGTTAGATTAAAAAGATCGTAAAATGTAGGCACAAATAATTATGAGGAATCTTTATAGGATTGATATCAAACTTCATTAAAAAACAAAAATTCTGCAAATTATTTTTTAACTGTCCCATAAAAAATGATGCCAGGCATTAATGGGTGGAGGAAGTAATGTTGATTCTAGAAATAAGTAGTTTACATAGTTTCTGTCTTTGTGTGATGAAAAATTTTAAATTATACCTCTTAAAAATTATCATTCCCATTTAGTATGAAATTAAATGTTACAAACATTTTGTGGTCTATAAAAAATTATAACTTCATTACACATGCATTTTTAGGCCAATTATACTAGTTTATATTCTATTCAAAGTATTTACATAAAAGTTTGCAACAAATTTGAAAATAAATTTATTTTAAATACTACATACATTGAAATAAAAAAATCTTTTTGTACTGTTATACAAAATGCATTTATAGACCACTATGTGCACATTTTATATCAAAATCCTCATATGCAACATTAGTTCCTTGTTAAAAGTTAACATACAATACAACTACATATGGCTTCATTAGTAATAGCTGAAAACACCCCTATGTCCTTAAATCAATACATAACAATAAGTCTTTCTACAAAGCAACAGTTTTTTAAAAAATATAATTGCACCTTACAATAGTTCAAGGATATAATGAAGCAGCAGTTATATGTTATCCTAATTAAAAGTTAATTTAATACTTGAATTTTACAACAAACAACCACAACTACATTTTCCCTATTTTTTTACTGGTAATTATAAGAAATTGATTTTTTATTGTTACATTAAATTTCCTAACCTTTTGTATTGCTCTAATTTCAAAACTAAATATTAAAATTTTTTTTTTCCTTTTGAATTAATTAAATGTCCTTTAAAAAATTTTCATCAAAATTGCATCAATTTTAATACCAAGGATATTAAAATTTATGTTTATTCTTTTTCTTTTGAATTAATTAAATAATGTCCTTTAAAAAATTTTCATAATAATTGCATCAATTTTAATACCAAGGATATTTATCTACCCAAGATGAGGCATTTTTTCCCAATCCCAGTCTACTGTACTACAGATTTACTGTCTTGAAGAGTAGGAACTACTCTCCAAGAAGTATGCTACAAATGTGAAAAATAAATTAGTTTTCTCTCATTACATGTGATTTTTTTATTTGAAGGAGAATTAACTTTATTTTAAGACATTTCAGAACCTTCATTATTATTATTATTAACATGGTTTCCGCACACCTGGAAAGTCATGGATTTAGACAATGGATTAATTTTGTCATGGAAAGTCTTGATTTTTCAAGCAAAATGAGTAAAGTCATGGATTCCCTAAACTACCGATTAAAAAAATGCATTGAATTGTTTAATACTATTTTTACTTGTCATTTGACTGAAGTTACTGAGTTTGGTGTTTATGTATTATCCTATTGACCCTATTGCCAAGTAAAATTTGTTCACCAAGGAAACTCAAAGCAACAAAGCTTAATGGGTGGGTAAATGTATATTATTCTGGTTTTTTTCTTAAATTGTAGATTAAAATTTTATTAATATTACAATAATTATTTTTTAATAAAAATTAGTTAAGATTTTTGCACAAAATATAAGTTTATCTCTAGGGATATTGTATATAAACATTATAGGGTTATATTTAGCTATTATTCATGGTCACCTGGATAATACCAAAGTACCCTGAATTCAAATTGGAAACATTTTGATTGAAAAATTGCTATAGGATTAAACTTAGGTAGGTAGATACAACAATTTATTTTTATGTGAGTTTATTAACACTTATAAAGTAAGTTTATAGTTTTTTATGATAAAATTCCTGTAATTTCTCTAAAAGCATATATTTTATTTGTATGTACATTGAAAGTTTTATTCATATATACTTTTAACGAAAGCTTTTTAAAGTCATGGAAAATGATATGCTAAATCAGGGAAAGTCATGGATTTGAAAAATTTTATTTTGGCAGATACCCTGTATTAAGAATATTAGGATTCAGAACAAGTGTGACTCCTGACTATATACAACTTTAAATTTTAATCTGGAACTTCGGGAGAAAAAAAATTTAATAATTCACAAATCCATTATAAAATGTATTACCTTTTCCAGAATTCTTTTTTAAGTTGAGTTGGTTTAAGGTTAGATATCTTTTGCCTCTTGATAGGCCTAACAGGTTCAGATTTATTTTTCCTACAGTGAAAAAAGCAAAGTTACTCACAATTTTGATTAATTACTATAAATATTTAAACACAAATAGCAAGCATTATGTAAATACAGTTGACAAGATATAAATTTGCAAATAGACAAAATAAACATACTTGGGTGCTTTCTTCAACTTCATGATATAATCTGGAACATCACAGCCAGCATTTTTCATGACTTGTGCTATGCTAAAAAAATACAATATTATTTCACTTTCAAGTTTAATAAATTTAGAACTGAAACATACATATAGTTAGCAAAATAACAAATAATTATTAAGAATTTGGAAAAACTAAATATAACTCCTTCATATCATAAGCATTAACAAACACACACAAAAAAAAAAAAAATGCTGTGGTTAAAATTATGTAATTTTCATTAATTTTCTTGCATTATGGAAAATTCAACTGACAAGTTGTACAATAAATTGCTTTATTTCCAGCATTAATAAATTTAATAAGCACTCCCTTTTAACTCATCTATTTTTTTACATTCATATACAGCTTAGTCTGAATTAACCAAAACGTTCTGGAATTTTCTTTGCAATAATCATGTACACTCAAACCTGTTTTTGTGCGATTTTTTTTTTGTGCGGTAAATAAAAATTTCAATCAAATTGAACATAATTGACGAAGTTATCAAAGTTATCAATAATAACATCGGCAGAGATGGGTTTAATAGTTTTAGTGAAAATGATCTCGAAATGATTCAGGATAACACCGTTAGGGAAGATGTTACTGATGGGCAAGAAGAACCCGATCATGTGACAGCAGATAAAATCTATGCAGGACTCCAACTCTGTCATAAAATAGAATGTCATTTTCTTGCAAACGATGTTAATTTTGAAAGAACTTCAAAATTCCAAAAGGAGCTTCAGTCGTGCATATCTGTCTACCAGGACATATACAAGCGTCTAGTGAAACAACAGTCATCGCAAAATCTAATCACTGACTATATGGTACCTGAAAAAAAGTCAACTCTAAACGAGTGCAAGATAGTATCTTCAAGTGACGAAAGCGATTTTGAACCAGTTTCTCACAGGAAAGTTCACATATTGTCAGACTGCGAAGGATAATGTTTATACGTTTTGAAAAGTTTTGTATGTGTAAAATAATCACATAATATGTAAATATAATATTTAAAAATGTTCGCAAGTGTATTAAAATCAGATTCCAAAACGTTTAGCGAAATTCCTGGTATGTACTAGTTATTTTGTAAGGTTTTGAGTTATTTTAAACATGAGACTTTTTTTTATGCGGTCCCTATTCACCGCATAAAATATTTTTTAATTGTGTTCCGAAAACTATATTTTATAGCTATTCGTGAAGTTTTGTGCAATTTTTTTTTTATGCGGTTCCTGTCCACCACACAAAAATAGGTTTGAGTGTAACTTCAACAATATATTGTAAAGGGAATAGAAGGGTAATTTGTATAGCTCAAATAATACAAGGTCAACAATAAATAGATATTTAAGTGGGATTTTTATTTGCTATTAGTTTTGGATAAACAAGTCTACTGTATTTCTAATTATTGTAAAACACCCGTTCAATCATTTTTTATAAAGATTGAGAGTGTATATTACCTTCGTAAATTGTTTACGTCATCAGTTGTAAAATATGTAATAGCTCTTCCAGTTTCTCCTGCTCTTCCTGTACGACCTGATGAAGATAAAGTAAAATTATAATATCTAATGTAATGATAAAAACAATTTTTACACTATATAGTGATATACTATCAAACATATATTAATATAATGTAAAAACTTATAACCAGGAGCAGTGACTTAAACATTTTATCTTTTCATAATTACTTTACATAACTTTTAGTTCAATTCATATGATAAACTCCATGTAAAGCATAACTGTTGAATTTAGCAATGCATTTTAAAGATATAAATAACCATCTCAATAAGTGAAACAAGGAAATAATTTATCAAACACTGTTCTGTACAACAGATCGCTAATTAACTGAAAACATTTCAAATATGTAACTTGTTAAACAGAAATCTAAAAAAAAAAAAAATCTTTAGAAAATAAAGTGTGTTTAGTTTCATCTATAAAAAACTATAACAAATGAAAAATAATTTTTAGAGCACACTTATTGAGTTAACAAGCAATATAATAACTTTTTAAAAGGAGTTTATATAAGAATGTGAATAATTCTTACAAAAAGCTCCACAGATTAAAAAAATAAATGAATAAAATTAGAATACATTTTTTGTTTGCTTTGGAATTGGATTGCTACAGTCAATTTTGTGCAACTTAACCACAACCCACTGCTTAAAAATGATTTTGAATGGCTACATGTATCCATGCCATCAGTGGGATTCAAACCTAAGTACCAAGCTGTTTGTTTTGATGTGTAGTGGTCAGATTTTGCAATTCTTAAATTAACGGACAGATCTACTTTTTCAATAAGCAGTCATTCTGAGAAACTATAAACATCAATGACAACAAAGGATTAAACCTGTGGACTTTGATCTTTTATGTAAATGGAATCATATGGAAAGAGAAATGTACTATTGTTAAATGTATATTCTTATTGAATGTAAACAAATAGTCAGACAGCTATCTTTCAGTATCACCAGGCTTGCAACTGCTGAGGTACTTTCAAAAAGGTGAGAAAAGTGACAAATAATACAGAATAAGTGACTAAAAATTGACTAAACATTGAAAAATAAAAATGCAATTTTTTTTCTCCTCTTGATTACAGATGCTATTATTAAGATTTTTCTATGTATTTTAACTCTAAATCAAATGATTCATGCAAGACATGATTTTAGCGTCAAATACAAAAAGGTTAAAATTTTTTTTTAACACAACTCAACATTGCTTTTTATTCAAGAAAATCTATAAATTAGATTTGAATACATACAATACATTAATTTTATAATCACAATTTTCTGCATATATTAATGATGTTTCAAGCTAGATTAGAGTATTTAAACAAAAAATTGTGAAGAAAAGAAAAGAAGAAATGTGTGCTTTGACGTAAATTACTTTAATGTATTAAATGTACATTTCAGTACAAATGTAGATTTCAGGAACTTCATTACGACTTTTTAAAATCACTAAATTCTGGAAACCATATGACTAATAACATTTTAATAAGAAAAATAAGATTAGCGCATCACATTTTTGGTCTTTTATTAAAATATTTTGTAATTAATTCAGATTTTCTCTTTTCAACAACAGACTTTTGCTGTGATACACCATGAAAAAAGTGACTGTTTACTTTAAAAAGTGACTAAAAGTGATCAATTGTAAAATAAGTTATTAAAGGTGAGAAAAGTGACGGAATTGCAAGCCTGTATCACTGATGCAAAAATATTTATAAACAGGAATGTCAATAATATTTCTTTTAAAATCCTCAGCAGATAGTAGCTCAGTCAGTAAAGACAACTATCTTATAACTGGAGAGTAGTTAGATCAAAACTCGAGCTGACCAAAGATATGATGTGTTAATAGCTCATGGGGCATGTAAAATAGGTTTGTGGTTAAAATTGTCCTGCAAGTTCTCAAATAACACCTCTAGAGGTGGACAGAGTTGCAAAAAACCTGATTTTTTTAAGAAAAACCCAACCCAGGTGGGTTTTTCTGGGTTTTATCGGAGTTTTATTGGGGGTTTGGTTTTAAGAGGAGAGGGCAGGGGAAGTACCTTATTTCAGAAAAGATTAAATTGCTAAAACTGATTATATTTTTATTAATTAGCTTAATATTCAAATTATAATTTAATTAATACAAATAAATCAGTGTAAAGACTATAAAAAAAGTTTACTCTGACATCACACACAAAATGTTACATATTGACATATACCACATATTTGAATGCTACTTTAACAAAGAATTACTTTTTATCTCTATTCTTTCTCCATTAAAAAAAAAACATTTTTGAAACTTTTTTGAATAAAATTTTTGTTAAAGGTAATAAGCAATCAGTGTGTAGCCAAAAAAACAGAGTCAAGTCCCAGGAACAAGGTAAGGTCATTTCTCAACAGTCAACACAACCTGTTTTTCACAATAAAAGAAGAGAAATTTCACACTATCCCTTTCTTCGTGATTAAAGAATTGAAAATTTTCTAAATTGTTATGTTGGATTTACCATAGATTTGAAAATATTTTTCTGAATTTTGATAGACTGTATACATAATTCCACAGAACAATTCTTTAAAATTGAAAGAAGGTAAAACTAAGATAACAGTTTCTGAAAATAAATAAATAAAAAAATCAATTTAAAAAAAACCAAATAAAACCCACTTTAAAGTGGGTTTTGCCCAGAAAAACCTAGGTAGGTGGGGTTTTTTTGCAACCTTGGGGGTGGCAAACCAAGTTTGGTCTTCTGCCTCTACATTATGAGTACCCAATCTTGAGGTTAAGTCAGTCTTCAACCCTAGTGGTTCCTCACTTAAAATGAAGCTGCATATTATCTTTAACCCTGGACCAGTCACTTATTGTGGCAAGGTCTATTGGACCTGGTGGAGGAAAACCTATACCAGTGGGGTTGAGTAACACAACCTCAGCAAATAATGAGAAGCTTTTGTAAATAATATAATTGTTTTCATTTGGTTTTGGTTAATGCCATAAATATAATTTAATCCAAAATTCACAATTGATGAATGGCATTTGTAATAAAAGAAACTGTATGGTTTAGTTAGGTGCACTGTGGTCTTTCATTTTTTTTCAACATTAGGGCTAATGAGGCTGGGGCCTACTGCTCAAAACTGATTCTAAAAAGGGGCGGAGCCTGATTATCACACGGGCACTTGGGGCACAAAAATTTAGTCGAGTGCTTGAAACACATATTAAGTGGGGGAAAATTGTAAACATATGCTACCATCATTAAGTTTTAATAAATTATTGTATGGGGTAATTGTGTTTGTCATGAACTCTATTGTTTCCTATTTACTTTAATTTTACTGTTATTTACCTGATAATTAATTCCCTCAACGAACCTGGTGCTCTTTCTATCCTATGAGTGATTGCATTTTTATAAGACAGATTATTAGCAATGTACCACTATAAACCATTAAATCATCTCATCAATTTAAATGATTTTTAATTCTATTATTATTTATTTTCTGCACACAGAGCTTGTGAATGTGACACGGTAAAAATAAAAAAAGGAGGTCACTCTAGGTCTTTGAAAGTCCTTAATTTTTAGCATGGCTAAACATAGATAATAATGATTACGTAAAATGAAAATTTGGTGTTTTTGATTTTGAATATTACTTTAATGCTAATTTCTTAAATCTGTTTGCTAATTCAATGTTATAATTTTTATATGACTGTAATTATAACTTGTCGCTATAAATTTGCATGGGGGTGGAGGGCACAAAAATTGGATTGTGCCCTGGGCACAAAAGTATCTTAGTCAGGCCCTGAAAAGGGGTATACATATTCATACCACTAGTGAGATTTAAACCCATGATCTTTGGTACTGAACAGCAGCACTCTACCCATTTCAAAACTGTTTTTTAAAAAAATGTACAGTTTAATGTCAATTGACAAAGAAATTTAGTCTTTATTTTCAAAACAAACTTCACTTTGACTGAAAAGTTCTTTACTTAAGACAAGGAAAAAAATACAAAACTTTGATAATAACAATGTAATCTTTCCTATATCATGAAAACACAAGAAATATAAGCTATTTTACAAATATAGTTAGAAATTTTGAAAAACAATAAAATTATATTATAACAACTCACCTATTCTATGAATATATGAAATTGCAGTAGTTGGAAAGTCATAGTTAATAACTAAATTCACTCCTTTGAAGTCAATACCCCTGGCCATTAATTCAGTACATATAAGCATCCAAACTTTCCCAGCAATAAAGTTTTGAACAACTGTATCTCTTTCTGCTTGTGATAAGTCAGCATGAATAACATCAACTCTGGCATTCTCATACATTAATTCTGTATATAATTCTTGAGCTCGTTCTTTACTTTGTACAAATATCAAAACAGGTGGCATAAATCCCTAAAAGAAAAAATGTACTTTACTGGAATAAAGGATAAATACTAAGATAAGTCTCAACTAGTGTAAATTTATGAAAGTGAGTGAGTAGCACATTTTATCAATAGTACTATAATTACCAAGGCATAAAATACAAATGTACATAAAGTCTCATTTTGTATATTGGATTAACTTTCTCAACAAATGGTCCACAAAAAAATTTTAGAGAAAAAAAAGCTTATTGTTTTTGCTGTCAAACTAAATAAAACTAACTGAATAATTAAGTAACTTCTTCAATTTAACTCAGATTAATGTTTTCGTGAATAATTAGAAACATGCAATATGATACAAAAATAACTTTTATTGAATAAAGGATATATATACTAAGATTAGTCTCATGAATCATATATACATTTATGAAAGTGAGCAAATTGCCCGCTATATTGATACTATAATTATCAATGCTTAAATTAAAAATGCATATAAGGTCTCATTTTGTACACGAGATTAATGCTCTTAACAAATGGTCCACAGGAAAGTTTAAAAAGATAAGAAATATTGCTTTTGATGACAAACTAAATAATTAAGTAACTTCTTTATAATTTAACTTTGATTAATGTTTTCTGTAATAGTTAGAAACATGCAATAGGATAAAAGATAATTATACCTTATTAGTTCCATAAACATTTTAAATTATATTTTTATATGGAATAGCAGTCTTTTTAGTGTGTGAAATGTGCATAACTTACATTTTACTTATTTTCAGAAAGACATCTGTGATATTTTATATGTGAATAAATGTATTTAGTAAGCTATTTAACAAATCTATTTCCTTACAAAAAATACAATATTTATAGTGGTCTATATTAGAAAATATACATTTTGTTGATTTACATTGCATTTATGATTCAGAAACACTGTCCTAGATGATCTTAGAGTAGTGGTTTTTGATTTTTTGGATTAAACATTTTTTAAGTTTCAGTTCCTTGCCAAAACTATTTTTTGGGATCAAACATTTTTTAAGTTTCAGTTCCTTGCTAAAACTATTGTAATACTATTCCATTTAAAGGGCTAAAGTAAGAAAATCTGCTTTGATTCAGTGTTATGTGTAAAATTTTTATTACTATTTTATATAATAAAAATGTATATATTGATAATTAATAACATCTGCAATACGTAAGTATGTGTTTTAAAATATCATTAAAGAATTAAATTTTTAGTTACATAATCTACACAATAGTGATAAATAGACATTAAACATCTAACATTTAGATTAAGTGTGACTTCATTTAATCAAGTAAAATAAAACATTTACAAAGAAAAGAAAATTTAAAAAATAAATAAAAAAAAAATTGTTTTGCTATTTTGTTCCCTTTTTTTTTTTCTTTTCAAACCCTGACACAAAACTCATTCTAGTGTTAACATTGCAGGTTAAATACAGCTGTATATAAAGTTATAAATACCTGTTTAATTAAATTTCTAAGAGCCAGTAGTTTGCCACCTTCAAAACCAACAAATAATAACTCTTGCTTGATACTTTCAACAGCAGTATTTCTAAAACGAATTTAAAAATAAATAAGGTTATGAAAATATGAATTTACTTTAAAAAAAGTATCATGTGAAATAAGATTGAGATAAAATCAGTAGTCATAAGTAGTGATTAATATAAAACTTTTAGATATGTTTTATTGTATATTGATTTCCCTGGTCTCACCTGCATAGGTTATGCAGATGATATCACCCTGGTAGTAGGGGGTAAATTTCAGAATACTGTTGTTTGCCTCATGAATACTGCCTTAAAAAGAGTTGAGAAATGGGATAAGGAGGTGAGTCTGACAGTTAATCTTGGTAAGACAAATATCACCCTCTTCACCAAGAAAAGAATTAAGGATATACCAGTGATGAGGTTATTTAACATGGAGCTGACCTATCAGAATGAGGTGCAATATCTCGATATCATCTTTGATAGGACTCTGATTTGGAATAGTCCTATCAAGCATTGCATCAACAAGGCCAAACATATATTCTGGGTTTGTAGGCATGCCATTGGATCCAACTGGGGTCTATCACCAAGGATAGCCCATTGGATCTATACCAGGTAATTGTACTGGTTGTAACCTATGAGTACATTGCCTGGTGGAGTAAGGCTTGTCAAGTCAGGGGAAGTCTTCAGAAAATGGCTACAGTCACAAAATACATGCACAAAATTTTGGTCCTGTGTTCATAACAGAGGCAGACATGCCAACATTCAGGCACCTCTGTCAGGAGCAACAGTGCAGGTTTTAAAATTTAACAGGCTACCCACAAATTAAACATGCATGCAATTTATATACATAATAAACAAAACAAAATGACCTAAACAAATTATACATAATTATATATTCTATTGGTCTCTAAATTAAAAGTGAGCAAATTAAATTAAAAACAAACGTAGTAAATTATAAAGTAGTAAATTATAAAGGAGAAATTAAAATTTGTGTATTTAACAACGTGTAAGAAGCTTTTATTTTAGCTTTAACAACTTATTTTTCAGAAAAGTATTTCTTGTAGCAACATTGACCCTGATTAAAATATTTACATCTTTCTATCATCAGGGATTGTAGAGTTTGTTAACTCAAATTTGACCAAAATTCAGTTTGGTTTTTCCACACAGTACTGAAAATACTTTCACGTGCAGTAGTACTGTGTGAAAAGAGTAATATATTCAGCATTATTTGATTCCTGAATTGTGATCTTTTAGTTTACCAAAAATTTTGTTATTTTCTGGAGCAATCTGAGGAGTTTATAGAGTTATTAATTTCTCTCATTTCCCTGGAGCAACTCTGGAGAATCTGAAGTAGTTGGTATGTCTACTGAGGTAGAGTTTGTAATACTTTGCATTTATAGAATTAAATAAATTAATTTGAAGTGTATGCTGGCATAATTTTTTCATTTGGATGCCCTAAATCAGGGATGGGCCAACTCTGGCTGCCGGAAGGTTTTATCCGGCCTGCAGATAGAGTTTTAAGTTGCCGGTCTGAGACAAATTAAAAGAAATATATATTTATACATTATATATCCATCTCCTTTTCTACTTTGCTTAAATATTATATCCCAAATTTATTATCACATGCCCAGAAGATCAGCGGTATATTTGCTTCTTATATGTGAACAAGTGTTTTCAACTTTGAACTTTAGAAAGAATAATTTCAGAAATAGACTGACAGATGAGCCTTTAGCATCGTTCCTTAAAATCAGTACATCTCATTTCGAACCTCAGTATAAGAAACTTTTAAAAATGGAATCGCAATTTCATTCATCTCATTAATATATTTAAACTGTTAGGTACTTGTATATTGTTTTTAAAATTTTAGAAAATTTATCTTGTCCTCTCCCCCCCCCAAATTTATTTTCTCTTGATTTTTGACCCGCAGCCGAAAAAGTTTGTCCATCCCTGCCCTAAATATTTCACCACTCTTTCATTAGGTTTTGTCAAAATCCCTTAAGTAAAACGTATATCTCCTTTCCATATGTACTGTATATTTCCAGTTGCAATTTCCTGCCCTTTAGGAAAAGAAATTGCCCAAAAAGGAAAGAAAAGACTAAATTAGAGTATCTATACATGACACAACTAAAACTGATGAAATAGTTTTCTTGAACTTGTATTGGACTGAAAAAATATTGAAATAAAGGAACATACATAATGAATATTAAAAAATTTATATTACCTTAAAATAAAAATAGAAAATGACCTTAAATGAAGTTATTTAATAAAATGTAAAACCATTATTTTAAATTTGAAAACTTTTCCTGGGAGTTAGTGAATTTTTGGAGAATTATCTGCTTTTGCAAAATATTTAAAATTACTCTGATATTTTCCAGAATTATAAAAAACCCTGACAACTCTCTGATGTGTAGCCACTCTGATGAAAACTCTTTCCAAAATTTTTTATAGTTATGGCCCTGATGTGTAATAGTTAATATTAACTGTAACAGATCAATAGCTACTAGGTAAATAAAATTCTAGATAATGGGCAACAAAACATATAAATTATCTAAAAAACAATGAAAACACATCTATACAAACCTTGTGCCAATTGAAACAGAAATAATGCTGTCTAGGTTGAGATTGCACCATTCTTCAACATCATGACTAAATGTTGCACTAAATAAAGCTCGCTTTATTTTAGCAGATTCACATGCTTTATAAATAACAGCTAATTGATCTCTAAAACCTTGTTTTCCCACTTCAAACAACTTATCACATTCATCAACAACAAGCCACTCAACACTGAAAAAGAAAGAAAAAGGAATTTTACGTATTAATGTAAACAAAATATATTGATTCAAATACACATTATGCAGCTTATGGTGGATTACACAAAATTTGGAATCAAATTATTTATCATTTTATATATATATATATATATATATATATATATATATATATATATATATATATTTTTTTTTTTTTTAAGTTTAAAACCCTTTAACGGACAGTGGTTTCGCAGCGAAACCACCTGTTAATCACACTTTTTTCTTTTTTTTAGAAAATCATTAATTTTTTTCAACTTTGTTTTTGACATTTAAAACTATACAATAAATGACAACACTATATTTAATTTATTTTTTTCTTTTGAAATATATGTATTTATATTTGCTGTACCTGGAAAGTTAGTAATCCGATACAAAAGTACCTATTCCAACAACAGTTATAAATTGTTAAATTATTTGTTTATTTTACTTTTTTAACAACACTTATTTATTGTTATTTAACTCCCTCAATTCCTACTATGGTATCCTTTAAGGAAAACCCCTCTAAGGATTGCAAAGAAAAACTTTAATACATTTTGCATTTATACGGTTCATGTATAATAATTATATACACTAATTTCATTAAATTCAATAGAATTTATGTAGGTGACCTTTAAAGGGTTAAAACCCTTTTAAGGACAGTGGTTTCACAGCGAAACCACCTGTTAATACTTTTTCCTTCTTTTAAACACATTAATTTTTGTCTTTGTTTTTGACTCTTTAAACTATAAATAGATAGTATCACTACAATTAATTTATTTCTCTTTGAAATATACTTTATTGAATTTGCTTTATGTGGAAGAATCAAGAGTTCAATTTTCTTCATGATCTCATATGAAAATACTTACCCAAAACATTACTTATAAATTGTTGAGCTATTTATTAATTACAATATTTTAAGGGTAATTATTCATTGCTCTCCAAATTTAATTAAAGTTTTAAGAAAGAAATATTTTCCTGCTGCAGAAGGGGAGCTTTTCAAGTCAAATCAGCCTCTCTAAATCTCGCCCCCCCCCCACACACACAAAGAATGTAAAAATATTTTTTTCATATATTTCAAATCTATAAGGCTCGTAGATAAAATTTATAACCTAATTCCATTAAATACCAAAGAATTTGTAATCATGATCTTCAAAGGATTAATGGGACAAAGAGTATTAAAATTTAATTTTTAAAGATTCGTCTTTTAATTGCATTCTTAATACATGTATAAACAATGTTATAACACAAGTAAAAGACTGAAATCTGCAGCATAAATAAAATTTTTATTAAACTAGAATAACTTCATTAAAAATTAGGGCTGACAATGGAAAAATCCAGAATGGAAAAAACATAGACTGTATTTATATATTAAGTTCATAAGCTACATATAATTAACTTTGACTCTATGAAAATAGATTTTTTTTCCGCAGCTAACATTGTAGATAACAGTTATCACAGTCATTACTATTTTGAGGCCATTTAGAAAATCATAACTGCAAAATATTGTTTTCAACATATATAGCAACAAAATTAAGTATAAGTACATGGTTTCTGCACACCTGGAAAGTCATGGAAAATCATGGATTTAGACAATGGATTAATTTTGTCATGGAAAGTCTTGATTTTTCAAGTAAAATAAGTAAAAGTCATGGATCCGCTAAACTACTGATTAAAAAATGCATTGAATTGTTTAATTCTATTTTTACTTGTCATTTGGCTGAAGTTACTGAGTTTGGTATTTATGTATTATCCTACTGACCCTATTGCCAAGTAAAATTTGTTCACCAAGGAAACTCAAAGCAAGAAAGCTTAATGGGTGGGTAAATGTATATTATTCTGGTTTTTTCTTAAATTGTAGATTAAAATTTTATTAATATAATAATAATTATTTTTAATAAAAATTAGTTAAGATTTTTGCACAAAATATAAGTTTATCTCCAGGGATATTGTATATAAACTTTATAGGGTTATATTTGGCTATTATTCATGGTCACCTGGATAATACCAAAGTACCCTGACTTCAAATTGGAGACATTTTGATTGAAAAATTGCTATATGATTAAACTTAGGTATGTAGATACAACAATTTATTTTTATGTATATGAGTTTATTAACACTTATAAAGTAAGTTTATAGTTTTTTATGATAAAATTCCTGTAATTTCTCTAAAAGCATATATTTTATTTGTATATACATCAGAAGTTTTATTCATATATACTTTAATGAAAGCTTTTTAAAGTCATGGAAAATGATCTGCTAAATCAGGGAAAGTCATGAAAAGTCATGGATTTGAAAAATTTTATTTTGTCAGATACCCTGTAAGTACAAGCTTAATGCAAAATATGATATGCACCTGAAGATAACATCTATAGTACTGGATTTTGTTTATTTAAGTAAAAGAATGTAAGCACATCCGTCAATATACATGATAACATAAAAATTGGCATTTTTAGCAGTATGAATTGCAATATTATTTAGATGAATAATAATTTAGTGGAAGTTTTAAATTTAGTGGGATCACTTTTCTTTACATATTACATCTGCCAGTATCTATATAATATAGATAACATCTAATTTACATACACTTTCCAGGAAAGATACAGTCAGGGTTGCAAAAAACCCATTTACCCAGAAAAACCTGGGCACCCCAAACCATAGTTTTTTTGTTACAAATGCCATTCATCAATTGTGAATTTTGGATTAAATTATATTTATGGCATTAACTGAAACCAAATGAAAACATAATTATATTCTTCTTTACACAAAAGCTTTTCATTATCTGCTGAGGTTGTGTTACTCATCCCCCCTAGTATAGGCTTTCCTCCACCATGTCCAATAGACCTTGTCACAATATGTGACTGGTCCAGGGTTAAAGATAATATGCAGCTTCATTTTAAGTGAGTAACCACAAGGGTTGAAGACTGACTTAACCTCATGAATGGGTACTCATAATGTAGAGGCAAAAGACCAAACTTGGTTTGCCACCTCCAGGGTTGCAAAAAACCCCACCTACCCAGAAAAACCTTCCCGGGTTTTTCTGGGCAAAACCCAGTCTAAAAAACCTAATAAAACTCACTCTACAGTGGGTTTTATTGGGTTTTTTAAAAATTGGTGATATTTTCATTTATTTTCAGAAACTGTTGTCTTAGTTTTTTTACCCTCTTTCAATTTAAATAATTATTCTGTGGAATTATATATACAGTCTATCAAAATTCAGAAAAATATTTGAAAATCTATGGTAAATCCAACATAACAATTTAGAAAATTTTCAATTCTTTTGTCACCAAGAAAGGGATAGTGTGAAAATCCCTATTTTCTCTTCTTTCATTGTGAAAAGCAGGTTGTGTTGACTGTTGAGAAATAACCTTACCTTAATCCTGGGACTTGACTCTTTTTTTTTTGGGGGGGGGGGGTACACACTGATTGCCTATTACCTTTAACAAAAATTTTATGCAAAAAAGTTTCAAAAATGTTTTTTTTTAATGGAGAAAGAATAGAGATAAAAAGTAATCCTTTGTTAAAATAACATTCAAATATGTGGTATATGTCAATATATAACCTTTTGTGTGTGATGTCAGAGTAAACTTTTTTATAGTCTTTTCACTGATTTATTTGTATTATTAAATTATAATTTATTGAATATTCAGTTAATTAATAAAAAATATAATCAGTTTTAGCAATTTAATCTTTCTGAAATAAGATACTTCCCTGAAATAAGATACTAGCCCTCTCCTCTTAAAACCAGACCCCAAATAAAACCCAGAAAAATCCAATAAAACCCACTTGGGTTGGGTTTTTCTTTAAAAACCCGGGTTTTTTGCAACTCTGTATACAGTTCAGCCAAAAGATCATATAGTTCAAAGAATGCTGTGAGTCTTAAAAGTTTGAAGGCCATTTATATAAATAATAAAAATAATAAATACCTTTTAAGCTTCAATACAGGAGGATCATTATTCAGCAAATAGATGAGTCGATTGGGAGTAGAAATCAAAATATCTAAAAAGTAAAATGCAGAATGAATAATATTTAATTCAGATCATAAAATCAAAAATCTAAGCAACATTTGTGTAGCAATCAAACAAGTTATAGTCCACACAAATGGCCTTTAAGATTGCCCAAGTAAATGCCCAGATAAAACACTAATAGACACAGAAACATTTATACCAGGAGCATGTGTAAAAAGACAAATAAATACATTGGCAATGCAAGACCAAAAGAGTTTAACCTGCTGGTTGCATTAAGCTAAATTCACAGCTGGTTGGGAGCTGTACAATTTCAGGCAGATCCAACCAATAATTCTGAATAAGCTTAAAAAATTATGCATCCAATGAGAGCCTACTCTAAAAAACCACAATCTTAGGGTATACTTATACCACCAAGATATTTATATAGGAGACAAGAAAAGATAGAAGGGATGGGCAGGGTGTGTGCAGATATATTTTTGCAGAAGAACTTCTAAGCAAGTGAATGAGAAATTCCATCCAGCTAGCTCACTTCTCCACAGCCAAGAGATGCCAGATTTATGACTTCTGTCTGCCATCCATACCTTTACAGTTTCCTCAGATCCTAGTAAAGCACTTTGAGCATACTAAAATTATAAATCTTTGCAATTACTTTATTCTCCTGCATCCTTCACGTATTTCTTCGCATTATTCATAGTGACTTTTTTTTTAAATACTGGATTAACAATACAAGTGCATTATCTTTAACGATGTTATTTGTACCAATTTGCTAGGCTATACAAATATTCAATGCACATTAATGAAGATAACTTATGCAAGCATGCATGTACCTGATACCACTGCTATGTGATAAATGTTATTAATGTTAAATAAATATAATTTTAAATTAAATTTTTTTTCTCAGTCTATTTATAGTCTAGATATTATGTTCTGTAAAATTCTGAATATATATATATATATATATATATATATATATATATATATATATATATATAATCAATCTATTTGAACATGTGTAGCATGAAAAGCTCCCTACTTCACCCAATAAATTGCATCACCTGCCAAATGCTGGTTACAAGTCATGTGACATCAGAAAAATGATAGCATTTGTACCCTCAGTGATTTGCACAGTGGCTATGAGCTGTGACAGATAGCATGGATAAAAGATGCACCGGACTCACAGATCGTCTATGTTTTTATTTTTTACAAACACAATGTTTAACAGAGAATGTTTTGTTATTTATATTTGTTGAAATATATATTCTAGAAAATTCCATTATATGCTTGTGAAGGTAGGGCTGTTTTTTCCTTGATTGAGTCTGATTCCTCACAAGTAGCAAAAAATAACACTGAATTGTTCTTGACACTACCTCTCTCACCCTTATATGTATATACTTTCATACCATTTTTTCCTAAAGTATGAACAGTAAAACAAAATAGGGTTAATAGCTAGGTTATTAATAGGGTTCATTTCCACTTTCATGAGACAAACTTAGCTTAAATCCTAACTCCTTGATCAAATAAAGAAAATCTAGAAATTTACTGGAGTGTTATCAGTTATATTACAGAAAAACAAATATTCTAGAGAATCATTATTATATTAAAAAAAAAATTGTATATGAAAGATGTAATTTAAGTCTAAGGTTATAAAAGTGATGATAATTTTTACTAACTCACTAACTTTCTCACACATACAAGCACAATGATTTTCTCACTAATATAGCATAAAAATTTTCAAAGTAGTCTGAAAATTGAAATTTTATGCAAAACTTTTTCAGGCAAGTAATTAATTTCTAATAGGTAAATCAAGAAATTTAGAAAAACATACCATGTTTCTTAAGCCTTTTAGGTTTCTCTTTGACAGCATTTACATCTTCTATAATAACTGTTCTAAGACCAGATCCTTCAGTTAATTGAACACAAAATGAATAAATCTGCTTCACTAACTCTCTGGTGGGAGCAATAATTACTGCTCTAATTCCACATGTAGATGGTTCCTAAAAGGGGAAATCTATATATATAAAAATGAATTTGTGTCTGTCTGTCTGTACTCAATAGACTCAAAAACCATACATCCAATCGGCGTGAAAATTTGGGAAATTATTAGGTATATCCCTAGGAAGGTTTTTGAAAATTTTTAACATTCGAAATCCATTCCTTCCCCCTTTTTCGATCGTTTCATGTCATTATTCCAAGCATTATTTCCCCCAGTTAAACGCAAACGATTAATTTTTTAATTTATCGCATCATAACTAAGTGAAAGAAGCAATAATTTCTAACAATGTGATGTCATTCCGTTAATCCCATGTATTTTAAGTGCTGTTTTCCTCGATTAAAAGCAGGAGATTAAAATTTTCAATTTATCACATAATAAATAAGTGAAAATGATATTTTTTATCATTATGAAGTCATTTCTTTAAATATCTCATTTATATATCATTTAAACATCGTCTGCATAGTATCAATTCGATTTGACCTGGAAATTGAGATATAAAGTGATTAACTTTCATTTCTATTTGAGGCAAATCATAGCATTTTTAATTTTCAATTTAATTCTTGGTTCATTTTTACGTACAATGAAATGTTTATAAACAATATTCTCACAACAAAAAGTACAAATTTCAGTGACTCTCATGACTCGAACTGAACTGTGACGAATTTAGAGAGTTATTCACGAAAAAAAAAATCTTTGTTTAAAAGTAATATATTAAGTCCACCGTAGCGAAGCACGAGCACACTTGCTAGTAATGAATAAAAATTTAAAATCAGTGTTTACACAATTCTTAGCAATTCTGAACTATTAACAGATTTTTAAAAATAAATTGAATAACATTTTGAATCAATTCATGTGAAATTCAAAGTCTAAACAGATACAAGAAATGAAACTTTTCTTTATTACACACACATATACATATGTATTATACAGTCTGTATCGGTTATATGGTCAGCTCAGTGGTCTAGAAAATAGACCATATAAGCAGGGTGATCATATATACGGAACAATACATCCCTATTGAATTATCGTAGGATTATATTCACATAATAAACAAATAATTATACTTTTAAGAACATTTTAAAAATTAATTCAAGTAAAAACTACATTAAAAATATGCAATATATTTTTATCGGGAAATTTATTAGCGTACCTTACTAATCAGAGTACATTCATGTTCAATATATTTTAAAATAATCAGGTATATAACTTTTCTTTCTTTTGTTGGTTGTTAACACAACTTTTCTAATTCCCTAATATCTTTTAAATGCTCATCTGCTGCTTCAGAATTAGTAAAATAACACCCAAGGTCATGTATGAGAGAGATAACTTCTACCAATAAACAGACAGATATCCACTTGTTATTACTGGGGGTCGAGAACAGAGAGAAGTGGAAAACAGTCTACACAAGCAAGAAAGAGGGAAAGGGAGGAAAATAGAGGCTTGAATTCAGGTCCTCTGCGATTTTGTATTGACTTCTTAAAAAAAAAAATAAATAAATAAATAAAAAATAAAATAAAAAAAGGAAGCTTGTTGAAAAAATGAAATTGACCATATAATCGGTTAGAAGAAAAAGAAAATGACTGAAGGACTGTATAAGCTGTGCACTTTAGCACATGTTCCCTATTAAGTTAGGCGGGACTTTAGAAAAACTGATCATATAAACGGGGTGCCCTTATAAGCAGGAGACCATATAGATAGTACTGACTGTATATACATAAACATACACATATAAATGATATGACTCAGATTTAGCTGCAGTTGATGGCTAAAAAGTTCTAGTGACAATATCTCAAACTTTTCTTAGTGGTCACCTACGTTGACCTAAAAATTGAGAGATACCCAAATTTCTTTAGATGGGATTAGATTTAGTAAAGTCTTAGTTGCAATCATATTTCATCTATCATATTACTTTTTCATCTAAAAGAAGAGTCATGCACCAAGTTCATTTAACACTTCATTATGTTATGTCAAAACTTAGAAAATCAGACAACATTTGGTTGTACATCCATATAACTCGACAGTTACTAGTGAAGCGATAAGAATTTCACTCCCCACAGCAAAACAAATGCATTTTCCCCAGGCAATTGGTAAATTCAGCATTCTTGTGGTCTATTACAGTTCCAGATGTTTCAGAATTACTCAATTTTTTAACATTAAAGCTCAGGGTTCAATTCAGCCCCACGGATCCAAATAGTCATAAGCACAATGGAAAATATATGCAAGATAGGATTTTTTTCATGGGAAAACAGATGCAACTGCAAACTTAGATTAAGGCTCTTTTTTCCTGATATAGAATAGGAAAATAATTTAGTTGCTTTTAAGGTTGAATTTTTAATATATTACAAATATGTAATATGTTAAATATTAGCTGAATAATACCTAAACTATATTCTTCCATTTTAATTCCTATTTCATAATGCAAATGGAGCCTCTTTCTTGACATTGTAATAACTTAAGTAGCAAGTGAAACTGACTTGTATATTTTATATATACTATAAGTTAATATTGGCAAATTAATCCTGCAAAAAGCAAAGATCTATGTATAGCAGGTGGTGACTATTGAGGTAATTTGTGAAGGAATGACTTGATTCAAAGACTCCACGGGAGGCTTATGGCAATAGACATGAATGGACAAGTTAATGGCCCATTAAGATGCAGTAGTGGACAGGGGTACGTAAGGCTAACAGGCCAGGACCTGAGGCCAACTGCAAAGTGAAAAGAGGTTCCCCTGATATAGGACCCTGGGATGCATCTGGAGGAGGATTCAGAATGTTCATAGTAAGCAAATAGCAAAAGGGGTTACAACCAATATTTATTACTATAAGCAAATCTGATTGGATCTCAATAACATTTAGATGAGGAGACGAGAAATTGAGAGAGAATCTCGGAGGAAAAAAAGACATTAGAGAGAAGGAGAGAAGATAAGCAGATTCGAGAAATCCTTGCAGTCCTGCAGTAATGTATCTCCTGATTCCCTGAGCTGTGCCTCGACTGTGCTGTCTGCTCTCCTGCGTTCTGATTAAGTCACTGTCCTTAAGACTGTAGTCACCACTTCACAGTTAAATAATATAATTTATTAAATACTGTTAAGTAAAATAAATTGTTAGTGCTACTGCCTAACCCTATCATGAATTTGTAACTGACAATGATGTTGATAAATAATAAAATGTTAAGTTTGCATATAAAGTGTTAATCATTATTTTGGCCAAGCACATAACCTGGGTTAGAACTATAGGTAGCTTGGTGTTATGAGTACATGTATTAACTTATATGTACATTGCAACAATACTTTTAAAAAGATCTCACGAAAGTGTCTAAGATTCTAGCTGCGTGAGGCTGTTTTTTCAGTCTCTTGACACTACATATTCAGCTGTTCTTCCAGATGAGTTGGGATAGACAATTTTTATACTTGTTTCTATTAGAGGGACTAACTGCATTAATCTGATCACTTATGACCAATTTCATGATTGCGATAGATGTGTTTTACCCAAAATCTCAATTCTTAAATAGTGGAATGAAGAACATATTTCAAGAAACTCTGATTTGAGACTATCTTTTTGGATTAATATATTTCTTTAACTTAAGTGTGATTAAACTTAGCATTTTTGCCAAGAATAACCCCAGAAAACAGAATATGGTGTATTCATTTTCAAAAATGAAATTACATATATTCATATATATATATATATATATATATATATATATATATATATAATAAAAATTAGCACAATAAATTATTAGCCTTAACATTAATTTTTTATCTTGCTTTGGTGTAGAAATTTATTTAAGTCAAGGACAGACAATGAATGGAAACCTAAACTTTGTTAACCCATGCACATGTACAATCAAAGACATAAAATACCAGATCATCACTTTTTTCAAGTCTATATAAAGTTCCGTGAGAAATCCGCCTTCTTTTTTTACTTGTGCTTTATTGCAGTTTAAACACAATGTGAATCGCATGTCTGGTCAAATATTGCAAATTTTTGTGTTATGGAAAATAAAAATTCTTTGACCATGACTGCTTGAATTTGATAGTGCCTTGTGGATTTACTTCTTTAAGTGGTGTACAGCATGGATAAATTATACAAATTTAAATCTACCTTTTAGTTTATCTACTTTTTTTTCAGTTTATTTTTGCCTCACTACATATCTATAGTTGCCAACATACTTTAAAATTTTACACTTTTCCATACTAAATGTGCTAAGTAAAAATCTAGGCTGAAAATAGATACAAAAGTTTATAAATATATATATTATCTTTAATATACAATAGTTTAATAAATCTATAAGAATTATATGCAAAGTAAGTTACTTAATCACCCAACCCAGCAAACGCCATATGGGAAAATTATATGCAAAGTAAATAGTTCACATATTTGCACATCCTCTGAGAACACAGGGAAATGTTTAAAACATCTGCCAGGCAGAACCTGGCAGTTCTAACTCTATACGCCAAACTCTTGGCCATCTAGGACTTCCAAGAATTGTTCTTGTATTCATCTAAGTGCAACCAATCATTTTCTTTGGTTCTCAAACTGAGTCCATATTATTATTGGGTGCTGCCAGAGTATACCAAAGGCAAAAAAAAGTTTGAGAATCACTACCCTGTAATATAAACAGTACTAAGCAAATATTGTCACTAATTAATTTATTACTTCATCTATCTTAAAATTCCATATTGCCCAACAGCTATGAGTTACTTTTTATTGTTTATACAAGGTTTAAAATAATAGCTTATATAAATTTTAGTACTAAAGAAGAACATTTTCTAGTCATGGTTGATCTATGCAACGTAAATTTAATAACTCTTATTTGAGTAACAAGCTGTGAATCAAACGCAAAATAAATTCTTATCCACTTAATATTATCAATATTTTCTTTAGTAGGATAACAGAAAATTATAATACTTACCTTTAAGCAATGAATCAGAGGAATGAGAAATGCAGCTGTTTTACCGGATCCAGTTGGTGCACATGCAAGAATTTGCCGATTCTATAAAAAGATTAAACAGTCAGTTTTATTATAAAAAATAATTACAGTACAATTTTTAACTTCATTTAAATAAACTTTAAAACACCTATAAAATTTCAGTCACATACTAAAAAAAATTTTCTAGAGGTAGTTAGCATACATTAATATACTTATTGAATGCTTGCGAACACATATTTACACACATAATTACAGCTTATTTATTGAAACTAGAAGATTATAAAACAAATATACTGAATTAAGTTGTTATAGAATAGGCCAAGACAAGACATTCTTTTGACGAAGAATTCTTAGAACAATTTTATAAGATAATATTTTAATATTTTGAACTTTTAATCTAAAATTTAGAAACTTTGCAGTATATTTAAAATAAACAAGATATGAACAATATTACTGCATTCATTTAACCAAAAAAAACTATTATAAATGCATTATACAGACCATGGATGAGTACTTTTAAAATCAAAGAATCCATAAGTTCTAAAGCTTATAGAAAACTATCATTAAAACAAATTGTCATAAGCATATGTACAATTTGTGCTTATGCAATATATTTCAATGATAGTGGTAAACAGAAAAAAAGAAAGTTTATAAAAAAACTAATATAAATATTTCAATTTATATTATTTAGGTTACATATCTTTTGTAATTTATTATATATATTTATAATATTATCATTTATTATTCTTTGTAAAATATTCTAATATTCCTGTTGACTGTTGATAATATCTCCTCCCACTGTGCCTGCGACAGTTGTAAACCTTTTTGGTTGGCTGGCCATAGGAGTGAATGTTATCTGTTATCTATCTGTTATATATTAATTAGATAAATAAGCATATGTTTTAAATAACTATCTAATATGTAACTTGATTCAGTTTATTAAAAGTTTAAATAAGCTTTATATGGGATAGTTATTTACTTATAATTTTCAAACATCCACAAGAGCAACTTTCTGACCTTTACTGTTGAAAAATAGCCTTAAATTAGGTGGGTAGGGTTGGGGACACCACATTGAAAGAATATAGTAGAAAAATAGATGATGTTAGCAAAACATGAGGAGGTGTTAAAAACAATGGATGAGTGAGAAAATGATCAGCTTCCGAGCCTTTGTGGTTCATTCTACTGTTAACATTTGGGAAGAAAAAAGGAATAAAAGGAATGAACTGCCTATAAAACAGAGCAACGTTATAAAATAAGAATAAAAGAAGATATTCCTGTTTAAAAAAAAAAAAGAAAAATCTGCAGAGTCTATTTAATGATACTTGAACCTACCGCTAAAAGCTAATTTCAAATGCTCCGAATAATTTATGTAGACAGTAGAACTCAAACCCAAAAATTCTGGTCCTTGATTCCAGTATCCTAACTATTTAACAATAATCTAACAGAACTTTTCACTCAATTTTAGACAAAAAGATTAATGACATTAGAACCAACAACTTCAAGCAAATTTCAAATGGCTAGAAGCATGCATGCCAACAATAGGAATCAAACCCAAAAATTATGGTAGCATAAATTAACGTAATTGTTAACTAGGGCTGGGTGATATATGGAATTTAATATTGTGATATATCTTCAAGTTAATATTGATATATCACAACATTACTTGTGAACAGATATAACTAGGAAGGATTCATTTGGTATCCCAATATTCATCAAAAGCATCATAAGCCTATGATATTCACAGAAAATATAAAGTAGCAAGCTCTTGAGATATATTAGCATATATATGCACGTGTTACTGGTTATTGCAATCAAGCTATCCACAACAATGACTTGATATTATTGATATATTACAAAACTACTTTTAAAGTAGCAGTGAATAGATATAACTAGGAAGCATTCATTTGGTATTCCAAAAAATACCATAAGCCTCTGATATTAACAGAAAATATGAATAAACAAGGAGCAAGCTATCGGATATATCAACATATGCACATGTTATTGGCTACTGCAATCAAGCTATCAAGAACTATCAACAGGAACACATATCACCACCGGCTATTGCTATCAAACAATGAATATCAATAGCTTTGAAGTTTACCAATAGATACAATCCAGTAGCAGGTGTGGAAACAAAATACTAATGAACTTTCAATTTTTGCCCAACTGCATTGTATAAATGTATCGGAATATACTACCAAAGACCTTCACAGAGACATCATCATCTTCATTAAAGGGAGATTTTCTAGCTTCTGTTAGTATCAAATACATGAGTAAATACAAGAATTGAACATCAAATGAATGCAGTAACTGAGGAACTATTGCTGTATATTCACATAAGTGGAATATTCAGAATGTCTTTACCAATCCCTGATATTGCACACAGAGAAAAAACAATATTGATGACAGGGGATATATCAGCAAAGCAGGTGTTCCGACGAGAACTGCTTGAACTCTTCCATACGGCACTTGTGATGAAACACTGTATAGAACTTAGCTAACTGTCCAACGCACATACGCTTGCTACTGTGTATTATTTTTTTCTCCTCCTAAAGTGCACCTATAGCGCACTAGAGATAGGTGATGACCAGCTACCTAATAGTGCTGGACATCTCTGATACAAAAGATATTTAAAGTGGAAGCTAGCATGACTTGTGCAGAATGACGAGAAATAAAAAATCGAGTATTTGAACTAAACATTTTTTATTTAAGTTCTAAAAGTTTTTCAAAAAAGTTAACAAAATAAACATAATAAATTTAACAATCACCTATTACCAAAAAAAGGTTCTGATAATATTACAGAAAAACATTTAACCCTAATACCATAAACTATTAGAAAAAAGTACAAAGTCAAAAAAAGGATTTTCTAATCTGATACATAACTAAGAAACAACGATTTAATCTAATACGTCATTTAGAGGAATTTTATCTACAGCCTGAACAATGATAGCGCTGCTACCCTCACAGCTGACCAAAAAAAAGGGATACCTTGCCTCCTGCTTGTCAGCCTTATATACCCAGCAGGAGGTATATCATGCTAATTAACATAATCATGCGGCTTCCTCCCCCACTCAGCCAATCACAAAATTACACAGATCGTAGCCGCCGAGTGAGAGTTGAAGCCACATTAGTGTCTGCCATGCAGACGTCACAACCAAAATAACTGCCAGAGCTTCCTTAACAAAAACAATCTAACTGGAAGTTAAGGTGGCTGTCAAATCTCCTGCCTTGGTTGACTTAAATAAACAAACTAATAGACAAATTGCCGGGATTCACCGAAAAGTTATGGAAGGTGCCGATTCGGCTACAAATCCTAACAGATATGAGTTTGATTCCATTGATAGCTGATTGTAAAGTTAACTTAATTTTCTTTATTAAATTTTTCTTAACTTTTCTCGTTGAATCTTTCTTTGAGTTTTGAAATTTGATATGAACGCACTGAACCACAATAGATTTAGAGGATTGTTTATAGATATTTGGATTTAGATTAATGCCACATCAACAGCAGGATTTGAAATATTGCTATCCCAATACTTAATAAATATCAATATTTAAAAATATACTGATAAACAATCCAGCCTAAGTATCTCAAAAGTAGTAATACAGCTGATTTGAAAAATATGACTAACTGAATTATCTTTTAAATGTGCTTATTATACTTTTAATTTATTATACATACAACTTCATAGAAATTCACAACTGCTATGTTTCTAAATAATATGTTAAAAGTATGTTCAGGGTATCTGCCAAAATAAAATTTTTCAAATCCATGACTTTTCATGACTTTCCCTGATTTAGCAGATCATTTTCCATGACTTTAAAAAGCTTTCGTTAAAGTATATATGAATAAAACTTCTGATGTACATACAAATAAAATATATGCTTTTAGAGAAATTACAGGAATTTTATCATAAAAAAAACTATAAACTTACTTTATAAGTGTTAATAAACTCACATACATAAAAATAAATTGTTGTATCTACATACCTAAGTTTAATGATATAGCAATTTTTCAATCAAAATGTTTCCAATTTGAATTCAGGGTACTTTGGTATTATCCAGGTGACCATGAATAATAGCCAAATATAACCCTATAATGTTTATATACAATATCCCTAGAGATAAACTTATATTTTGTGCAAAAATCTTAACTAATTTTTATTAAAAAATAATTATTATTATATTAATAAAATTTTAATCTACAATTTAAGAAAAAAACCAGAATAATATACATTTACCCACCCATTAAGCTTTCTTGCTTTGAGTTTCCTTGGTGAACAAATTTTACTTGGCAATATGGTCAATAGGATAATACATAAATACCAAACTCAGTAACTTCAGCCAAATGACAAGTAAAAATAGAATTAAACAATTCAATGCATTTTTTTTAATCGGTAGTTTAGCGGATCCATGACTTTCCATGACTTTTACTCATTTTGCTTGAAAAATCAAGACTTTCCATGACAAAATTAATCCATTGTCTAAATCCATGATTTTCCATGACTTTCCCTGACTTTCCAGATGCGCGGAAACCATGTATGTTATGAGAAACACTATGTTAAATGAACACAAGAAACTTATTTTTAATACCAGTAATAGTAAAATGAACTTCAAAGTATAAAATTCTCATAGCAATAGTTAGTTTAATTTAAAATAAACAGCTGGTTACAAAAAAGAAATTCTAAATTATTAATATCTCTTTAAATTGTTAATTTTCATACTTACATGCAGCATGACTGGAATTGATTGCATTTGAATTGGAGTAGGTACTAAATATCCCAATTTACAGATATTCTCTAATAAAGTTTGCTGGGCACCATAATGGTTTACCAATTGATCAAATTTTTCAATAGGATCAGGAATATCAGAGCCCAGTACATAAATTTTATTCTTCCTCCGAAAATGGATCACCTGAAAAGAAAAATTAAATCTTATTTAACTTCTAAGAATCATTTTTAATGATTTAAAAGTATACTAGTAAAGGAAAAAATTTAAATTTAAAAATTTCTTGTATTAGGGGAAAAGAACCAAAGCTGTTTAAACTATTGATACAAAATTTGCTAATTCTTGTTACTTTAAGTCAAACATAAATAGAGCAAACACTTATAAAAACATTTTTATTTCTATTTTGGATACTATAATAACTTAAAATTTATTGATTACAACAGATCATAAAATTAATCAACAAGTTTTTCTTTCCAGACTTAATTCAAGCACAAAACATTACAATCACAGTAGACTAGAGCTAGTGAGAAAAATTTTTTTTCTTATAAGAAATTTTAAAAAATTATATTTCAAAATTTTAAATACTTTTTTAAGTTAACACTATCAGCATACATCTAGGTGTTCTTTAACCTCTTGCCTTATGAATCAAGCTATGTTGTGTGTGCTACTTTCGATGAAAGCTTTTCTCATGCATCATAACCAGAAAAAGTTTCATCACTAACTAAATTTTGCACACGTTTTTTTTTACAGGATAAACTACAATGCTATCTTTAGATGTATGCAAATCGGTATCTGTTTCAGTTTCCATGGTGTAATCAGGACACTTTTCAGCACCGTTATTAGTATCAATTTTCCTTTTTGCCATTAGGTTAAATTTTTAGATTTTTTTAAGAATTTTTTAAGCACCAACAGTTAATTATTTATTGCATATAATATAATACTCTATTGCAATTACGCCTAAGAATAAACAACTCTTATATTGCAACTGTAACAAACAATAATGCAAAAACAAAAACTTTATCACTAAAAACAATAACATGTCTGATACAAGCTTTTCACTTTTGGCCAGAAAGAATCATCCCGCGTCTGACATGAGCTTTTCACTTTTGGCCAGACAGAATCATCACTTGTGTGATACGAGGTTCTCATTTTAGGCACAGCAGTACGATCATGTCTCCCATACGTTGTTTTAAGGTAAAGGGTTAATAGACAATACTTCTTCAATGATACTCA
Organism: Pardosa pseudoannulata; assembly: GCA_032207245.1. Lineage (NCBI taxonomy): Eukaryota > Metazoa > Arthropoda > Arachnida > Araneae > Lycosidae > Pardosa > Pardosa pseudoannulata. Next base: position 32,868,984 of record CM063507.1, read on the forward strand.
TGTCCAAGAAAAGGGTAAAACAACATACACTTGGCAGGACAGACACCATCATCTGTCTACAAGTTTTAAAAATACAGTAGAACCTCAATTATCCAAGCTAATTGGGACCTCTAATACCTTGGATATTGGAAATCTTTGTTAATAGAAACTGTGTACAGTAGAACCTCTTTTTAACGACCCCACAATACAACAACCCCTTCATTAGAAAGACCATCTTAAAAATTCTCAATTATTTTACCATAGGAAAAATGTTAATTTTAAATCATTACAACGACCCCAAGCATATTATTTTTCATTATGGCGACCGCCAATTTTAGACTGCAAATCTCATGAGCAAGTGGGCTATTTTAAAACTGTTGTTTTGTGGTGCAAACTCAAGAAACCTGTACTCCTCGTTTTGTGTTTGCTTAAAGGACCCTTTTGTCCCGTAAGACATTGATGTCTTAGGTAGATGACACTCTAGACACTAATGAAATGACCCAGCTCCTCAGTGTCAAATTTCCGGATCTTCAATTACCTTTTGATGAGTTTGTTGCGGCAGACAAAACTTTACAGTGCGAAGAAAATTTGAATGAGGACAATTTTATAGCCCATATTACCGGAAATGAAGAAATCTGTGATTCAGCGATGGAGAAGAAATTGTCCAAGCTTTTGAAAAAATGAATGAAAAAGAAGCTTTTAATGCAATCCATGTCTTGTGTCAATATTTTGAAGGACAATTTAATTCTGAAAATATTCTTCAAAATCTAACAGATATGGAATCAGTGATAATGAAAAATTCCCAAATGAACTTGAAACAGGTGTCAATCAAAGACTTCAAAAATTCAGAAAAATTCAAAGAATCAAAAATTCAGTAATGAAAATACAAATAAATAGAAGTGTTCTTTAGGTATATACTGTTGCATCATTTCTTTGCTCACTTTTTTAAAACTATTTTTTTCAATTCGTTATGACGACTATACAATTTTGGTCCCACAGGGGGTCGTTATACCGAAGTTCTACTGTATTTTAAAAATATTTTTTAATGGTTCTTTTTTTAGCTAAAAAATTGTAAAACAATGAAAGATACATTTTGAAAAGTAACACAAATATCAAGAAAATATTTCATTTTTAAAATTTAATATATACTAATTCAAGAAAGCACCTGATGAACCCACATGGTCACAGGAAACAATGCATTGTTCACTGTAGACATCTCAGTGTGCAATGTACTATGGAAATTAACTACTTTTAAGGACAAAATGAGTTAATATAGCATGGACAATGATCTAAAAAGTGTGGTTTTCTTTACATGGCTCATTCAGAAAAAAAAAATACTAACAGACTATTTCAGACATTAATTCCAAAGTTAAAATGTAGACGTATTTATCATATTAGCTTAAATTAGTTTGAAACGCTAATTTCTTTTAAGAAATAGAATATTTTAATTTTCCTCTATACTTACATAATTATTATTCAACTATAATTAACATTTAATAGCTATAATCTGATATACAGTGAAACCTCTCTGAACAGCCACCCCCTCCGTACCAAAAATATTTGGCTGCTTAGAGGGGTTGACCGCTCTGAAGGGTTTTATTTACTGTTATAAGATAATTACTATAATGCATAATATAAACAAGTCTGACATATATTTCTTAAGTAAATGAAATTTAAAACTTATCTAAAGAGAAAATAGTACTTTATTTCATGCTTCTTTACATTTTTTTTAAAAAAAGGCTACAATTTGTTTCTGTTTGTTCTGTAGTCTTCGTACTCCTTCAAAATCAAATTCTTTTCTTTAATGACTTTGTTGATTTCCTTTCTTCTGCAGTTAAATAATTCAGCTAACTTTCTTGCCAATTTGCCATTCTCATATTCGCTCAGAACTTCAATGTTCTGCTCAAAATTTAGAAAAACGTATTTTGACATTGTTGCAACTCAGATCACAGACCAACTAATGAAATGAAACTGATGTAAATGACATTTTTGCTGACAAAGGTGCAATTCTTCCTTAACTTTACCGATTGGAATTCCAAACAAAGGCCCTAGGACACCTTCAACGCTTGATTGTCCAGTTCCTCCCTCAATTTCTATGGATGGTGCAATAGGGATTCCCTATCTGAAGGGTGTGGGGAGAATGCAAAAGAGATAACAAACTTAATCTTTCTTAGAAAGAGAAGGGACAGCGGGAATGAACTTCAAGTTATTCCTTCGTCTTATATCCGACCATAAACCTGACCTTGAGTTTTTTTGCTCAAAATTAAAGCATGGAGTGAGTAGAATTTCCCGAAAAATGAAAGGGGCAATCCCACTTAGTGGCCGTTTAGAGGGGGTCAGATGGCCGCTGACACAGGTTATTTTACCATTAGGTCTGCGTCAAAAAATCTGTGCCATGAAAAATTGGCCATTTAGAAGGGTGGCCGCTCAGAGAAGTTTCACTGTATATACAAGTTTTACAAAACTATTGATCTCCCTATTTAAAAACAATATGTATAATATATAACTATTATATTTATATCAGTAGATATCCAGAAAAAAAAAAGACTAGGTAACAATAAACTTTAGTTTATTGAAGCTTAGATAATTGGGGTTCTACTGTATTACAACTAGGTAAACATACTCCTATATCATATTGCCCTAGTTTAGACTACTTTACAAAGATAATACAAAAAAGGAAATAAATCGAAATCAACCATTAAAAATCCTTTCTAATTACATATTTTGTTTTTCTCAGAAAAAAATATGCTACAAAATTTAACTGATTCATTTATAATACATTTTAGAATTTAAAGTTAAACAATATCAGAACACAAATGAAAAGTGTTTGAATTTTATTACATTGCCTACAATTAATGTATTATTGAATTATAATTTGTTAAGATTTTAATTTCCAAAATCATTCACAAATTTATGTATTTTAAAAATTTATTCCATACTTAAAGATGGTCAGAATTTTAGTTCAGAAGTATCACTTAAGTATTACTTTTTCTTGGGAAGTAATTTAACTATTTTTTCACAAGGGAAAAAAAAATTATAGTTATGTGTAAACACATAAATAAATACACATAACAATACATAGTTAAATGCATAAAAGAATTTCCACAAACCATAAATTTTAAGCCCAATATAACTTACCTCTTCATGTCTTATTTTAAATAATTCCATAGCAGATTTTTTCTTTTTAGTTTTAGTTTTAATCTTTTTCTCTGGTGAAACTGGAACTTCCTCTTTTTCAATTTTAACTTCGACATCACTGTCAGTAGCATCTAAAATTGGTATATCAGAAAAATGTGAAAGATATGTTAGTGATTTAAGCAATAAGTAAGTACAGTTTAATGAAACATTTTAATAAACGATTTTACATTACATATTTATTTTTATAAAGGAAGGAAAAATCAATTTCATTTTGCAAAAAAAATTATTTTTAAATGCTTTATTATTTAAAAAATGATTCAATCTTAAATAGTTTTTGTAACAAGGATATTTTCTTGTGAAGAGGAGCAATTATTTTCTCTTAACATTTTTCAGTTTACATTTTACAACAATTCAGTATTAATTGCAGGTCTGCAACATGGTGATACAAAGGGTTAAATCAGTTTGGAACTGATTTAACCCTTACTCACTGATATCCCCTGCTTGCAGTGATTAGTTTTGGGGTGCAACAGTGTCTTTTTACTACAAAACAAATATGTAAGTATCTAATTAGTAACCCTTTATAATTTTTATCAAAAATTTATAAATGACTTACAGTATATTTCCAAAAGCCAAGAATTTTGGACACTTTTTTTTATTTTGTAGAGTTAAATTGGAAGAATCAGTTTATATACACATCTGCAGAACAGATGTAGTATTGTTTTTTTTGTTTTTTTTTACATTATTTTTTTAGCCTTTGATGACTTAAGTCACCAAAATAGCAAGAGTAAATAAAACAATTAAAAAAACAAGCAGAAAATAACAGATAAAAAAGGAATAAAAACAAATAGGATTTGTAAAAATTTTGATTGGAGAAAAACCGAAGTTAGACTAAATTTATCTTTTAATATCGGTAAGATAAATTTAGTCTAACATGTGTTATTATCTCACTAAAAAGGGAAAAACAATCAAAATTTCGAAAATGTGCCAAGAGGACCTCTACTACATCTAAACCAGATCAAGTAATCTGATAAAAAACATGTAAGTCCCTAATTCAGAAGTAAGTGATAAATCCCTAAATGTAGTACTTTTTAAAAGTTTTCAGTTTATACTATTTAAATTTATGAAAAAGAGCTTCGGATAGGGTTACTAAGCAAAACTATCATTGTTAGACTCTTATGAGGAAAAATATTATTGGTTACATGATTCTCAAACAGGGTACCATGAAGATAATTTTTTGAAAAAAGTTAGCCTAAAGTTGTGAAATGAATAAAGAAACCATTAAGATATTTTAAACTTCAAATTGGAACTTCCTCTTTTTCAATTTTAACTTTGATATCACTGTCAGTAGCTTCTAAAATTGGTATATCAGAAAAATGTGAAAGATATGTTAGTGATTTAAGCAATAAGTAAGTACAGGTTAATGAAACATTTTAATAAATGATTTTACATTACATATTTATTTTTATAGAGGAAGGAAAAATCAATTTCGTATTGCAAAACGATTTATTTTTAAAGGCTTTATTATTTAAAAAATGATTCAATGTTAAATAGTTTTTGTAATTTTCTTGTGAAGAGAACATGTTTATTTTCTCTTAACATTTTTCAGTTTACATTTTATACCATTTCAGTATTAATTGCAGATCTGCAACATAGTGATACAAAGGGTTAAAAAAGTTAGCCTAAAGTTGTGAAAGGAATAAAGAAACCATTAAGATATTTTAAACTTCAAATTTAACTCACTTTTCCTAGCCACTGTTGAAATGAGCTATGAAAGTATGTTATATTTTTCTAGAGGGGCTACCAATCTTCTACTACTTTTGTGGTCCTGTAATTGGAATCCATAGAAAAAAAAAGTTTAAGAGCCTTTTTCCTACTTTAAAGTGGTTTTTTTTTTTTTTTTTTTTTTAATTAAATATTTCACTTGTTTATCTGCATGACCACACATTAGAATGTTACAGAGCATTTTTTTTTTCATTTCATTCTATGACATTCTTTGATATTTAAGCAGTCTTGAACAAAAAATGTGCTCTCAATCTACACATGGGTGGGTTTATATAAAAAATATAAGGTACTTTTTAAAATTTCTTTTATACATGAAAAAGCAATTAAAAATGGCTATACCAGAAGAATCTTCATCAATTACAGGCATCTCCTTTTTAAGATTAGATTCTCTATCTTCATGTTGCTCATCATTTGCAGCTTCTTCAAAACGTTTCCTCTTATTTCTCTTGTAGTTCTAAAGTATAAAATTTCATTCAGTCATTCCATATTTAACATTTGTATAATTACATATTACTTTTACAATTTATCTGAAAGATAACATGCATATATTTTTTTTTTACTTTACTTTAGATAAATTATGATAAGAAATTCGTATCTCATCTCAAACATGAACAAAAATTTTTATGGAGCTCTTGTTTTACTGTAATTGCTTAAACACAGAAAAACTACCACAGGATTCCCACTCTTTTTCCAGGACAAAAATTAAGGACTTTTTAAGGACTTTCTAAGGACCAAAGTAACTTTTTATAAGGACCTACATGAAACACACGACATAACAGCATACACCTTATCTCCTGAGGAACATATTTTAATGATTATGAACCAGACAAGGCATGTTCAATAAATGCCCTACAATATTTCAGAATTAAGTTTTTAAAAATGCCTAAAAATTAATATAGATAAATCTATTTGACAAAACCTAATTTTGAAAAATGTTCATCTAAAGTTTTTTGAGTGATCAAACTAAAAATAAATTGTGAATAAAGCAATATTATAAACAGTACTTCCTAAAAATTACTGATATATATATTTATATAAGAGTTTATATATATATATATATATATATATATATATATATATATATATATATATATATACTAGCTGATTATACCCGACGTTGCCTGGAAAAGAAGAAAGTTTTAGACTTTTCTATTACATTCAATGCAAGGAAAATTAAACTTCCATAAGTAACTGAAATATCTACAAACACCCATCCTCCATGCTTCGTTTAATTAAAATCTGCATGACTGTTAGCTATTAGGAAAGGGCAGCTGACTTTATACTTTAAACCTTTTAAGTATACAAAAGATTATATATTTATCATATAAGAAAACTGATAGGAAAATCACATGAGACTGTGGATTTCATCGATGGAGAAATGGATCGCATTCCAATTAAAAAATTAAGTAGTTTTAAGGACCCTTAAAAATGAAAGCTAAAATTAAGGAATTCTTAAGGACTTTTAAGAACTGTGGGAACCTTGTACCAATAAAAATCTTCTTAAATGAAACTAATTCACCTAAAACAAGATAAAAATTAATCATTTTGTAGATCTTTTAAAAACTAAAGATGAACAACTGATACTTTGTTTTTAATGAAATAGCTTTATTTTATATCAATAAAGATATAATTAGAATAAAAATTAAACTTATACAGTAATATAAAGATAGTAAAAATCTTTTTGTCTGTTCCATGCCCCAGCTTACAGTATTGTCAATACAGATTAAAATCAACTGAGACATACTTTAAAGCAGCAGCAGGTTATAGTCTAAAATCTATTTAAAGCAGCCTCTGAAGGCAGGCTTGCAACTGAGGTACTTTGAAAAAGGTGAGAAAAGTGACAAATAATACAGAAGTGACTAAAAAGTGACTTCTTCTTCTTCTTCATAAGCTCTACAGCCGGTTACCGGCCAAGGCTGTCTCCGTTAGCTTTCTCCATCCAGATCTATTCGACGCCAAGTTCCTCCATCGGTTTACTCCCACATCCAATAACCATTTCTCCACTCTGTCTAACCATCTTGTTCTTGGTCTACCTCTCCTTCTCTTTCCTTCAGGTGTTTGGAAAGTCACCCTTCTAACCGGGTTCTCCTCATCATATCGGTAGATGTGCCCTAGCCACCTTATTTGGGAGGCCTTTATAACTTTTACTAAGTTGGGCTCCCTGTATTTTAGTTGGAGTTCGTGATTATATCGAATTCTCCATACCCCATTTTCTCTCGTTGCTCCATAGATTTTTCTTAAGATCTTTCTCTCAAAAGTTAGCAGCTTCTCCTCGTCTTCTTTGTTGATGGTCCAGCATTCGCTGCCATAGAGTACTATTGGTCTAATTAGTGTTTTATATAGTTGTACTTTAGTTTTGCTGCTGATGTACTTAGATTTCAACTGGTTCCGTAAACCATTGTAGCATCTATTAGCCATGTTAATTCTCTCTTTAATTTCAGTTTTTACGTCATTATTTATGTTAACTATAGTGCCTAGGTATTTAAACTGGTTTACTTGTTCAAATTCGTATTCATTTATTCTCAGAGGCTGTAGATTGGAAGTTCTACTTGTTTACCACCATAAATTTAGTTTTTTCTTCATTTACCGTTAATCCTATGTTTTTTGCAGCCGCCTCAAGTGCACAGAAGGCTTCAATTGTAGCTGTTTTTGTTCTTCCAACAATATCAATATCGTCAGCATATGCTAGCAGTTGTACCGATTTAGTAAAAATTGTCTTCTTGGTTTGTATTCCAGAATCTCTTACTGCTTTCTCTAGGGCTATATTAAATAAATGACACGATAGGGAGTCTCCTTGTTTAAGTCCCTTATCAGTATAAAAAGCGTCTGATAGCTCCGATCCTAGCTTCACTCTGCATTTAACTTTGTTTAATGTCATTTTTATGAGGTTAGCTAATTTTTTGGGTATTCCTAATTCCAATATTGCTTGGTATAATTTTTCTCTGTTTATACTGTCGTACGCTGTTCTAAAGTCAATGAAGAGATGAAAAGTATCGATGTTATACTCTCTGGTTTTCTCAAGTAGTTGTCTAATACAGTGGATTTGGTCAGTGGATGATCTGCCCTTTTGAAATCCACACTGATATTCCCCAATTACAGAGTTAGTGTAAGAGCAGAGTCGTTCTGCTAAGATGTTCGAGAATATCTTGTAAGCTGTGTTGAGGAGTGTAATTCCTCTGTAGTTCTTACACTCTAGCTTGTCCCCTTTCTTGTATATTGGGCAAATGGAACCATCCTCCCATTCAATGGGCATTTTTTCCATGGTCCAGACGCCAACGATTATGGTGTGAATTTCTTCGATGAGTTTAGGCTCCTTAATGTTCAGGAGCTTGGCTTTGATACCATCCGGTCCTGCCGAACTGTTGTTGTTTAGTAAAAAGTGACTAAACATTGAAAAAAAAGCGATTTTTTTTCTCCTCTTGATTACAAGTGCTATTATTAAGATTTTTCTATTCCTTTTAACTCGAAATCAAATGATTCATGCAAGACATGATTTTAGTGTCAAATAAAAAAAGGTTAAAAATTTTGTTTAACACAACTAAACATTGCTTTTTATTCAAGAAAATCTATAAATTAGATTTGAATACATACAATACATTAATTTTATAATCACAATTTTCTGCATATATTAATGATGTTTTGAAATATATACATAGCTAGATTAGAGTATCTAAACAAAAATAGTGAAGTAAAAAGAGAAATGTGTACTTTGATATAAGTTACTTTAATGAACATTTCAGTACAAATGTACATTTCAGGAACTTCTTTACGACTGTTTAAAATCACTAAATTCTGAAAACCATATTACTAATTACATTTTAGAAAGAAAAATAAGAGTTGAGCATCACATTTTTGGTATTTTATTAAAATCTTTTTTTATTAATTCAGATTTTCTTTTTTCAACAACAGAAAGAACCGGACAACTAAATCAACCGGAAATCCAGGCAGAGTCCAAAATAGCCCCACGGGGTGATGGTACTTGGAAAGAGAGGTGGGTCTGAACAGCCGAGGGGTGATGTACTTGTAAGTACTTGATTGTCATTGCGTTAGCCAAGTTTCCCCCCCCCCACACCAGTAGCTATCCAACTAATGATTCAATAATGTACTTATCCAAGGTCATCTGCCAACCTATGAGAGCCGCACATGCAAAATAATACAGAAGGTTTCTATTCAGTCGTGTTGAGTGATTGTAGCACTTGCACTAAGAACAAAATACAGTTCAGTACATTGTCAGACCCTGTGATACACCATGAAAAAAGAAACTAAAAGTGATCAATTGTAAAATAAGTGACTAAAGGTGAGAAAAGTGATGGAATTGCAAGCCTATCTGAACGACTACAAATTCACATGCCATTTATGAGATTTAAACCCAGATTCTAGTCCTAAAAAGCAAAGTCTTACATCTTATGCCAACAATCATATCCCAGTAATGAAAAAAAAATATATATATATAATTCAGACTTTAATAGTTAAATAATTATTTCCAATTAGGGTAGGTCATTTTGACAGCAAAATGGTATTTTTTGCCAGGACAGTGGCAAAAACTGGAAAAAACCTGGTAAAAACTGGCAAAATCTAGAAAAATTGGATGGATTTTAAAAATGTATAAAATAATTAATAAATAACAAAATAATAAATAATTTTGTACATAATACAATTGAGACTTAAATCAGAATATTAATTAGGTATTTCATTAGTATTAATTTGACAATTTAAACAATTTAAATAATTTTCATTGATGTTAGCAATCAAAATACAATATTCTATTTTTTGTAAATAAATTTATATGATGGAGGCATGGGAGGAAAAATGTTTTCTTTATCAATTTAATAGAGTAATGTTGTCTTTAATTGTAATGTGTATGTATACACATATAAGATATATATTATATAAGTACTAAAAAGATTTAAATCAACAGTTTGTAGGGGAAATAAGCTAATAATTACATTAAAAACAACATTACACATAAAACTTGCAAAATCAATCTTCATTTTATCTTTTTTTGTATCTCTAGGTAGTTTAACTTTAGATTTAGATTACTGTTTCAATAATGCATTGAATATTCTATGTTTAAAACAAATATTATGTAGCTTTAGATTAGAGTTAAAATTTAGTAAAAGTTAAAATAGTTACATCCCTGTAAATAAAACACATCCATTTTTACCACTTGGCAAAAATGTATTTTTGCCAGGACCAGGGTTCCCACTCTTTTCCCAGAAGAATAATTAAGGACTTTCTAAGGACCAAAGTAACTTTTTATAAGGACCTACTTGAAATACATGGCATGACAACATAAACCCTATTTCCTGAGGAACATACTTTAATGATTATGAACCAGATAAGGCATGTTCAATAAATGCCCTATAATATTTCAGAATTAAGATTTTAAAGATGTATAAAAATTAATATAAGATAAATCTATTTGACAAAAACTAATTTTAAAAAATGTACATCTAAAGTTTTTTGAATGATCAAAATAAAAATAAATTGAAAATAAAATAAAATATTAAAAACAGTACTTTGGGGGGGGGGGGGGTTAAAACTGACTCTGATTGATATATATATATGTATATATATATATATATATATATATATATATGTTATGTTTTTATATACTAGTTGATTATACCTGACATTGCCTGGGAAAGAAGAAAGTTTTAGACTTTTCTATTACATTAAATCCAAAGAAAATTAGACTTCCATAAGTAACTGAAATATCTACAAAAATCCCACCCTGCATGCTTTGTTTAATTAAAATCTGCTTGACTGTTAGTTATTACAAAAGGGCAGCTGATTTTATACTTTAAACCTTTTCAGTATGCGAAAGATTATTCATTTATCAAATAAGTTTTCTAGCTTATGACCATAAAAAATACTAATGAGCAAAAAAGTATGTTTATAATTTTTTAAGGATAGCAAGGAAAGGAATTTTGAATTAGTACAGTAATATACTGACAACATATATGTATTTGAGGATTTTCTTTACTATTAATACTACACTTTTGGCTAGAAAATGTAAAAGAATGTTATGAACTTTAACAAATATGTATTTACTATTTACAAAGAAATTTCCAATAGTGCAAATTCACATACATAAATAATTTCATTTTGAAAATTCAACAGATTTATTTATTTTTTTTTTTTGTATCAGAAACTTTTTATCTCAAGTTCTGTAACTCAGCTACTTTTTCTTTTGTATCTTTTCATAGAAGAAATTGATAGTGTTCCAATTTCAAAATTAAGGAGTTTTTAAGGACCTGTGATAAAAATTACGTAGTTTTAAGGCCACTTAAAAACGAAAGCTAAAATTAAGGAGTTCTTAAGGACTGTGGGAACCCCGAGGACGGTTTTTACAATGGTTTTTTTCCACCTATAGCAAAAACGTACCAACCCTATTTCCAATTAGTTAATAAAATTTTCTCTTTTAAAGTTCTTGCGCTGATGATTTTAAATCTTCAATTAGTAAGTAAGACAACAGCACATAGATTTCAAGAAAAAACAATTTGGATCTAACAAACATTTCCTTTCATAATAAAATCAATACAACCAATGACTTAAACTGTGATCCTTGTAATGGAGTTTAATCTTCAATTAGATAAAATGATCACATTAAAAATATAAAAAAAACAATAATGGTACTCCAACGACTAACTTTTTATCATTTAAAGTTTGACATTTACACATGAATGCACTAAGAATACATGACTAAATGTTCCATTTTTATACATATACATATTATAAATAAAAGGACACACAGCGAATTATCAGAAAATCATTATATCCTCATCACCTTCAGAAGATATATCTAGTACAAAAAGCACGTGGTATTATGGAAATATATACATTTCACCTTTACCATACCTTAAGTTTGTTTATTCGGCGCTTGGGCTGTTTGGGATCAAAAGATGTACCAAATGCAAGTTGACAATATAAATTATAGCCATCCATATTATATATTTAATAATGTTTTCAAAACTAACTCATTACCGTACATAAGGAATGATCAAAACATAAACAAACTTAAGACCGTTGCCATACTTTTAATACTAATAAAAATGATTCCTACAGACCCATTCAGTCCGCCATTTTCCCATCACTGATCGCTGAGCCATCGCTATTGTGTAACTAGACAACAGTGAGGGAAAACGGCGAGAGAAACTGCGAGCAATGAGTGACTGTTAATACGATTTGATTGTTTGTTAAGGTTGTGTTGTATGAAATTTAATCGTTGTCAACTATTTTCAAGTAGTAATCTATTTTTTAACTTTTATCCTTACTGAGTTTTATACAATATAGGATTACATGGGTCACGAATGAACCACCTTTGGCATGCGCTAAGTTTCCAAGCCAAGGTAAATTATCCGACGCCAAGGTTAATAACCGACGTCAAGGTAGTTTATCCAAGCCACTATGCTCGTTCGGTTCGAAGGTTCCGAGCTGTCGGTGGTTTCTAAAAATTTAGCTGCTTGATTTCTTATATTTTTGTTAATTAGATCTTTGTTATTAGATCTATATTTTTGTTAATTAGAGTCTTTCAGGTATGAAACAATTATTGGTATATGTTATTATTAGTATTACGATTATTTTATTTCTTTTATTATTATTTCTTTTTTATTTTTCTGTTTTATTCCCAATGCACGTGGTATTGTTTGAGTTTTACAAATCATCACTATAGATGTATTATATGTATTGAAATTAAATCGTATTTTATTGTTTAATTTTAAATATTAATTTCATCAAATTAGCACCTCAAGCATGATGTCTACAATTTTTGACGATATTTACTGTTATTATATACGTTGATACTGTTATTACATACGTTACATATCTGATAAGGTATACTTATTTCCACTGTTATGGTTGAATTATTTTTTAATTGCTATATATTGCATATTGTACACGATGCACGTGGTATTATTCGATTTTGACTATTGAGCATCATAGCTGTGTTGTATGCAATGTAATACCAATTTCCTGAGGTTCACTTAAGAATTGGGTACCCCCTGATAGGCGCCAAATCTAGTGGCGATAAAGCGCCAAATCTGGTAACCCAGACTACTTTCTCCTCTCCTCGCCGTGATATTTTAAAAGCGTCTGTGTCCAGCAATCCTCCAAGCTCCAACGCATGCGCACTGTGAACGGAGGGAAGCTGGTTTTGCAGGGTTATACTTCAAAACCAGCTTCCCTCCGTTCATACTTTCTAGAGATTTCGCCAACTGTAGTGCTGAATTTATATAGTGTGCCGTCGCCCAGGGAATAACACGCATTTTTGTAGCACGCCACCACGTGCATTTTTGTGGTTGACTTATTCGCTGTTTATATTTTATTTCATGAAAAATAAGCCCATCTTATGGATGCAACATTTATGAAAAACTTTTTATTATAAAAGATCACTTAACTGCTGTATTTACATAGTAATTCGCCACCACGTGCTTTTTTTGTGGTTGACTTATTCGCTAAGTTTATATTTTATTTCATGAAAAATGAATCATCATTTGGATGCAATATTTGTAAAAAACCTTTTATTAAGAAAGATTCTTTAACAAAACATAAAATTATGTGAACATGATTTTGAATCGGAGATTAGAAAGTCCATCGAGTGACACAAAATTTGGATTCATAAGCATTTAAGGGAGCGTATAGATGATCATCATACCCAAATTTAAGTTGAAAATTTTGAATTTACCGATTTTGATAATAATTTATATTATATTGGGGTAAAATAGACATGACTGGGACAGTTAACAAAAGTATGTTTTACAAATTATTTTCTACTAATATAACATTGTAAGTTTCAGGATGACAATCTAAAATATTTTACCATTTTTAAAAAAAATTAAGGTGAGAGTAATTATAGAAGTGCAGTTTTAAAATAACAATTACATTGGTAATAAATATGTCCTATCGCACCCTTACATGAGGCAGGAATGGGGCATGTTTTTGAAAGTTAAAATACATGCATAATTTTCAAAAATATGAAAAATGACAAAGAATGTATGTCATTCATGAAGCTAAGCTTTATTGATTATTAATAACATCTATTTTATCTATTTACATACTGTAAACAAAAATATTCAGTTCAGTTGATACCAAAGAGTTTGGGGAATATTTTAAATTTGCTTCTAATAATACTAACATGCATTTACTTTTAAGCATTTTTATCTAGAAAGAAAAAATTACAAAGATTAGATAAAACTATTCTCGCTCTAGTAAAATAAGGGGAAGGTTCAAATATTAATTAAACTTATGAAAAATATTGATACATATAGAATAACTAAAATAAGTTAGATCTATGTTAAAAGTCATACAGTTACACTCAATATGATAACCAAAGTAAATAATTATGAGTGTGAAGTGAAATCAACTAAAAAAATTAGATCATAAGCATCATTACATTGTTGAACATCCAACTTGTATCATAAAATATAAATTGAAGTGCACAATTTGCAAAGGGTGCTTTCATCTGTTTCAGTATACATGTGCGAATAATTTAAAACAACATATGTAAACATATTCATGCAAGTATACAGGTATATGAGAAATACCAAAAGAAAAAAATACATATATTGAAAACAGCGGTGGTGAAAAAGAAATTTCAAATATTTTGCAAATGTATAGTTTGAATAGTATCTAAAAACCAGAAATTAACATTCTTGAAAATGTTCTGAAAGGCTGTGAAATAAACCCTAAAATTAATAAAGAACTAAAAAAGAAAAAAAAAATACTATACATAATGTGCTAAAATTAAGCAACAAAATTAAACATGTAAATTTTAAGATTCATGAACATTTTAAAAATGAACTACCTAGTAAGAAAATTAAAACTCCACAAGAAGGAAAAAATCGAATCCCAATTTAGCATTATTAAAACCCTTAGATAATGAAAAGAAAATATTGGTGAAAGTTCACACATTTAAATAAAGAAGTGCTGTATTTACATTCTATGACTGATTATAAACATTAATAATATTGAGAAAATTCTGTTTTCATTATGTTTAAATTTTATATTGCAACATGAAATTTGTATTTTTGTATTAAATAAAATTTGCTGGTTAAATATATATATATATATATATATATATATATATATATATATATATATATATATATATATATATATATATATATATATAAACACACAAATGTTCAAATATGTGTGTGCGTGTGTATAATTTTATTTATTTTATTCATCTGAATGATTTAGGTTTCATTTATAAGTGAGATAAAAAATACATAAACTAATAGATAATAAAAAGTTGTAATGTAAAAAAGCAATGTAAAAAAATAAACATTTTGAATAAAAATTCAATTAGTCAAGTTTGCTCAGATTTGTTATCTGTACAGAGATTTTAAGTTTCATCTTTTTTAAATGTTTCAATATGAAAGAGTTAATCAAAATTTTATTTTTTTAAAATAACTATGTTGGTTTGATTCTTTAAATAAGTTATATCTCTGTAAATAAATGCATTTTCACACAAAATTAAGATAAATTTTATAAATGATGTTGTAAATTCACGAAATTTATATCTATAACAATGTTTTAATTAGCACCAGCAAATATACAAACAAACATTTTCTTCATAACATATACTTATTAAAGAGATAATTATTTAATATCATTAATTTATGTCAGTAAAAATCCATGGGTCATAAATTTTTGTGTAACATTGTTTAATAATGTTTTGCTATAATTTGTTATATTATCATATAAAGATAAAATTATACTTTGATAAATAAAATATGCATCAAATTAACTAAAAATTGGATGTTTTTTGTAACATAATTTGTCAATTACACATATCCTAGAAATGTTGTTAGGAAATTCCTGGCATAGGGGGCAGTTTATCAACATATGACAATTTAAATTGGAAGAGCATAATTTTTGAAAGGCCTACTCACACAGCTAATTAGAGTAGTAAAAATATTACATAAATGATATCATGTCTGTTTACCACATAGACTATAGAGCAGTGGATATAGATATCCATAAATTTACAAATAGCTGTTAGAGCATTTTCCACTAAAAAATTCATTAACTTTTATGAGGTTATATTTATTTATCCATTAACTTAACCTCATTAAAGTTAATGATTTTTTGTTATTTACTAAAAGTTTAATAACTCTAAAAGGGTAAAATAATGGATATGGAAAAATTTATCAAAGTTTTAAAGAATAAACATTCTTTGGGAAAAAAATATTTTAACACTATGTTTAATTCTACTGAGCAGTAAAAGTAAATTTTGCTATAAAGTAATTAGTCTATTTATTCTGGTTGTATATTCATAGTGTAAAACATAGTTTGAACTCTGTAATAAAATTTAAAAATTGCTGAATAAAATTGAGAAATTCTAGATTAATTTTTAAATAGTTAAGATATGAATATATAGTTATTTGTACATAATTTGACAGCTAGGGTCTCATCAAATTAATATTTTTGTATCACTTGTACACTTAAATAACTGACTGACGACAAAAGGAATGAAATCTTTTATAATGTTAAATGCATGTCAAGATAATTTTTATTAGCAACATATTCTAAATTACTAATCTTCTTAATTTGTCATTAGCACTTTGAGGATTGTAAACAACAGAATAAATCCATCCAAAAATGATAACTACTGTATAACTGATATTAAAAATGTAGTTTTTTGTCTTCTATTTAAGAATAAAATATGAATATATAAGTGTTGTAAGAAGTCATGCATTGGATGTCTTAATTCCGAAATTAATATAAAGAGTAAAGCATTAAAGTATACATAAAAAAATATTTCAAAATTGATTTGCCAAATTTTCGATACTGCGCCAAATATTGACACCTGTCCTGAGACGGGAAGATTCAGTAATAAATATGAATGTTTGGTGTGTAAGAATGATATATATCTGGTCGAACGTAAATATCGACCCGATTGAAGTGCATCCAACGGTTAAAGTAAGTGCTTATGTTTTTTAATTTCAAGTGATATTTCATGTTATATTAATTGTAAACTCTTTCGTGTGGAATGAAGGAAGGTTTTGATGTTTTTTTTTTTTTTTTTTAACGGTTTCGGATTTAAGCATTTTTTAGAGGCAGTTAGTGTGTATTTATTTTATTTTTCATATGTATATAAAAATATATTTTTAATAATTTTTTATACTATTTGTAATAACATTTAAGGGGGGCAGAGCCCCCCCTTGGTTAAAAAAGTTTTTGATAACTCAAAAATTTATTTTAAATATTAGAAATTTATAACGATTAATAGAATTGTTATCGGTAATGATGCATAAAATATTAGGCCTATTTCTTCTATACCTACAATTATACTTTTGAGGAATAAATGCAATTCATCAGCCGTCAAAGTTTCAACAGGTAAGACATGTACAACATCTTTTAATTTTGATAGAACACTTTTAATCATAAAAAAATGAGCACTTGAAGCACAAGAATTAGTATTATATCTTACACCTACGATACTACCTCCTTTATATTCAGCATATTCTTTTAAATGGATCTCATGTAACATTACAAGTTTATCACAATTTTCTATGAGTGAAAATTTTTTCCGGATATAATGCAAAAAATTACGGTTAAATTGCTCTTTGGATGGATTTAAATTAAAAGATGAAGACAGACGTTAAGTGGTATTTTGGTGAGGAATATTTATAATATTTGGTTTTCTTATAAATCGATATGCCTTTGGAGCAAGTATGCAGTAAAGTTGAAAAAATTAAAGTGTCGGATGAGTATCTACTCTCACAAAGAAATGAAATCTGCTCAACCAAAAATTTTAATCGTATCACTATTAATTCTATTGTTACCTTCTAAAGAGTGTAAAGCATTAATTATACTACAAATAATGGGATTTCCTACATTTTTATCACCTAACTTACTCAATGCATTGAGAATATCAGTTAACTCATTTAAATTATTAATAGGGAAATTAAAAGAAAATTTGTCTAACTTACTTAGTTCCAGATCTGCATTAAAAATCTTAATTTCTAGTTTATCATTAATAACAGCTGAATGTTTAATTTTGGGTGCAGGATGAGAAGTTCCACAAATTATCATTACCGGTAATTCACATTCGATAACTGTCCAATTTTTATCTGAACTTTTGGAACATTCCATGTGTTCTTTAATAGAAGTAAAAGTTCTTGATTTATCATACTCTCTTTTATATTCACAACTATCTTTAACAGCTCTCTGTATTAATTCCTCTTCAGTTTTTGTCCTTTTATCGTCTCTGCTTTCTTTAGCTAATTTATTACAAGAATGATGCTATGGTAGATTAGGAAATTGAGAAGGAACAGCACCAGGAGACAGTCTACAAAAAGAAAAAGATTTACATTTAAGTACATATTAAAGAATGGGATATAAAAACTATATTATCATACATTAGTTCCTTAAAAACAAATCCATGAATTTATGAAACAATAAATAAAAAATCTGGTAAAATTATTGATTTTTCCAGATAGTAAAATATTCTAGATCATATATTTTTTTAAAGTCACAATCTCCAGTTTTCATAACCTAAATTACAAACAATTTATAAACAATCTATGTGAACTTTCAAAATATATGGCACAATAATACTTGAAATATAGTTAAAATATAATCTATTTTATTTACCTTCTAATTTTCAATTGAGCTTTTTTTACATGGCCAGTTGTTTCATTAACACCTTTAGCAGAAGTCAGAAAATCGGGATATGTGAAGTGTAGCTCACAAACCTTAACAGAAAGAAAAATTAATTGATTATATGCATAAAATATATTGCATACTTATTAATAACTTAATATAAAATATTATTATATCAGGTATGAAAACTGGTCATAGGCTTGAAAATACTGATTTTACTGACCAAAATTGAAATAAGAGATTTGAAAAAAAATTTTCAATTTTACAACTCCTCTTCAACCTCCACTCAAAATACGTGTTCTGCAAAGATCGGTCGATTTACTTGAAAAATTGAAATAAAAAATAAGTATTTAACGTGTTCTGCAAAGATCGGTCGATTTACTTAAAAATTGGAAAAAGAATTTACCAAGTATCTAAAAATTTATTATTTAATTTAATTTAATTTATTAAAAATTTATTATTAAAAGTATTTAAAATAATCAAATTTTGAAAAATTTTTCCTCAAAATGTTGTTTTTGATTAAGAATCAATTTGTTGAGTTACGATCCCCTCGCCAGATTTCAAACGCCACGCTGCAAGCACGCCAATTTCGCCAAATGTGGTTGAAGCACCAACAAGATCCATGATTAGAAACAGGAGAGTGGGCTAAGAAGAGGAGTTGAAAAATGAGGACCAAAATACTAACTGATTTTTAAAACTACTGACCAAGTTTAGTACAGTAATTGACAAATAAGTTAAATCTTCACACAACTACAGTGATGTTTGTGATATGGTCAAGACTGATAAAACCATAATATATTTGGAAAGGGATCGGGGGATAAAATACAAAAACATGCAAAAAACTAATTTTTCATCAATGACTTTACTGGCTAAATTCTAAAAACTGCCTAATACTGACCTATCTGAAAAAATACTGACGATTTTTATCTCTTATATATGTAAATAACTTATGCAAATACTGCTTAATATAGAGAAACATATTCTAATATTAGCTTAATGTAAAATACCAACTTATGTTTTGGTTTGGTTTTGCTCAGGAGGGCTAAATAAGTTATGTTAATATTAATTTATGGTTATTACAAACACAAACAATTATAAAGATATTAATAAAACTTTCAACAGTAAACGGACAAAGTTTAGAAGTAAAATAATAATAAATTAACTTACCCTGATATATTATGATGGGGTAAAATTCTCTCGCTTAACAGCAACAATCCACTTTTTTGACAATTCTGGATCTTTTGGAAAGCCGTAAACTTTAAACTTCGGTTTGTTTTTTATAATTAATAATGCACAATGGTACTACACATGGACTAGGCATTGTAAATTAAAAATAACCCAGTTTTTCTAGACTGTAAGCAAAATTGCAAGAGCTAGTAAAGCACGTGCGTAGAAATCCGCCGGAGAGATAGAATGGTGGTAGATCCCTCAAAGTATCCCACAGATGGGATTAGTAGATCTCACTGAGCTGACGTCATAGCTAGGGAGAGATCCAGTTGTAGGGCCTGGTTCTCGAAGGTCACGCCTAAAGTGGGTCCTCATAATTTGGAAGCAGGGGTAAAGCATAAAATCCCCGGGATGGATTTGCAAACTGCCAAGGTATCATTTAGGAATTTGAAGGACACTTCAACCAAAAAAATATTTTACGTGCTGCAGCGCCATTGATGAACACGACGGATATTTTAAAGAAATTTCCACTGAACACTCAATCAACTTCATAATAATCTTAATAATATACCTAATAAAATCATTTCTGAGCTTCCTGATAATGGTTATAGGAAAGCCAATCACCGCAGGCTGTGCTTCCGAAAATAATAACCTTTTACTTTTGCCTAACTTTTATTCCAAACTTTAAACTGAAATTTTAACTTTCATGACAATATTTAGATCAAGTGACAATGAATCCTGTTATCTTGCTACTTCGCTTTATACATAGAAGAGAGTAAGGGATAGAAAACATTTGTGCACTAAATTTAAGTGGAAAGTTATCCATGCAGTATTGACAGCATCTATTGTCTGAAATGCTACTTTTTATAGTGATTAAATTATTCACTATTTTCAATAAACATTTTTCACTACTCAATTTAATAAACAAATATTTTACTAGATAAATATAAAATTTCCCTATTTCGATAGCAATATATATTGACCCAGCAAAAACTAAATCAAGTTTTAACTTATTTATATTGTAAATCTAAAAATTTAATTGATAGAATAGACATTCATCTGAAAGTCAGCCAGGCGAAAGAACAGTTATTGCATAAAATTCATAACATCAAGATATGTTAATAAGTCATTAGTAGGACTCAGATGTAAATGCCTGTGGTCGTTGCGAAGACCCACAAACACCGAGCGATTAATTCACAGAAATCATCACCCAAAATCATCATTTGTTCAATTCAGGTCAAGAATTGACCCTACCAATGACAGCTAAATTTTATGCAAAAATAATTTTTACATTTCAGTTCTATTTTTAAAAAGTGGTGAGCGTAAACTGTTAAATTTTATCTTTTAGTATAAAAAATTTCAACCGTCAAGTATGAATTTCAATTTTGAGGAAAAATGTAAGGAAAAAGAGTTAAATTAGGTTTTGTGTAAAGAAATTATAATTGTAACGTACAAGAACGATTCAGTTCTTTTGAAATAAACGTAAACTTTGTGCAAAATAAGCAGAAACTTTGTTAAATTTTATCTTTTAGCAAAAGAAGAAAAAAAAAATTCAATGCTTAAGCAAATATGAATTTTAATTTTGTGAAAAATATAAGAAAAAAGAAATTATAAGTGTAACGCACAAGAACATTTCAGTTCTTTTACAATAAAATATGATTATTATTAAGACAATCTTTTATACTTATGGTTCCAGTGAAGACCCAGAGACACCGAGCGGATTCCCAACATTCATTACCCAGAATGATCTCGGTTCAATTCGTCAAGAATTTACCCTACTAATGACAAATTTCATTTTTTGAAACTAAATTTCCTAATCTTGAATTTTACTATTCCTTCCCAAAAGTATAGAGAAATATTAAACAATTGATTAGTAAATTAAATATTAAATAAGTAAAATAATATTGTATGTATAATTAAATATCTGTTACTATTATACAATATTCTGTTTCAAGTTTTAGCCTCTGTCTGGTTAAATTTCGATATAAAACAAAATTTATAATTCAAGTGAAACCTGTATTTGCAATTTGATTATTATTTTAAAACAAACTTAAGCTTACCTTATTTAAGTAATTTCTTTACACGAAATTTAATTACTTTAACTCTTTCTCCTTGCATTTTTTTCTCAAAATTAAAATTCGTATCTGAGCATTGAAATGTTTTATGCTAAAAGATAAAATTTAACAGTTTATAATCACCGCTTTTTAAAAATAGAACTGAAATGTAAAAATAATTTTTGCATAAATTTAGTTGTCATTGGTAGGGTCAATTCTTGACCTGAATTGAACAAATGATCATTCTGGGTGATGATTTTTGTGAATTAATCGCTCGGTGTCTGTGGGTCTTCGCAACGACCACAGACATTTACATCTGAGTTCTACTAATGACCCCTTGATTCATTTTAGGAAAATAGTGGGTAACGACTGTTATTTCGCTTGTTTCACTTAAAAGCAATTGATTGTTCTAAGAATTAAATTTTCAGTCATTGTCAATTCTTCACTTAAACAAATGATTCTTGTGAATTAACCGCTTGGTGTCTGTGGGCCATTACAACGACCTCAGACATCTACATCCGAGTCCTATTAATGACTTATTAATATATGTTAATGTATGAATTTAGTATGCAACAACTGTTATTTCACCTGACTTTCAGGTAAATGTATTTTTTATCAATATATTTTATCTCATGCGGCGCCGTGGCTTATACTTTCACTTAGAAAACCCCTGTAAGGTAGAAAAAAAATATAATTTAACAAAATTTTTATTCATCACTTTTTTAAAAGAAAATAGAGTTGTAAAAAATATTTTGCGTACACGTAGTTGTCATTGGTAGGCATATGACAATCAAATTGATTTCCAATGCACACTATGTCCGAAATAACGACATTCACAAAGAATTAAATACCCCCCCCCCTCTCTTTCCAAATTTTTACAAACACTTAGCTGAAAATTTTAATAACGATTTAAGTAATCATCTGTTGGACTTGTTCCACTATGACCTCGCAGAAGCTAGCAATCGTAAGCGGCCTAGAGGCGCAGTTTCTCTCTAATTTCTTTTAAAATAATGTGCTTGCACGTTAAAAAAAATTAAAATATTAAAATTTAATACGCCATAAATTTCACTTCATAACGGTAAAGAAAAAAAAAATCTCCCTATCCTTTTGCTCATTCTTTCTCAACCTTTACTAATGACTATGAGTATTTACTCTTGGTCACTAGTATCATGAAGTTCGTGGATCCCAGACTCTATCCTTTACTTCTTTCTCTACTTCTGTCTACAAACTGTTAGCAGACCTCCGCTGACTAGCACACCAAGAGAAATAACCAGCGCCAGTGGGGATAAATTTAGGCCCATAGATTTAAAGAAACAAGAAAAGAAGTAAGAGGAAAAGAGTAAATATACATTTGCATATTTTATGTAAATATAACATGTTTTTGATGACAGATGAAAATAAGGATGTATAAATTTCTGAAAAATTAATACCCAGATTTTATTTTTTTGTGTTGAAATACGAAATCGATATTGTGTGTTTGTATTTTAATTATAAACATATATACACTCTACTATTTATTAAAAAAAATCACAAATTACTTTTTGAAATCTATGCATTGTTCAGATTCTTAAAAGTACATTTTTATACTTAAAGATTTATTACTTTTAATTTATATCTTACATATTAGTACATTTTTATTACCTAATATAAATGTGAAATAAAAAATGTATATAGTTTTTGAACTAAATTTGCATTTTTAAAGTATTATCAGTAGAGTATTTAAAAAATATACATTTTTTTCAAATTAGCTTCCAATTTAATTCAAAGATGTCATACTGTGAACCTCTGTATTCAAGAAAGTAGGTATCCCTCAAGAAAGTATTTAAATATCCTGAAAATATATAATTTTTTTTAAGTTATGTATTAAATAATTATTGCAATTTATATCCTTCTTCATAAACTCATTATAAAGTAACTAAGCTTTGTGAAAGTACTCCAAAATTTTTACAAAGTATTAATTTAATTTTTTAAAGTAAAAATGGTACTGGTTAATCAACAGCACTGGTAAAAGTAATATTAAAAAAACAAAGGTTTAATTACAGTAAAATGGTCTTCCCAATTCAAAGAGATGATTTTTATTATAATATGGGGATAATTTCTCATTTTTTTTCATAGCATTAGTCCAAGTTTTACTTATTCCTAGGATCTTTGGAACGCTGAAAAATATCTTTTCATTACTATTAGTTGTATTCATACAGAGTGGCACTATACAGTATTTAGAATATGACTTTTTAATGTCAGACATAATAAAAAAATTTCTATTAATGCGATTCTTTGAACAAAAACAAATTAAAAAGTCGTAATCTCTCATGTAAAGAACATAGGCTGCCATCAATGTGAATAAACTAAAAATAGCATATTCGAGAGACGTTAAAAAGTCCGATAAAAAACACATTAGGAATACTTAATTAGGGCCCCAAATAAAATGAATAAAGTTACTGTCCTGCATACTTTTATTTGTTTTCTATTACTTTAATACTATTTCATGAAAATTTCTCAAGTTTTGAAGGACAACTGAGACTGCAGGTAAGCTGTCTGTCACCGACATTTCTGTTAGATGCCATTTCACTATACAATGCTTGATTACTTTTATATATATTAACAGTGTTCTTGAACGCGCTCGTTCAGGTTCACTGTACGTGAGAAATATCCTTTAACCGTTTACGATTATCTTAAAACAGTGTTTTAAAACTTAGAATTTTTGTCTGTGAAATAAGAGTGATGACTAAGCACAAAAATAAAATTTTAATCTTTCTGTTTTTCTGTCTTTTTATTTAGTCTCTAAATGACTGTATTTTTAATGAGAGGACTTGAATACAGACACAACACCAACCAAGTTATAAAATGTTGTTTTTCCACTTCTATCAGTTGTGAAAATCCTCACAACCGGCCGGACAATCCAAGAACAGAATAAGGGGTAAGGGCTTCCTTTAGAGATTTTTCCATGATGATATGCTCGCATAAAGGATTTTAAGATTGTTCTGAATACTTATATGTTACACATTTTCTCATAGGATTTTGTGGGCAGAACCGATGGGTTTTGTAGTATGATCGCCGATTTCTTGTATTGTTCAGTATAAGAGGATAATTTTCTGTAAACATAAAACTTTGTATGTGTATAAATTCAACGCACATTATACCATTTGTAAGTGAAATTATGATCTGTGTATATGCTATCTGTATATATTCTATTGACTAAAAGGTTGTATTAAAAACATTTATGTGATACGCTCTTAGGGTATTTTACGCTGAGGGGTGGAGCATGTATAGTACTAATTATGTATATTCGTACTCAAAATTTGTATGGGAACTGGAACTGTAATACAGAACTTTGTATTAGAGTGTTTGAATTTAAAATATATCCTTAGAAGACAAAAACGTAAACATCATATATATGCATAAAAAACGAGCGAAAATTTGTCATTAAAAAAAATTTAGTTTATATATATAGTGCTAAACCTTTTAATATGTATCGGCCAAATAAAAGTTTTAATAAAAATAATCCTTGTAATAAATTTAGTGATATATAATGAATTTAGTTATAATATATGTAGTTTATCACAAATCGTACATTTCACATTTAGAGTAATTTTTAAGCGAGGATGATTAATTATTCCAAGATTATAGATTCTTTCTTTTTTAAATTGAATAAAAGAAAAAATTTGTGAAAAATAAATCATATTTTTTAATTATACATACTTGTTTGACCTAAAATAACTATTTGATAATTCAATAAATTTTTAACTACTCAATATTTTTAGTTTGGTTAGCAGTGCTACGGTCTACTTTTTCCAACACAATGGCTAATGAAACTGGGACTTACTGCTTTAAGCCGATCCCGAACAACTACGAACAGCCATGACACAGTGGAATTCGAACCTATGAACTCCGGTACCGAAGATCAGTGCCCTAATCATTTCGCCATCATTCGGCTCATCCCTGATCTAGGGCAATGCAAAAATTAATTGGTAGACGAAAAGTTATTTTTAAGAGAATAAACTACTGTAATTCTAGTAAAACTTAATCTTACAACTCCTGAGTAATTTTCAAAATAGTCGATTTTGGGATTTTGAACACTTTCTTCTGAAACTAGTTTGCCCTTTTATCTGTAGTACTTGCCATTTTTGATCGACTTTTTTCTAGAACGTGGCCTATTTCTTGTAAGAAAACAGATTCTAACGATCTAAGTCAACAGATCATATGTGAAATATGTGAAAAAGTGTTTTCGAAGCAGTATTATTTATATAAACATTATAGGTGACTTACCAAAATCGAACCACATCATGAAGACATCTGTATGCTCTGTTCCTAATGAGGAATTTGCACATGTGGGGGATTCGAACAACTTAGTGTTTTTCTGATAATTTCAGACTCGTAGATTCCAAAAATGTTCTCAAAAATATAAAAAACTCGGTCCATCATTTAAAAAATTAATTTTAAAGTTAAGCGAAAATCACGTGACATCAAAAAGCTCCGTGATTGGTTGTGATGTCATCGTTCATGCAGACCAATATTTTTGTATTGCTTTTAAAAGCACA
Source organism: Pardosa pseudoannulata (assembly GCA_032207245.1). NCBI lineage: Eukaryota > Metazoa > Arthropoda > Arachnida > Araneae > Lycosidae > Pardosa > Pardosa pseudoannulata. The sequence goes on from CM063507.1 coordinate 32,895,256, forward strand.
CTATTTTCCGATTTTGTTTTTGCAAGTTCCTGAAATTTTCTAGCTATCAAAATTTATTTTTATTTAAACCTGAAGGTTTATTTTATCGATCTAGATAGCTTAGTTATCTCAATTTGTCATAAATGTCTCTTCTACCTGGATTTACCAAAGGACAGTCAGACAACCTCCCGAAAATTAACAGCATGTCAATGTTTTCGTTCTTGGGAGAAAAAAGAAGAAGAAGAAGAAAAAAAAAAAAAAAAAACTCGGATTTTATGGGAGCAGAAATACGGAGAATTAAAACCCAGAGGTATGTAAGATCAGTTATATATTTATCCAATTTTACCTAACATATATTAATATTTTATTCATGCTAATCACATCTCTTCTATTTGTAGATATAGACAATTCAAATAAATATACATATATCATATACACACATTTGTAGTAGCATCGCTTTTTATAGAGATAGATATAATATATTAAAATAAAAATTAGAGAAGGTATTTATTGTGAGACCGGGACCTTTAGCCTTCGTGCCAAAGATCCTTAATAATGTGTACTTTTAAAATAAAAAAAAAAAAAACGAATAAAATCTACCAAAAAAATTATTAAAAATATATAAAAATGTAAGAAAAAAGTTTTAAAATGTTTAAAATTGGCCATACATCACTTTTCGTTCGTTGAATTATTTTTATTATTCCATGTGTATTGCTCTTTATCCTCCGTACTGTTTTGCTTTTCTGCTCTCCTGTTGAGGGTGGAGCCTAATATTTAAATCAACGCATCGTTTTCTTACTCCAACAAATACTTTATTTTGCCTTTCACTAATGTGGGCGTGTTGCATGGTGGTTAAGTACGCCTTCTACATAGTATCATCGTTCTCCTCGGGTGCTCGGTTCTATTCCGAACGATACAAAAATTCGGAACTTTGTTAAAAATTATTTTTTATGTTTATTTATTATTCTTCAGCCTTTTTTCGGATTTTTAATGCAATTTAATTATTTTTAAAACATTTATTTTTTGCTTTTTCAAAATTTTCGATTTTGACATTTTAATTCATTATTTTTTGTTTATTTTGTACGGATGTCATGGCGCAAAAATATTTTATGTTTTTCTATCCTTAAACTTTCAACTCTCGAGTTATTGTGCTATGAACTCACGAATCCACCCTTCTATTTCTTTGCTCTTTTATGTGTTTATTTTTCGCTCGTTGTCATTTTTGTGCTTACTGACAGAAGCCTCTGGATTGAAAGCCTTTAGCCTTCGTGTTGCAAAAAGTAGACCGTAGCGCTCCAAAACGAAATTAATTCTTAAGAATTTTAAATTTGATGAAAAGAAATTTAAAATCTTTAAAAGGCTTTACTTAATTATTTATGCTTTTTTTTTTAAATAGCAATACAATTTTATTGTCTTTAATGTTAATGCTACATTAAAAAATGTATAAAGTTTCTGAAATTAAATTTAATTTTTAAAATAATATCATTATAAGTATTTTAAAAATATTATATACTTTTTTCAAATTAGTCACCAATTTAATCGAAAAATATCACAGTGAATTGATTCAATTAAGAAAGTATGCATCTTTGAAGAAAATATTTATAATACCTTAAAAATACAAAACTTTCCCCATCCCCGAGTTATTTATTAGATAATTATATGCTTTAGATATTTATATGTTTTACGATATTTATATGCTTTATTAAACATTTATTGTAGTTGATAATACTCTCTGTGATAATACTCGAAAATGAGCAGTTTTGAAAGTTAAATAGCACTGGTTAATCAACAGTTCTTTTAAAGGTATATATGTATTTTTATATACTTTACTTTTTCTAAACTAGTAATATTTAAACAAAAGTAAGCATTTATTTACCTAAAAATGGTCTTCCCAAACCCATAGAGATGATTTATATGATAATTTGGGGTTTAATTTCTCATCCCTTTTCATCGCAGTTGTCCAGATTTTACGTGTATGTGGATCTTTGGAAACGCTGAAAAATATCTTCTCATTGCAATTACTTGCTGTATTTTGACAGAGTGGCACAATACAATATTTATACTATGATTTTTTAATGCCAGACATAGTAAAAAAATTTCTATTATATGCTATACTTTACACAGAAAGAAATTTAAAAGCCGCCTTTTAACATGTAAACAGCATAGGCGGTCGGTGTCGACATGAACGATGACGTCACAAACTCGGCGGAGAAAAAGTATCGTTTTTGAGAGACGTTAAAGAGTCCGCTTTAAAACCCATCAGAAATCACTCATTAGGCCCCCAAATGAAAGAAAAATAGCTACTGTCCTGCTTACTTTTTTTGTCTTCTATCGTTTAAAATCAAAATTAGAAAACGTGAAAATTCCTCATTGTCATTGAAAGAAAAGAAATACTGAGCAACAGCGAAATCATATTAAAGACAAGGCCGTTGCCAGAAATTATATTCGGAGGGGGACATTGTTGTTTGTGAATACTTGAATAAAACTACAGGTTCTCGTATGTATGTATACTCCTAATGAGTATCATAATACAATGGGATTTTAAAATGTCAAAATAATTAAAAAATGATATATTGAACAAACTTATAGCCTTGAATGAGTAATGTAGTAATTACACAATGAATTTAATATTATAATAAAAATGGAAAATATATAAACTGTACATAGTATTAAATTCTAATTTTTAAAGCAAAAGTATAGCTAAAAAAAAAAAAAAAAAGAATAATTTTGAAAAATAAGAATGTTCAAACTTTTACTTGTATATTATAAAATATGCTCTTTTTGAAATTTTGGCCAAAATATTTTCACAATTTATTCCAATTGTGCAACAATATTGTGAGGAGTTGCCAAAAGTGCTAGTCAACCTGCTCTTACATGTTGGGTCCAATTTGCACCTACTCCTTAACTCAAAACACGGTTCTAAACCCACTTTTGTCTATGCAGAGCTAGGCAGATGACACACACATGATCCACTTTCTTTTCACGAAACGGTCTTTTAGAATTTCGGAGAGGGACCAGTCCCCTAAATCCCTCCCCTTGACTACGGTCTTGATTAAAAATCATGATCAGTGGACTTTTTTGAGAATTGGAAATACGAGAGGGAATTTAATTCTTATTCCTTGTATATTGTAACAAAGGCATCTCGTTTTGCTGATAATGATATCGAAAAATATTATTGCTGATGTAATAAATTATGCTGCAATATCTGTAGGAGCCTAATGAAACATGCACCATTTGTTAATTCAGATTCTAATATGTACTAATTTTATTTTCAGGTTTAATATTTTTTGTTAGAAGAATAGAAATTGAAGACATCTAATACACATTTTATGGCTATTAATAAATTTATAAATTAAAGTATAATAACCACTGTGTAGCATACAGTTTTGAATAACTGTACCACTACATGGCATGACCGCTAAAAAAGAACTTACCCGAACTATTGCAAGAGATAATTCTGTTCTAGAAAATATATATGAACTGCAAGATACATTAGATTGAGCCGTCCAGGTCCCATTTCTCGAAATGGGTAAAATTGACGTCTGTCATTTTTTTCGTTCCTATGATTTATTTTATAGTTTCATCTTTTACGTAAATATGTATAAATAACTATGTCGCAACTAATAAACCTTTATTATTATGACAATTCTATGTTTTTGCTTGTTACAATTGGGAATCAGTAATTTAAAATAAAAGCCATAAAAATGTATAAACATTAAAGATATAAAAAATGAATGTCACATTTTTATTTTTGTATATTAGTCATACGATAACGTCAGATGGTAATCCGTAATATTTTAGGCCTCTCTGATTTTATACTAGTTTCAAAAGAAGAACTGAAACTAAGCTTCAGAAGTGGTAGCTTGTAAATAAAATGCTGAACAAAGATTTTCAATCATAAAATTATTTCTTAGAAAAGAAACCTGAAGATCGTTATGTTTTTTACAATAACCTTTCAATTATATAATTTTATATTGAAAGTAAAATAAATCTTAATTACCCACGGTATAAAGGGGATATTTTCACAGTGTGTTCCAAAGTGTAATTGTGTCTTGTTTCCAAATGTTTCTCAAAAGTATTTCTGTAAATTTAATTACAGAAATTAATTACAAAACATTTCTGTAATTAAATTTACCAAAATGGTTTTGAGAAACAAGAGGTTTAAATTAACAGTGTTCTGTAAATTATTATCTTTAAAAATACTGTAAGTTTAAACATTAGAACTAAATTGACATGGAACACACATTCCTCTATATCTTAACATACAACAAATATTATCAAAACTACATGTGCCCAAAACATAGTATGATTAATTCCTAAAAATCATCATTCATATTCATCACTTGTTCAATTCAGGTCAAGAATTGACCCTCCTCCGATATAAACGGACAGTTATGGGGCTCCTAAGCCAGACGTCTTTATCCCTGATCCTAAAGGCAAACAGTAAGCAGGATAAAAACTATAAGGTACTATTAGGTTTAAAAATTTAGAAAAGAAGTAATTTAGAGGCGCCGGTCATTAAAAGGTGGGTAGGGAGAAATCAGTGAGAGCTGTGACTTATGTTGTAAGTACCTGTAAATATTCAACAAAATCTGATTAATACCCTGAAAAGAAAGTTGTGGTTAGTATACACGATGTGAAACACTAAATGAAGTCTTACGGTCAAATATTAAAAATCAAACACAGTTAGGTACACTATCCTGCTCCATAATAAAAAAAAATCTACATTTTTTTAAAAAATACAACACATCATTTTACGGCATAACATATAACGACAGGAACAGGGGATGAAGTAATAAGATCTAATAGGGTAATTAAAGTAGAGAATCTATTGTCAGTAAAGCATTGCGGCACGCGGCCGCATAGAGTTACTCGGGTGATTATAATCATAATCTGGGAGTTCTGCAATTATTTCATTAGGTAGACTAGTTATTTTATTATAAAAATTATTAGATGATCTTACACAATATTGTTTGAAAGTTAATATATTAAAGTCGCGCCTTATTACTTCGTTGGACAAGTATCGATGTGCGCCTCTAATACGCCTCAAGAATTTTTTCTGTATTGTTTTTATTAATTTCAAATTAGATTTCGCGGCAAACGACCAGACCGGGGCTGCGTAAAGAGCGGTTGGTAGAACTATGTTTTATATAAGAGAATTTTGTTTTTAAAATTTAAGTGTTTACTATTGAAAAGCATTTTTAAGTTTTCTAATTTTCCTATCAATTTATTTTTAATATCCGTTATGTGAGGACGCCAGGTTAATTTTTTTTTTTTTTTTAATCTAAAGTTACACCTAAATATTTTACGCAGTTTTCCTCGTTAATTACCTCGTCTAGTAGATATAGTCTAGGGAGAGTTTTATAAGTACGAGTAAAGTAAGTAGCATGACATTTAGTAGGGTTAACTATAATTTTCCATTTAAGAAACCAGTCTTCCAGAGTGTCTAGGTGTGACTGTATGAAGCTAGCAACTAAGTTTAGGTGTGGGGCTGCAGCAATTATAGCTGTGTCATTCGCATACAAAGCTAAGAAAGTATAATCATTCCTAGGAATGTCGTTAATATAAATATTGAAGAGAATGGGACCTAAGATGGAGCCTTGTTGAACACCTGCTGTTAGAGATTTTAAAGGGAAGTAAGTGTTTTGTAAGCGGACTGTGAAGTGACGATCGCAAAGGTAATTGTGTAAGAAATGTATTAAAGAATCAGACATTTCAAGCTGAATGGATTTGTAAATGAGGCCTACCAACGAGATGCGGTTGAAAGCCTTTGCGATGTCGAGAAAGAGTGCACCAGTTGGCTTGCGTGATTGTAATCCCTCGCTAGCGAGTTCTACTACACGAAGCAGCTGATGAGTAGTGTTGAGCTGGTTACGAAAACCAAACTGCTCCGGAATTAACACATTATTTCCCTGCAGGAAGAACTGGAGGCGGTTAAATATCACTCGCTCGGCAACTTTACTGAGGCAACTGAGGAGACCAATAGGACGAGAGCTTTCAGGAAATGTTAAATTAGCTTTAGGTTTGGGTATTGGAAATACTATTGCAGTTTTCCATGCTTTAGGAAAGTATTTAAGTTTCATCATATAATTGATTATTTCAGTTAAATAAATTAGTAGGTTTGGAGGCACGTTTTTTATACATCTATTAGAAATGTCATTTATTCCAGGAGATTTATTATTTTTAAGATTTTTAATAATTAAAGTTACTTCTGAGATTGTAGCCGGAGTTAGTTCGTTACTTTGAGGATTATTAAGAAAATTATTTACTGTACTAATAACCTGGCGGTCGTGATCCTCGTCTTCTAGATCTTCGTTAGGCGCAAATTGATTGTCGTAGACTTCAATTTTCGTAGAATTCAGCTTTTTTGTCGTAGAATTTTGTCGTAGAATTCAGCTTTACCAGCCGGATCGAAAGCTACGCCGTTTAGACCAAGGATGGGTGGTATGTTGTTGTAACCGTTACTCCTCAGACGTTTCTGGAATTTCCATATAGAATGAGGAATTTTCACGTTTTCTAATTTTGATTTTAAACGATAGAAGACAAAAAAGTAAGCAGGACAGTGGCTATTTTTCTTTCATTTGGGGGCCTAATGAGTGATTTCTAATGGGTTTTATAGCGGACTCTTTAACGTCTCTCAAAAACGATACTTTTTCTCCGTCGAGTTTGTGACGTCATCATTCATGTAAACACCGAGCGCCTATGCTGTTTACATGTTAAAAGTCGACTTTTAAATTTGTTTTTGTGTAAAGTATCGCATATAATAGAAATTTTTTTGTTATGTCTGGCATTAAAAAATCATACTCTAAATATTGTATTGTGCCACTCTGTAAAAATACAACAACTAATTGCAATGAGAAGATATTTTTCAGCGTCCCGAAAGACCCACATACACGTAAAATCTGGACAACTGAGATGAAAAGGGATGAGAAATTAAACCTCAAATTATCATATAAATCATCTCTATGGGTTTGTGAAGACCATTTTTCGGTAAATAAATGCTTGCATTTGTTTAAATATTACTATTTTAGAACAATTAAAGTATATAAAATACATTTATACCTTTAAAAGGATTGTTGATTAACCACTGCTATTTAACTTTTTAAACTGCTAATTTTCGAGTATTATCACAGAGTTCAAGTACGATAAATATTTTATAAAGCATATAAATATCGAAAAACATATAAATAACTCGGGGGAGAGGAAAGTTATGTATTTTCAAGGTATTATAAATATTTTCTTCAGAGATGCATACTTTCATGTGTATCAAATGTAACAGTGATATTTTTCGATTAAATTGGTGACTAATTTGAAAAAAAAGTATAATATTTTTAAAATACTTAATAATTATATTACTTTAAAAATTAAATTTAATTTGAGAAATTTTATACATTTTTTAATTTGACATTAATATTAAAGGCAATAAAATTGTATTGCTATTTAAAAATGTATAAATAATTAAGTAAGCCGTTTAAAGATTTTAAATTTCTTTTCATCATATTTAAAATATCTAAGAATTGATTTTGTTTTGGTTTGGTTTTGGAGGGCTACGGTCTACTTTTTGCAACACGAAGGCTAATGAGACCGGTCTCACAATAAATACCTCCTCTAATTTTTATTTTAATATTACATCCGTCTCTATTTATAAAAAACGATGCTACTACAAATGTGTGTGTATATGATATATGTATATTTATTTGACTTGTTTGGGTTTACAAACAAAAGAGCTGTGTTTAGCATGAATAACGTATTAATACATGTTAAGTAAAATTGGAAAAAAATATAAATGATTTTACATACCTTTGGGTTTTAATTCCTCGTATTTCTGCTCCCATAAAATCCGGGTTTTTTGCCAAGAAAGAAAACATTGACATGCTGTCAATTTTCGGGAGGTTGTCTGATTGTCCTTTGGTAAATCCAGGTAGAAGAGACATTTATGACAAATTGAGATAACTAAGCTATCTAAATCGATAAACTAAACCTTCAGGTTTAAATAAAAATAAATTTTGATAGCTAGAAAATTTCAGGAACTTGCAAAAACAAAATCGGAAAATAGTGCGCGCTTAAAAGCAGTACAAAACTATTGGTCTGCATGAACGATGACATCACAACCAATCACGGAGCGTTTTGATGTCACGTGATTTTCGCGTAACTTTAAAATTAATTTTTTAAATGATGGACCCAGTTTTTTACATTTTTGAGAACATTTTTGAAATCTACGAGCCTGAAATTATCAGAAAAACACTAAGTTGTTCGAATCCCCCACATGTGCAAATTCCTCATTGTCCTCGGTAGTAAGGCTACTTATGAAATCAGACCATTGTTTCTGTCTATAAATTTGAATCTTTTCCCTGATAGTCCGCTTGAGAACAAAGTACTCTTGCTTGGAGGAAGGGATGCGTAGATATTGATAAAGTTTTCGTGCTGCATTTCTACTGTTTATTAAGTTCTTAATATGAGAAGGTAGTATATGGATTTTAGGTTTCAAAATTACATAGGAAGAGCTTTTCTTTGCATTATTAATGGTATTAGTTAACTTTATTACAGCACTTTCTAAACAGTTTACAGATTTAATGTTCGGAAAAAACAATTTAGCAGAGGCAAGAGTTTCCTGGAACTGACGACAATTAGTGAAAGTAGTGGTCTCAGAAACTTGGGTTTATAACTGCAGGTCAACTGTCAGAAGAACTGGCAAGTGATCTGATTCGAAAAGATCCAGAGTTTCTATATTACATTTAAAGGGTGCGTTTTTGATGAGAGCAAGATAAATAGTGGAGGGACGGCCTGTAGACAAATGGGTGGAGGTGGGGGTATGAAAAAGATTACCGTAATTATTATTACTATAGCAGTTCCAGGCTTTATTATGGGCATTAAAGTCACCAGCCATAATAGAAGAATTAGTGTAATTAAATATATCAAGAATATCATTTTTAGAGAAACCTCTACCAATTTTAAAGTAAGCATTAGTTATTAGAATTTTGTTATTTTTATCGGGCAAAACCATTACAGAGTTGGATTCAAGTACATCCGAAACAAGGTCAGATACAGCATAATGATTGATGGATCTTTTTACATATATGGCAAGGCCACCTTGGGCATGCCTACCGGTCACAGTACGATCCTTACGGTAAAGTAAATAATTAGCAATGTTATACCTAATATCTGATTTAAGTTTAGTTTCATGAGTCTTCTAAAAAATTCCTAAGTTCGGTTATTTTATTACCGAGGCCGTTTGCATTCCAGATTAAAATATTGAGGGTGGAGAAACATTGATACTTAACCATGCTGGGGGTTGTCGAAATAATTGGCGAATTGACCCTGCCAACGACAACTAAACTGTGTTGAAGAGTTGTCTGGGGTACCTTGGCCGAAGGCTTTATTCCCTGTTGCAAGTTATGAATTCATTACCAAGTGTCCAGTCATTAAGTTAATACACAATAAATATAAAAATGCAGGTCTTTATGATAAGATGAAAAATAGTGCTAGGCCCTTAACAAATTAAGTAATTAAGATGGAACGACAACTAAGAACAGTAGTGGATTTGATTGGAGCACCTGGGCACAATGCCGTATCTCCAATTTGATTGGGTGAGACATTCTATGAGGATGTGCATCATAAACTGGAGTTCCTTTACATGCTAATTAGTAAAAAAATACAAATTAAATTTACAATTATATTACAGAAAAAATTTAAAGCCCTTATAGCGGATAAAATCCTAAGATGAGGAAAAAATTTTAAAATAGTAAAAACAAAAGGGGGAGAAAGGATAGGGAAATATTTTTGCGGATGCTGGCTTTCTATGTGGCCTGGTACCTGCCCTTCGAAAGCCCGATTTTCTTAGGTGGTTTGTTTTCTTTCGAATTTTAATTATTTTCATTTTTTCCTTTTATATTATGCATACAATTTTATGTGTATACGTTTCATACCCTGTATGATTTAGTTACATTATTCAAATACTTTAGTCTCACCATTTTAATATTTGTTTTTATGTCTGATTTCCAAACTTGTTTTCCATGCTCAAAAACTGATATAAATAATATCACTTATTTCCATTCTTACATCAGCAATTAACGACGCTAGGTATGTTTCAGTACTCAAGCATATTTAAATCAAATTAATACTTGTTTCATTTTTTTTTTTTATTTTGAATAATTCCCATTTACTTGTTAGCACCTCCACTAAACTATCAGTAATCTAATTATATTATCCATTATTCAGAAGTAATCTTTTTGCATACTTTCATTTCTAATGCCAGTACCAAAAAGATCTTCACTCAAACGATTTTTAAGCTATCAAATTAACTGGCTAACTACAATTGGCACAAAAATAATTTTTTATTCTGTCCTCTTTAAAAAAAGCGGTGGATAAAAATATTTTTATCTTATAAAAAGGTTAGAGCTTAAGTAAATATGAATTTTAAATTTGGAAAAAAAATATAAAGGAAACGAGTTAAAGTAAAGTAAATAAATGTCATTGTGATGAAAGGTCATTAATACAATTATATTTTCCTGTGAAGAATTACAGACATCGAGCGTTTAATTCCAAAGAAACCTCACCCAGAATGATCATCGGTTCAATTCATGTCAGGAATTTATCCAACTAATAACAAAGTTCAGCTTACATTTGGAGTCTGATCAGGGAAATAAATGTCCTAATTTTATTTCATGCGTATGAAGGCTCCCCCCCCCCAACTGCCATAGATTCTAGCATTGTTAAATCGTCCGCTAGCCTGTTAGGCGAAATTGCAGGTGTCCTGCAGGAAATTAAGCAGTTACTGGGTATCCAAAATTTCGAAATTGTAATTAAGCTCAGGAATATTAAAGATAACATGGTCAAAGCTAAGACCTCGGAAGAATGTCTTCTGGCGTTCTTCTCGGGTCTTATCCAAGACCACTCCACCGGTTCTTAATGGCAATGAGTAGGTGTTTATCAGTTTTCGCATGGAATTGCAACGGTTTAAAAGCTAGGATTCGAGCGCTCTCCCGATATTGTCCTTCTTCAGGAAACTCATCTCCGAACGGAGGATATACTGAACATCAAAGACTACACCACATACAGGAATGGTTTCCCTAGTCCACTTCAAGCCATGACAGATACCGCTATTATTATTAAACATTCTATCCCCCATCAAGTAATTATTCTTCCTACTCTTCTCGCACCCGTAGAACTCTTTATTTTTGTTTGCCATGCCAACTCATTTTCATAGTTTTTGCATATCCATCGTTAGTATCCCAGTACTACAGGGCTTGACCCAGGAAGTGCTGCAGCCTGTTCTTCCGGTGAGATCCTACTCTTCAAGTCATCAACGCTACTGCTATTAATATTAAAATTAATAAAGGGTCTGCTTTTACAATTATTTCAACTTATATTTCACCTTCTCTTAATCCGCGTGAAGTCCTTGACGATCTCTATGCTTTAAGCACTATTAATAATGCAAAATAGTTTTCGGAGATCTGAATGCAAAGCATAGGGACTGGCATTGTACTTGTAATAATTCTTAAGGACAAATCATAAACAACTTCTCTGATAATTCTGATTTTGATATTTTTGCACCTAACGAGTCAACACGTCACACCAAGATAGCAGCAGCTTTATTGACTTTGATCTTTTTAAAAGTATTCCAAATTCTGTTAGTATTGAAACCATTTGCGATCTCTCCTCAGATCACAATCCCGTACTTTAAAAAAAATTTTATTAGCAATAACCCATATTCTTTTACTCCTAAAAAAATTTATTCACTGGAAGCAATTTAAAGATCATCTTATTTCTAATCATTTTGACCTCCCTAATATTCAAAACGTTAACGACTTAGAGTTTTTTATTAATTAAATAACTAATGAAATTAATGACAGTGTAACCTTTGCTTCCACTATCATTCCTGACGCAGACAAACGACACTCTAACAGACATCTTAATCTCCTAATTAATAACCGTAATAGAGCCAGGAAACGCCTAGCAGAGAAATAAAGCTGCAATAAGTAAGAGAATTTTAAATAATGCATAACAAGATCTCAAATATTATATACACGATAAATCTAATAATCAATGGAATAATCGTTTAACTTCTTTAGACACTACTGATAATTCCATCTGGAAAGACGACAAGCACTTCAAAAACTCTATTCCTCTTATTCCTCCTCTAAAGGATCTAAATTCAAATAATATTTATTACACAGCTGAGGGAAAATGTAATTTAATTGGAAGCACGTTAGGCCAAAATTTTACTCCAAACCCAGGTTCAAACGTAAACGCGACCAATGATGTTCAAAATTCTGTTACTACTTTTCAAAATTTTAATTCGCCTAACAATAACGTTCATATCAATTCGGCTCTCCTTATTAAATTTATTAAAAATCTACCTAAACCTAAATTCCCTGGAGAAGATAACATCACTAATACTGTTCTACTGAGTGACTCAGTGAAAAAAGTACACAGAACTTCCTGGGCCTAGCCATCTAGTTCTGAGCTACATGGGAAATTACACAAACTACTAATGATTATGATTTGGCTATGACATGGAGAAGAGAATAAAATGGGCAATGGTTGCTTGAGTTTTGGCGAAGAAAAAGTAAAGTAAAAAATAGCATGACAAATAAGTACAAGTTCGCTAGAACACTACAGGATAAATCTAGTCAATACTACATAATAAGTTGGGAACTAAACATGGAAAGTGACAAGTAAATGATATTAGTAATTTTTTTTTTTTTTTTACCACTTAAAGTAAAAGAATCAAGGCAGACTTCCGAGCAGAGCTGGGTGAGAACTATCCGGATTCAGAAGGCAGAATTCTAACCAATAGAATTTTTGCACTAACCGACTAACGGCAATAC
>CM063507.1:32908164-32925055 GCA_032207245.1 Pardosa pseudoannulata
ATTTTTCAAAAAATTATTGCTTTAAAGTAAAAATCAAATACTTACCAATTATATTTATACAATATATGTATATATTTTTTAAATTATTTCGACTTTTACAACAATTTGTACTGATGCTTATTGTAAATTAACATAATTTAATGTTGCTGTTCTAGGATGTCTGTGTCGAGCTGCTAATCTTTATAAAGTTTTTCTGTCATTGTGTATGTAATAGAACTCCACCGAAACAGCTAGACTGATTTTGAATTTTGTGTATGTAATTAAATTGTTCCTAGAATAGTCTATTATATTCACAATTTGACCTGATAAAAATGTTTTTTTTTAAATTAAAAATCCAGAATTGCGATCTTATTTATTATAATGCCACTTGAAAACTTTTCGCAGCCAATGTACCTATGCCACAGTGGTCAGTGTAATGGGCTTCAGTATAAAGAATCCCACTATCGAATCCAAGTACAGGCGATGTTCGAAATTTTTAATCTAATTACGTTTGTGATCACTTTACGCGTAGTGGCATCAAGTATTTTTAAAAAATTTTTTTTTCTTATTTTTCCATCAAAACGGCCCAATTTAGAATTTATTCAAAAACATTATACAATTTTTGGATTTACAGCATTAAAACTGGACAACATCGGATCGTCTAGTATCCGTTATAAAATTATAGATAATATGCCTAATCAAATTATAGCCAAAATTCCGGACTAAGATCACCGGAAAACTCAAAATCGTAAGCTATCTCATGCCGATTTGCTACCATAATTTTAATTTTAATTTTATAAATCATAATTCTGCTATCCAATTAAGAGGACAATGTACGTTATGAAAAGTTTTTTTGTAAATTATTAAAAAAATTCAGAAACTTAGTACACATATAGTAGAACTAAACTAATCATATTTTAAGATAATAAATAATTTAAAAAAAAGAGCAATTGAATGTTTTTTTGAAATGCTCAATTTTCAAAATAAAATTTTGTTGACTTTTAAATTTTTCCTTTAAAATTTTGCTTATTTCTTACATTTGGTATTATTTTAAGTAATCAATTTACAAAAAATATTTTATTTCTGTACGTAGAATTTTCATAAAAACAAACTGGATATTATAGGTTAAAATTCAATTTTAATAATCAGAGTAAAATCGAAATTTAAAATGGATACCCCTATCTATTCAAACATGTATTTTGGTAACCATTTTATAAAATCCTATGAAAAATTAAGGAGCAGTTTAAAATTAATAAAATATTTCAATTTATTTATTCTAAAAATTGAAAATTTTACTGAGATTCATTTACTTGTGCTTAAGTTTATCAATCCTAGATTTCTCAATTCTGAGTTAATAATTTATTTAATCATTTTATAAAACACATAATCCTATTAATTTAAATCATTAAAATTGAATAAACCGTTTCTTCCGCTCACTTATAGATGGCGATACCATTCTTACTCTGTAGAGAAAGGTACAGAAAACTATACAACTAGTAATAGAAACTGCTACAAATTAATTATTATTCAAAGAGATAAAGTATCTGTTGGTATTGTAACTCTTTCATAATAAATATTTTGGAACAAAGAACCATTACAGAATGTAATTATAAAAAAAGCTGAAGAATATAAATCGAACAATTTTTTGAGTCAGTAGTGGTTTGAAAAATAAAGAAGTAAAAATGCAGTTAAAAAATTAAAAGAGGGAAAATATCAGAAGATCTCACACTTGTTGCTTATATCTCAAAAATAATGGCTGGTAAATGCAAGATGAATATTCACTCTGGGCTTCCCCCCCCCTTATTTTTTAAATATTTTTAACTATAATAGTGCCAACATACCATTTCAGATGACCGCGATAATCATTTATAAAAACAAAAAAATGCAATAAAAAGCATAAATTATAACTATTAATATAGTAATAAATACAATTGTTGCGAAACACCCCTCGCGCGGAAGTAACGAACTATGTTGAAGCCACTATCGAAATTCCAATGTTTTCAGTTTGTATTCAGTTTTGTGGCAACGCTGTAAATTATTATTCTTTTTAGTATTCTGAGTTTTGGTTCGCTTCGGCGAATGTTGCTAGTTTTTAGAAAGTGAATAAATGTGTTCTTATAGTTTTAAAATATCCCTGTGAGATTATTTTGACTTCCTATTTACTTTTTTGACAGCCGTTAAGCATGGGATAGATGCACCAGAGCCCAATTAATATTTAGTTTTATAAATGTGTTACGAGATACAACATATTTAATTTGGCGCCCAACGTGGGGCAAAAGTTAGCGGTTGATTTTTAGGAAGAATTTGAAAATGGATGCTTTAAAAGCGAAACGAAAATGTTTTAGAATACCATTCACGACTTGTGTTAATAAAATTGAGGAGTTGCTTTTGAAGAAAACTCCGGACTTAAAAGAACTTTGATTTTGAAAAATCAACTACAGGATAAATTTGAACGCTTGACTGCTTACCAAGAAGAAATATCTAATAAAATTTTACAAATCGAAAACTCCGATAAATTGTTTTCAGAGGATTTTGAAGCAGCTGAAGAGTATAGAGACAAATTTCATGCAGTTTCTGCTATTTTGAGAAGTATGCTGTACAATTCTTCACTGCCGAAAGAGGTTGAGAGACGGAAGTTCAAACTTCCTGAAATTGAACTCAAGAAATTTAACGGTGATCCAAAAGAATTTTTTAGCTTTCTGAAGTCAGTTCGAGAAGATTCACCTCGATGAAAGCTTACCTGATAAAGACAAATTCCAGTACTTGTTGCAGTCTGTTATACCGAAATCGGAAGCAGCCAGACTTTTAGAAAGTTTTCCCGCTACAGCTGCAAATTATTCTAAAGCTGTCCCTCAGCTGAGAGAACGTTTCGGCCGTGAGGACTTACTTGTCCAAATTTATGTACGAGAGCTCTTAATGATGGTTATGAACAATGCAGTTAGTGGACGAGCGAAAGTGGAACTTCAAATTTTATATGATGAGTTAGAAGGAAAATTCCGCTCCTTTGATAGCCTAGATAGTCTTCCGGAAGATATACTTGTTGCCTGGGAAAGAAGACGAAATAAAGGAACTGATTCTGTTACATCCGAAGATCGAACTCTCGAAAATTTAATGGACTTCTTGAAACAAGAAGTAATGGGGGAAGAAATGGTTGTTCTCGCTCGTACCGGGTTTGGAGCTAACCATCACAAGAAATCGAAAGACGCTTTTAACGAACGTGCTCATGAAATATCTTCTACTGCAGCCTTGGTAAGCACAAATACTCCTGAAAACCCAGGTGAGAGAAATTTAAATTCTCTCTTTTGTGATAAGAAACATCCCAGTCAAGATTGCTATATGGCTAGAAAGTTAAATATTGAAGATAAAAAGAAACTTTTGTCTAAAAAAGGTGCTTGTTTTTCTTGTTTGCGGGTGGGACACACTTCTAGAACTTGCAAATTTCGAATAAAGTGTATACAATGTAATCGAAATCATTTTATTTTGATGTGTCATGACCGAGAAACAAGAACAAACGAAAGTAACACAGAAGTTGACACAACTAAAATTTTAACTGATAGTTGTAGTGTTGAACCAGTTCTTTTGATGACTTTAATTGTTAAGATTAAGAGCCGAAGAAATGAGTTAAAGATTAGAGCTCTTGTAGACACTGGGTCTCAGCTCTCCTATTTAAGCAACAGAGTTATTAGTAGACTTAAGCTAAAACCAAAACGAAAACAAAATCTTGTTCATAGCCTATTTGGGGGGAGAAAATCTGAGCCCTGTGTACATGAAGTATACGAAATCAAAATTGTTGATTTGCAAAATACATTTTCCGTTAATGTTGATGTTTTATCAGAAGATAAAATTTGTGGATTAGTCCCAAAAGCTAGAACAGCTTTAACGTTGAAAGAGTTAGAGGAAAACAACTAAATGATACCAGATTTGAATCACCCAGATGAAGAAATTGATTTACTTTTAAGAGCTAACGTTGCTGGATTAATAATGACTGGAAATTCTGTTAAATTGAGTTCTGCTTTAGTTGTTTTGGAAACAAAATTAGGTTTCACTTTAATGGGAATGGAAAACATGCCTTATAAATGTGAAGTTATATATGAAACAGATACAATTGAGAGTAATTGTAATATTTCTAGTATTACATTGCATTCTATGAATATTGATGCTAATTATTTGTGGGATCTTGATATTATTGGTATAACAGATCCATGGGAAAATTCTAAAAAGAAGTTAATTTTTTCTGATACTGTCAAGCAATTTCAAGATAATTTAACTATTCTTCCAAACGGAAAGTATGAGTTGTTATTGCCTTTTAAGTGTGATACCCTACTATCAAATAATAAAGAAATAGCCATGAAAAGGCATAGAAATATGTGCAAACGTGCGGCAAAAGGAAACTACATAAAAGATTATATTGAAGTGTTTAAGGAATGGGAAATGTTGAAAATTATCGAAAAGGTACCAGATGAGGAAATAGATTTAGGTAGGCATTACTTACCACATAGACCTGTGATTAAAGAAGCAAGACAGACTTCTAAAATCAGACCGGTGTTTGACGCTTCTGCCAAAGACGGTAACGGACCTTCCTTAAACGACTGTTTAATTAAAGGGCCGAACTTAATTGAATTAATTCCGGATATTATCGATAGATTTAGATTATATAAGATTGGTCTCTCTGCAGATGTAGAAAAAGCCTTTTTGCAGCTGAGCATTTCCCCGAATCACAGAGATTTTTTGCGATTCTTCTTTCCTTCTGAAATCGAGAACTTTAGTGTTTATAGACATTGTAGTAGTGTTCGGCGTCACCTCCAGTCTGTTTCTTTTAATGGCATGATTGTATCAACAATGTGGATCAAATCTATACACAGATTGTATCAAATTTTTTAATTTGTCCAGATATAACTATATTGAGGAAGTGTACAACCGTTCTTTTGTTCTCTCTGCGCTAATAATTCGAATTTCTCTTTCACATTACAATTTGTGTAAGATAACTTATATCTCTTCTTTTTAAAATGTTAAGTTTGTTTTACGACTGGTAAATTATTTAATATGTATCTCTAAATTTCACTTATTGTTTTCCTTAATTTTTGTGCACGTTGAAACTAACGTGCTTCAGAAGCATTATAGAGCTATTCTATGTAGCCTCCACACTATGGCCAAATGCTCAACAATCCAATTACTGGTCCTGATGGTGACCTTGAACTATGGTTCACGGGTTGCAACCACACACTGGGCCACTAAATAAGAAAGCGCTTGGATTCGTCCATAGAGTCTACTGCGCACTAAATTTTGAGTTGATAAATGACACACATACATATGTTACCTTTTATTTAAAATGATAAATAACACTCTATTCTTGAAATTTTTACTCTAAAAATATTAAAAGCTGTAGGTCCCGGTCTCATTAGCCTCTCGTGTTGCAAAAAGTAGACCGTAGCACTGCTAACCAAAATAAAAATATTAAGTAGTTAAAAATTTATTGAATTATCAAATAGTTATTTTAGGTCAAACAAGTATGTATAATTAAAAAATATGATTTATTTTTTACAAATTTTTTCTTTTATTCAATTTAAAAAAAAAGAATCTATAATCTTGGAATAATTAATCATTCTCGCTTAAAAATTACTCTAAATGTGAAATGTACGATTTGTGATAAACTACATATATTATAACTAAATTCATTATATATCACTAAATTTATTACAAGGATTATTTTTATTAAAACTTTTATTTGGCCGATACATATTAAAAGGTTTAGCACTATATATATAAACTAATTTTTCTTTTTAAATGACAAACTTTCGCTCGTTTTTTATGCATATATACGATGTTTACGTTTTTGTCTTCTAAGGATATATTTTAAATTCAAACACTCTAATACAGAGTTCTGTATTACAGTTCCTGTTCCCATACAAATTTTGAGTACGAATATACATAATTAGTACTATACATGCTCCACCCCTCAGCGTAAAATACCCTAAGAGAGTATCACATAAATGTTTTTAATACAACCTTTTAGTCAATAGAATATATACAGATAGCATATACACAGATCATAATTTCACTTGCAAATGGTATAATGTGCGTTAAATTTATACACATACAAAGTTTTATGTTTACAGAAAATTATCCTCCTATACTGAACAATACAAGAAATCGGCGATCATACTACAAAACCCATCGGTTCTGCCCACAAAATCCTATGAGAAAATGTGTAACATATAAGTATTCAGAACAATCTTAAAATCGTTTATGTGAGCATATCATCATGGAAAAATCTCTAAAGGAAGCCCTTACCCCTTATTCTGTTCTTGGATTGTCCGGCCGGTTGTGAGGATTTTCACAACTGATAGAAGTGGAAAAACAACATTTTATAACTTGGTTGGTGTTGTGTCTGTATTCAAATCCTCTCATTAAAAATACAGTCATTTAGAGACTAAATAAAAATAAGACAGAAAAACAGAAAGGTTAAAATTTTATTTTTGTGCTTATTCACCACTCTTATTTCACAGACAAAAATTATAAGTGTTAAAAATCATCTGTTTAAAGTTAATCGCTAACGGATTAAGGTATTTCTCACGTACAGTGATCCTGAACGAGCGCGTTCAAGAACACTGTTAGAATTTATAAAAGTAATCAAGCATTGTTTAGTGAAATGGCATCTAGCAGAAATGTCGGTGTCAGACAGCTTAGCTGCGGTCTCAGGTGTCCTTCAAAGCTTGAGAAATTTTCATGAAATTGTATTTAAGTAATAGAAAACAAAAAAAAAAAGTATGCAGGACAGTAACTTTTTTCATTTTATTTGGGGCCCCAATTAAGGATTCCTAATGTGTTTTATATCGGACTTTTTAACGTCTCTCGAATATGCTATTTTTAGTTTATTCACAGTTGATAGCAGCCTATGTTCTTTACATGAGAGAATACGACTTTTTAATTTGTTTTTGTTCAAAGAATCGCATTAATAGAAATTTTTTTATTATGTCTGACATTAAAAAGTCATATTCTAAATACTGTATAGTGCCACTCTGTATGAATACAACTAATAGTAATGAAAAGATATTTTTCAGCGTTCCAAAGATCCTAGGAATAAGTAAAACTTGGACTAATGCTATGAAAAAAGATGAGAAATTAAACCCCATATTATAATAAAAATCATCTCTTGGGAATTGGGAAGACCATTTTACTGTAATTAAACCTTTGTTTTTTTTAATATTACTTTTAACAGTGCTGTTGATTAACCAGTACCATTTTTACTTTAAAAAATTAAATTAATACTTTGTAAAAATTTTGGAGTACTTTCACAAAGCTTAGTTACTTTATAATGAGTTTATGAAGAAGGATATAAATTGCAATAATTATTTAATACATAACTTAAAAAAAATTATATATTTTCAGGATATTTAAATACTTTCTTGAGGGATACCTACTTTCTTGAATACAGAGGTTCACAGTATGACATCTTTGAATTAAATTGGAGGCTAATTTGAAAAAAAATGTATATTTTTTAAATACTCTACTGATAATACTTAAAAAATGTAAATTTAGTTCAAAAACTATATACATTTTTTATTTCACATTTATATTAGGTAATAAAAATGTACTAATATGTAAGATATAAATTAAAAGTAATAAATCTTTAAGTATAAAAATGTACTTTTAAGAATCTGAACAATGCATAGATTTCAAAAAGTAATTTGTGATTTTTTTTTAATAAATAGTAGAGTGTATATATGTTTATAATTAAAATACAAACACACAATTTTGATTCCGTATTTCAACACAAAAAAAATAAAATCTGGGTATTAATTTTTCAGAAATTATACATCCTTATTTTCATCTGCCATCAAAAACATGTTCTATTTACATAAAATATGCAAATGTATATTTACTCTTTTCCTATTACGTTTCTTGTTTCTTTAAATCTATGGGCCTAAATTTATCCCCACTGGCGGTGGTTATTTCTCTTGGTGTGGTAGTCAGCGGAGGTCTGCTAACAGTTTGTAGACAGAAGTAGAGAAAGAAGTAAAGGATAGAGTCTGGGATCCACGAACTTCATGATACTAGTGACCAAGAGTAAATACTCATAGTCATTAGTAAAGGTTGAGAAAGAATGAGCAAAAGGATAGGGAGATTTTTTTTTTCTTTACCGTTATGAAGTGAAATTTATGGCGTATTAAATTTTAATATTTAAATTTTTTTTTTTAACGTGCAAGCACATTATTTTAAAAGAAATTAGAGAGAAACTGCGCCTCTAGGCCGCTTACGATTGCTAGCTTCTGCGAGGTCATAGTGGAACAAGTCCAACAGATGATTACTTAAATCGTTATTAAAATTTTCAGCTAAGTGTTTGTAAAAATTTGGAAAGAGAGGGGGGGTATTTAATTCTTTGTGAATGTCGTTATTTCGGACATAACAGTGTGCATTGGAAATCAATTTGATTGTCATATCCTGATGAGTACTTAATTTTACACTGGAAACTGCTGCATATGACCAGACAGGCGCTGCGAAAGAAATAAGAGGACGAAGGAAACTTTTGTACAGGAGCAACTTGTCTATGCTTAAACAACTGTTTCGAGCAATTAAGGAGTATAAAAGTCTTTTGGCCGCTCGAAACTTTTGCCGAATATCAGTAATATGGTGTTTTCAGGTCTTAGTTTTATCCTGGGTAACATCGAGATATTTTAGTTTGTTCGACCAGGAGATGTCAGTATGTAAATTTTAATATTATTGCTAGTGGAGAAGGAAGGGTGTTTGTTAGTGAACATAACAAACACTTCTCAGTGTGTAAAGCAATTTTCCATTTGGAGAAACACTTCGTGATAAGAGTGTTGTGTTTATTAATGGCTATTATGGAATACGTGAAGTTTTTATTGGTACTGAATAGGGCAGTGTCTTCGGCAAATATGGCAATGTGGGTAGGAGGATATTGAGGAATGTAATTAGTATATAAGTTAAAAAGCATTGGACCGATGATAGAACCTTGAGGGACACCACTAAAGATATTGCATTTATGGGAGAGGTTATTATTAATTTTAACAAGGTAAGTTTCCATTGTTAAGGTAGGAACTGATGAAGTGGATTAAGTGGGGGGAAAGTTATGATTAATAAGTTTATGGATAAGACCCGGAATCCAAATCTTATCAAATTCCTTCTGGATGTTTAAAGGCTTTAAATGTGATGGAGCAACTGGACCATATGGGCCAAGCCCTTTAATAATATAGAGGTTTTTATCCGTAAGTACAAAAATGACAACGAGCGAAATAATAAATAAATAAAAGAATAAAGAGATAGAAGTGTGGGTTCGTGAGTTCCTAGCGCAAAAACTAGAGAGTAGAGAGTTTATGGATAGAAAACATAAAATATTTTTGTGACCAGGGACATCCGTACAAAATACATGAAGTTAAAAAGTTTAAATAGTAAAAATCATGAAAAGATGAAAAAATAAGAATTAATGATTTTAAAAATGTTTAAAGTGCATTAAAAACAAGAATTTAAGATAAGAGCTTAAATCTATAAGTTCGTTGATTTTCATAATAATCGACATGTCGGGGAGATTGAGAGGGGCAGGCGCTTTGCCAACCACGCCACGCCTTCACGCTTGATAAAAAAAGTACGTTTCTAATCAGTGCAGGCATTTGAATAGTAAGCTCCGCCCACACCATGGGTGCGGAGAGCCAAGTCGAAGCAGAATTTCAATACTGGAATCATAGAATAAAAATAGGAGAGGTACGAAAAGTGATGTATGGCCAATTCTAAATGTTTTAAAACTTTTTTCTTACATTTTATATAGATTTTATATATTTTTTAAAAAAAAATTTTTTTTTTTTTAAATTTATTATTTCTTTTTCGTTTTTTTTTTTCTTTTATTTTTTTTTTGTTCATTTTTTAAGATAGACAACACACAAAATTAAGGATCTTTGCGAGAATGGCCGAAAGCCTTCTTTTATTGCTAGCATCAGTGGGGTCGTAATTGGCACGATTATTAATTAATTCAGTGTTTAAATTCTTATGAAATTTAGTGGAAAGATTATAAATAAATTTTGGAATAGAAGGAAGTCCAAATTCCTCATGAATTTCGTCATTACGAAAATACCATGGTGAATTTGGTGAATTAGTGATTTCTCTTAAAATTAAATTTTGAATAACAGATAAGATTTTAATATTAGAATCTGCTGCATATGACGAAGCTGGTGCTGCATAGGTAAATATGGAACGTAGGAAGGAAGTGTAAACGTTTTGAGTAGTCATTTTGTTTCGGCGAGAAATTTAATTGTTACCCCTTAAGCTCGCTTAGCGTTTCTATATTTATCTTCGACAAAGTTGAAGTGCTGTTTCCAAGTTAAGCTCTTATCGAGTGTTACACCTAAATATTTGACAGTATCCGACCAAGGAATACTAATTGTTGTGTATTTAAAATATATTAACTTGTATAATATGTATTTATATTTACTATGTATTGACAACATACAATGTATGAGATTGTAAAAGAGAGATTGGCAATTTTAGATGTAATGATAATTTAGAAGCCTGTTGTTTTCTAGGCTTAATGAAGTTTTAATAAAGTTGTTATGTTTTACAGTTTTTGAATACATTTAAGAAATACAACATGGCGCAGCCGGTTAGTTAAAAGATAAATCGAGCCTATATGAAGTGATAGTTATTAAAATAGATTTATAAGTGACAAAGATGATGTCTAGTGATTATTGCAGGCCACCAGTAGGCTTAAGCCTCGATGGTAATGGAATACGACATTAAAGTGGCAATTATTAAATGCTGTTGGCGAAGATCACAGGATCACAGGATGGAATCGAAGAAGCGGTGGAAATCTTTAATACTTTTGATTTGTCAGAAGATGATGGTAATGATTATAAAAAGGTGATTGAAGCATTCGATCGGCATATAACACCAAAAAGGAATGTTGTAGTCGAGCGGTTTGTTTTCAATCAAAGAATACAAGTTGATGAAAGTTTTTGATAACTTTTATACTGATGTAAAAAAGTTGAAGTCCTGTGAATTTGGTGACCAAAGTGACAGTTTTGTGAGAGACAGAATTGTCCTGGGAATCTCAGACATTGGTCTATAAGAAAGACTGTTAAGGGAAGGAGACTTGTCTCTAGCCAAAGCAGTAGAGATTTGCAGGGCATCAGAGTTGAGCAGGAAACAGGCTCAAACTGTACAGAACAAAAGTGTTGATGCAGTTCGAAAAAGACAAGTTGCTCATAGTGTGCTCTCAAAAAATACTAGTGGTGATGTTCCGCAACGCATGTACACTTCAAATACTGTATACCAGTGCAAGAAGTGCAACGGAAAGCATTTGCTGAACGTCCAGCTTTCGGTAAACAGTGTTTTAAATGTGGCAATTTTAATCATTTTTCTTCTGGTTGTAAATTGCGTAGTGTGCAAAACTTAACATGCAGTGAAAATAAAGAGGAAGAACAATATTTTGCTTGTTCTGATGTTCAAAGTGATTTTTTCATTGAATCTGTGAGTGTGTTACAGGTAGGTAAAGTGAATGTTAAAAATGAATGGACTAAAGACATACAAATTACTGGTCATGATATAAATTTTAAATTGGATACTGGAGCACAGATAAGTGTTTTACCATTACATGTTTTCTCAGTTTTAAACAGGGATTTAGTACTTGAAAATACAAACATAATATTGGAAGCGTATGGTGGATTTAAAATTAAGCTTGCAGGTATAATTAATTTAATATGTAATGTTGATAATAAGCAGGCTAGTGTTAATTTTGTTGTTGTTAATAATTCTAAATCGAGACTTTTACTTGGGTTGGAAGGTTTGTATAAAACTGGATCTTGTTAAATGTATTGACAATGTAACTTCAAATGTAAATCAAATTGAACAATTTATTCATAATAATTTGGAAATATTTACAGGAGTTGGTAAATTTGAAGGGAAGTATACTATTAAATTACAGGAAAATTCTATACCTGTTATCCGCCCTCCTAGACGTGTACCAGTCAGTTTAAGTCCAAAACTTCAGGAAAAATTAAAACATTTGGAACGGGAGGGAATTATTGCCAAAGTTGATAATCCACAGAGTTGGGTTAGTAATTTGGTTGTAGTAGAGAAACCTAATGGGTCAATAAGAATATGTTTAGATCCTCAAGATCTAAATAAAGTAATAAGAAGAGATCATGTTTTAATACCAAAAGTTGAAGAGCTTTCTTCTCAGTTGTGTAACAAAGCAGTTTTTTCAGTGCTTGATCTTAAGGACGGTTTTTTTCAGATTGAGTTAGATGACAAAAGTAGCGATTTGTGTACATTTAGCACACCCTTTGGGTGTTATAAATTTTTACGTCTCCCAATGGGTTTATCATGTTCACCTGAAATTTTCCAAAAAAGAAATGAGGCAAATTTTGGCAACATTCCGGGGGGTTCTAGTTTATTTTGATGACCTCCTCATTGCAGGGGAAACTCCAGAACAACATGATGAAATCGTAGCTAAAGTTATTAAGAGGGCTAAAGAATTAAATATTAAATTCAACCAGAACAAAATACAGTTTCGAGTACCCGAAGTCAAATATTTGGGATATGTATTTAACTGTAAAGGTATGAAACCTGATTCAGATTAAGTTCAAGCTATACTTGATATGCCTGAACCTAATAATAAAACTGAGCTCCAACTAATACTAGGGATGATTAACTACCTTAGGCAGTTTATCACTCAAGCATCTGCTATATCGGCACCTTTATGAAAACTTAAAACAAAAAAAAAAAAAAAAAAAAAAAAAAAAAAACATAAGTTAGCATTGGATGCTTGTGCATGCAACTGCACTTAAGATTTTGAAAAAAATTGTAAGTGCTCCAGTGTTAGGGGTATTTAACAGCTCAAAGCCAATAGTTATACAGGCTGATAGTTCCAAGGATGGCTTAGGTTGTTTCATGTTGCAAGATGGGAGACCAATTGCATTTGCTTCTCGGGGTTTAACTAATGCAGAAGAAGGTTATGCTCAGATAGAGAAAGAATTTCTCAGTATTGTATTTGCGGCAAACAAATTTCATTATTTTATTTATGGTAGGCCATTGGTAATCTTGACCGATCACAAACCCTTAGTTTCTATAATGAATAAAAATGTAGGTAATGTGATGTCACCTAGGTTGCAGCGAATGAAAATAAAATTATTAAAATATCAATTAAATCTTAAGTATTTACCTGGCAAATTTATGTATATAGCAGATTTTTTTATCAAGAGCATATATTGTAAAACCTGTGGAAGATGATATAGAAATGACAGAGTTAGTTCACAGTTTAACTAAACATTTGCAAGTGAGTGAGTCTAGGAAAAATGAATTTAGGAAGGCAACTCTCTCTGATATTGGTCTGTCGCATATTCTAAAATTTTGGCGTGAAGGGTGGCCCTCTAATAGTAAAAATGTGCCGGTAGAAACTCAAGAGTATTTTAAATTTAGAGATCATATATATGTTGAAGAAGGACTAGTATTTCTAAATGATAGAGTAATAGTACCAGTCAGTTTGAGAGCAGAAATGTTAAATATTCTCCATATAGCTCACTGTGGGATGGAGAAGGCTAAGGCTAGAGCTCGACAAGTTTTATTTTGGCCTGGGTTAACAAAAGATATTGAAGAGATGGTCTCTAAATATAAAGTGTGTGAGAAATATAGACCGAAAAATATCAAAGAACCTCTAATGCATCATGAACTGCCAAAGTTACCATTTGAAAAAATCGGAGTGGATATTTGCGAGCTTGGGGGTAATAATTATCTTATCATTGGCTGTTACTTATCAAAATGGTTAGAGATATTAAAAATATCAAATAAAACAGCTGATCAAATTATATTAAAACTTAAGGCTATTTTTTCCACTCATGGTATACCAAAAGTTATAATTTGTGACAACATGCCTTTTGCTAGTATTAAAATGAATAAATTTGCCAGAGAATGGGGGTTTAAAATTATAAATAGTAGTCCAAATTATCCTAAATCCAATGGATTTGCTGAGAAAATGGTGGGTATTGCTAAAGGCATTCTCCGTAAATCAGGCATTGAAACAGATATGATAAATGAAGCCTCACTGGAGCACAGAAATACACTAATAAGTGGAATGAATGTTTCTCCTGCTCAAATACTTATGAGTAGGCGTGTGCGTACAAAATTACCCACGACAAGAGCAGTTAGAATTAAAAAGAGCTAAGAGTAAAAAATATTATGATTTGCAAGCTAGGAAAAGGGCAGACTTTAGTGAAGGGGAGAGTGTCCTTATATGGTCTGGTAATAAATGGGAGCCAGCCCAAATTATAAAAAAATGTAAGACCCCCCTAGACCCTATTTAGTAAAATCTGTAAGAGGTAGTATATTGCGGCGAAATTCATTTCATTTGAGACCTCGAAAAAATTCTTTTCAAGAGCGCTTTGATGATAGTGTTGCAACGCAGACAACTAACATTGAAAGGGGAGATATGGCAGATACTGACTGGAATAGTGGGCAAAGGTCTGTTATTCAGGATACAGGCAATGTACCACAAAATGAATACATAACAAGAAAGGGTCGCATTGTAAAACCACCTTCACGATTCAGAGATTTTGTCATGTCATGAAAAAGGGGGAGATGTTGTGTATTTAAAATATATTAACTTGTATAATATGTATTTATATTTACTATGTATTGGCAACATACAATGTATGAGATTGTAAAAGAGAGATTGGCAATTTTAGATGTAATGATAATTTAGAAGCCTGTTGTTTTCTAGGCTTAATGAAGTTTTAATAAAGTTGTTATGTTTTACAGTTTTTGAATAAATTTAAGAAATACAACTCTAATGTTATTAATATAAATGTTGAAATTAACGTAAGACGTTCTCTGTTTGTCTGTAAACATAGCGGCTTCGCATTTATTGGTGTTAATCCTAATTTTCCATATGTCGAGCCACTCAGTAATTTTGACTAAGTGTTTATTAATGGCAGTCAAGGCAAATTTATAATTTTTATTAGATGAAAATATCGCAGTATCATCAGCGAAAGTAGAAAGATGCACAGGGATATCGTTTGTATAAATATTAAATAAAGTAGGGCCGGGAAGGGATCTCTGTGGAACGCCGCAAAGTATAGGAAAGTTAGAAGAGTAGAGATTGTAAATTTTAACCTGAAAAGTACGATCTATTAAATACGTGTAGAGAAGTTTAATTAACTGAATCGAGAAATTATAGTTAACCACAGGGGTATATTATCAAGATTTTGGGCCCAGGGAGAGAATATGTTTTGGGCCCTTGTAGATTATATTTTTCTTTTAGTAATGTATAACTAAAAGATTTGCATCGATGACATCGATTTGCATCGATTTTTTGCATCGAGGATATTTACTAACATTACTAGGGTATAAACTATGATTAACCAGATGTAAGTATATGTTTTTTAACACCCCCATATATATTCCCTACATTTTTAATCTTCATTTAGTATACCTGGTACATGCTCCTCCTCTAGTTTTTGCCTTGAGCCCAGTGGCAGAAAAAAAATTGTAGCTGTCTGCAACAAGCTGTTAGAATTTTATACTCTGTCCGTAAAATGTACATACAATTTTAATGAATAAATTTGGTATTAAACTAGCAATGTTTAATCATTTTATTTGAAACATGCTATTTCCCATTATTTTTTTAATTCCTTAAGTTCTCTTACTATAGAGGAGGACAAGTAATGTACATCACCTTTCCAGGATTTCCATAATCAAAAAGCTCAATTTTGCGATTGCGAACATTTTTGAGAAAAGTTCGCAAAATCTAGCCATCTGATAGGTTGATTCCATTTGCAAAATGACCTGCATTGTTGCCCTTTTTTTATGTGCAATTCCATTACTGACAAATCTGTGGGTATTTATTCTTGCGGGTACTCTGTGAAATAATGAAATACTTACAAAATTTTAGCTCACATATAATTTGGATATAGAAAAAAACATAAAATTTTCAAGTCTACAAAATTTATTTGTCTCAAAATTACCTCTGGATCTAAACATTTTTGGGCCCCTGAAATCAGTGAGCCCTGGGCATGTGTCTCGCGTGCCTTGCCGAGAATATGGCGCTCGTTAACCAGTTTATGAATGAGAGCGTCGATCTGGATTTTATCGAAAGCACGAGCAATATCAAGAAAAACAGCGGCACTGGGAATGTCGCGTGAATTCTATCGTTTGGAACTTGAAAACAACGTGATTTGTGTACATATAACGTGATTTGTGATTTCTGAATAAATATGTTTTCGGGAACATCTGCATCACATATTAAGGCCCCAACAACTCTAGAGATGATTATTTACTTCGAGAATGAATTTTTCAGTAATTTTGCTAATTGTATTTAATATACTAATTGGACGATAATTATCTGGAGAAGAATGGTTCTTAATGTTTTGGAATAGGGACAACGATAGAATTTTTCCAATGTTTAGGAAAGTGATTAAAATAAAGTGTTTTACCAATAATATTATAAAGTAAAGATTGTAAATGTATTGAACTGGGAGATGCTTTAAACAGTACGATCTGGATTTTATCGAAAGCACGAGCAATATCAAGAAAAACAGCGGCACTGGGAATGTCGCGTGAATTCTATCGTTTGGAACTTGAAAACAACGTGATTTGTGTACATATAACGTGATTTGTGATTTCTGAATAAATATAATGTTTTCGGGAACATCTGCATCACATATTAAGGCCCCAACAACTCTAGAGATGATTATTTACTTCGAGAATGAATTTTTCAGTAATTTTGCTAATTGTATTTAATATACTAATTGGACGATAATTATCTGGAGAAGAATGGTTCTTAATGTTTTGGAATAGGGACAACGATAGAATTTTTCCAATGTTTAGGAAAGTGATTAAAATAAAGTGTTTTACCAATAATATTATAAAGATTGTAAATGTATTGAACTGGGAGATGCTTTAACCTTAT
>CM063507.1:32925155-32977155 GCA_032207245.1 Pardosa pseudoannulata
GAGTCTACCCCCGTATTCACACTGATTGGCGGCAGTTCCAAGATACTCTTGCCTACACAAAATTATTTTTCCCCGTTATTCGATCCCCTGAAGATATTGATATTGCAGTGTCTAAATTAACTAATGAGGTAAATTCAGCTATTCAAAATTCGTCGAGGGAAGTGAAGTCTCCTAGGATACACCAGCTTCCCCCGCACATCAAAATTCTAATTAAAAAACGTAACACTGCACTTAAACTTTATCAATTTCTTCAAACTCCTGGTTCAAGGCAAGAGCATATTGCTCTCAGTAATTCTGTCAAGAGTGAGATTCGAGCACATCGAGACAAAATCTGGGAAGAATTTAGTTCAGGACTTACTACCGAAGATAATTCGATCTGGAAATTCCAGCGAAGACTTCGGGGTAAGTCAGCTTACCACTTCCTGCCAATAGATGGCGCCACAACGACGAATTTTGATTCCTCCGGAAGAGCAGAAGCGATCGCCAACGTTTACGAAAAACAACTTTGCTCCTAACGCGGACTTAGTTAACATAGAGCAATATCAATTTGTCATCAGTACAATAAATAACTTCTTTCTCTCTCCTCCAACGTATGTAATTGAAAAATCTAACATAAACGAGGTCAGAAATATTATATGTAAGCTTAAAACCTCTAAAGCTCCTGACTTTGACCAGATTAATAATAGATGTATTAAAAACTTTCCTCCAAATATTTTAATATACTTTACGGCTGTCATTAATGCAATCTTAAAATTACAATATTTTCCTGTAAGCTGGAGGACGGCAATTGTCTGCCCGATCCCAAAACCTAAATGTAGCCTTTCGAAACCTGAAAATTATCGCCCTATCTCTTTACTCAGTTGGCTCAGTAAAGTCGCCGAGCGTGTAATACTCAATTTAATAATGGTAAAGGTCTGTATGCTGGTTTAACCGCATACAGACCTTTTTAAACGTAAAAGACAATTATTCGAGAGCAATTTGGCTTTCGACGGATGCATAACACAACACACCAGTTACTTAGGGTTGTAGAAGTCGCTAGCGAAGGTCTACAATCCAAAAAGCCAACTGGGGCACTATTTTTGGACATTGCAAAGACCTTCGACTGCATCACGCACGAAGGACTCATCTACAAATTAATTAAGCTCCATGTGCCTGATGCAATTATTCATTTATTAAACCATTATCTTTGCAATCGTTCTTTTAAAGTCCGTGTCAACAACACCTTGTCTAACAACAAAACAATTGCTGCTGGTGTACAGCAAGGTTTTATACTTGGTCCAACTTATTTATTAACGATATCCCCCGATCTGAATTAACTTATCTTGCACTCTATGCCGATGACACGGCAATTTATACCTCTGCACCACACATCAATAGTGTTAGCTCTTAGCATCACCTAAATGCTCTGGAAACTTGGTTCACCAACTGGAAAATTGAAATTAATTCAAATAAATGTCAAGCCATTTTCTTTAGTAGAACTTATAAAATGCCCCAGCGGTTGTACTTATACTGCGAGGTGATCAACTGGGGTAACGAAGCCAAATACTTAGGTGTTACACTAGATCGACGGCGTACCTGGAGGAAGCATATCAATAATATAGAAAACGCCATGAATTATAAGATCTGTGATCTACGTTCACTAATTTACGGCCCCCACCTTTCCATTAAAAATAAAATAATTTTATACAAGGCAGTCATATTACCGACTGCCACTTATGCTGCCCCAATAGGGTCTTTTACATTCCAATCGAATATCGATGTGTTAGAAAAAGTTCAGAATAAAACTTTAAGGAGAATAGCTCAGGCCCCCAGGTATTTTATCAATAAGATTATCAGGAGAGACTTAAATATTGAAACTCTTAAGAACACTTTCATTAAACTCTCTTCTAAATTTTATAATGATGTCTACAGCTTACCGAATCCGATCATAGCCGAATTGCCGGACTATGATCATCGGAAAGCCAAGCACAGTAAGCGCCCCCGTCCCGCGATGCTGAAGTAGTCATATTTTTCCCCCTCACTAACTTCAAGTCTCTCCTCTTAACAGAACTTTCCCTCACACTTAAAACTGCGCGTGGCCACTCAATAGATAGCGCCACAGAACCTGATCTGAGCCACTCTCGCATCGACCCGGTACCGTCGAGAGTAGGTCTCGGTACCGTCGAGAGAGACGGTACAGATAGACCCCCCCCTCTAAGATGTAGAAAAGAATTCTATTGGATATGAGTAGGATGAATTCTATTGGACCTCAGTGCAGAGTACCATCTCTGTGAACTAGTAAAATTAATCTCTCACTTGTGCTTAGCATTTCTTAAACTTTTTATCTTCTCTTCTTGTCTTTACTTATTAAAAAAAATGATAAAATTTTAAAAAATGATGCTTGCATCGCTATAAAAATTCCCTATCCCCTTTTTAAACTTCCTCTTCTCCTACTAGAACTTTTCCTTAATTATACGCACAAGTAGTAGCTCTTTCTAATTATCAGTTTGTATCTTATTTAACTTTTATTTTTAATTTTAAATCTTATCTTATTTTAACTGTTAGGGCCCCTTACTTTTTACTATTTTTTCACATTTATTTAATGTTGTTGCAATTAAAAGAAGGACACCTGGTTAAGAATCGAACATCTTCCAACAGGGGATTCGGCCGGCGGCCTAGGTACCCTGTATAACCTCACAACTTGGACTTGGATAAACGAGATGTCTGAATTAACTGCTGCCCGAAATTTATAAGAGAGGGACTTTGATCAAGAGAGGTCAGGGGCTCTGATAATTACAGTCAGATAATGTTAGGAGCGTTTAGGGGGAGAATAATTCTTAATAGTAGGGATTTTCGTATGTTAAACGGGATAACTGATCAGGTAGTGCATCCAGGCAGGAATATTCCATCTATTTCTCTCAACTATTGTGATCATATACTAAAGTTATTAGGAAGATATAAACTATTAGCGGAAAATGGCGCATTTGATATCTTTAAGGAATGCATGAATTTTTTTTAATCCACAACTCCCGGTGAATATCATAGTGAGTATGGATACAAAAATATCATTAAGAGTTAAAAATAAATTGAAATTGTGGCAATAAATTGAGGTGTTTGGAAAATATTTGAGGTTGTTTTACAGAAATCCACGCTTCGCGAAAGGAAAATTATGGCTGAGTATGGAAAAGGAAAATTATATTCATTCGTTCAGGCTTTCATAATCATATATCACAGTTATTTAATACGTGCAAACTGTTATTGACTTTAAAAAATCAAAATATCACAAAAAAGTAACCTTTTAAAACATATTATTTCAGAAATTATTAAACATTAATATTATCATTATATCAGTATTAAATATTAATTTAAATATTATCAATATACATACACATTATTATTATTATTAGCTTCAAAACTATTAGTTTTATCGCATGTCTCTGTGACGCTTAAATAGATCCAATCGGGATAATATCATTTTATTATTACGCTATCTAGAAGATCTACATTATTTCCACCAGACACTTCTAAATTCATTAGATAGAATTTTATATTAAAAAAAAGTGTCATGACAAGAGGAACTATTATGACACTTTTTTTACACTCCCCCTCTAGCTCTGCTCGAGGAAGGTTGTATTTCCGGTGCTCTGTGCGGGTGATTTTGTGCTTTCCTGTGCGGTTCTTCTTCGCTGCCGCTCCGGCGTGTCGGCGTTGTGTTTTTATGGTGGTTTTTTCACGGTGCTGTTGTACGTGTAGTGTGTTATGATGAGTGACGAGATGAATGCTTCGGACATTGGGTCCGTTAGCTCCAACTCCTCGTGCTGTTCTACTTCCTCGGTGAAAGGAGAGTTAGCAGGCTACATCAACCAATTTAACACTAGATTGCCCGAGATTTCTTGTATACCTATACTGCCCAAAAACAGTCAAAATGACTGCATTGTGAAAAAATAACAAATATGTAAAGAAATTTGTTTAAAATTAATTTTTAATATTTCTTATATTATTTACAATTAAACAACAAGTTATTAGTAAATATTAACAATAAAAAAATTTATTTTAATTAAAAAAAATAATTTATGCATTATTATTTGTACATTTTATGCAAATGAAAGTGGAAATCTTTTTATGTGTACATCTTCCTCAAACATACTTTTGACATTTTTCACATATATTATTTGTTTTGTTGTTGTGGCAAAGTCGTACTTGACAAAATTTGCGTTTATGAGAATGGATTGCATTTGATGATGTTGCAGTTGATCTTTGTAGATCTTCATGTTCTGATAAATTTTTCTGTCTTGCAACTCTATATTCGTCTTAAAGATGTTCTGCTAATTGAAATAAGAACTCTTTTCGTTCTATTTGTATTCCTGTCGTTTCTTTGTAAATGATCCAAGCATTTATGGCAGCCAAATCTAAAATATTGAAAAATATTTGGAGGGGCCATATTCGAGAACTGGCTTTTACTGTATATTTTCTGTCCATTTGATCCGCCATATCAACTCCAAATTTTGTACTATTATAAAATTGAATTGATTCTGGTAACATTTTTTTATTACTTTTATCAATTTTAACAAATTTAGAAAAAGAAATAAAATAAACAACTTGTTAGAACAACACTTTATAAAGATTCGAATAACTAGTACTACTTTAACTTATTGAGTAACTGACACTTATCAAGTATAAGCCCAAATCGACAATTTATCATGCATCGGTATGTTACCGTAATCGAAAAAAAAAATGTTATTTCAATACAAAGCCGGACAGGTCATATAAGAAATTTACTCAATTCATTAAATAAAAATCTTTTGATTATTTAAAATTTTCGATAATAATAATAATAAACGATGGCCGAATGGTTAGGGCACTGACCTTCGGATCTGGAGTTAGTGGGTTCGAGTCTCACTGTGGCATGGGTGTTCGTAGCCGTTCGGAATCGGCTATAAGCAGTAGGTCCCAGTCTCATTAGCCATCCTGTTGCAAAAAAGTAGACCGTAGTACTCCCAACCAACCAACCCAAGCAGTCAAAATGACTGTTTCTGGGCAATATAGGTATAACACACACACACACACACACACACACACACACACATATATATATATATATATATATATATATATATATGTATATGTATATATATATTTATATATATATATATATATATATATATATATATGAAGGCGGAAGTAACTGTCAGAACTAAATTAATCTTACATGTTCTTTTTACCTGCCAAAGCATTGCTATGATTATTACCTCAAATGTCTTTTTTATTCTGTATAGTATTTTGTATTTCCTGTTTTGGCAACATTACATTAAGTTGATAAATAAGTAATCTCCGTAGAATTGCGTGTGTTGGCTTGCTTACACTTTTTCTCTTCTATTTATCAAAATATATCTGCTTTTAGTAATATTTTTGCATCACGTTATCAGCACGAAGCTCTAAAGAAGTTATTTGGCAGAAATGAAGACGATATTTTGATTTTTCTGAAAGAAAAAAAAGTAACATCCACAGCGCCGGCGAAGCTAAGCCTAACACGTTGGAAGTGACGCGATGGAAGATATCAAGATTCAGAAACTTGACGGAGATAATTACAACGCTTGGAGAATTCGAGTACGAGCTGTTTTAGTACAAAAATATTGTTGGGAAGCGATTGATCCAGGTTATGGAACTGAATTAAAGCCTGAAGGCACGAAAAATAATGCGAAAGCCTTAACCTACCTATTTTTAGTAGTTGAAGACCAGTTTTTAGACGACATCGCCGACTGTGAAAGAGCGAAAGAAGCGTGGGATATTTTAAAAGCCATACACACGAAATTCGGATTGTTGCATTCTCTACAACTTTTAAAGGAGCTTTTTAACGTAACTTTACGACCAGGTGAAAGCGTCAGTTCTTATCTAAGTCGATTGACGGACCTTCACCGAAAGGTATCATCTTGCGGCCACGGATTTGCGGACAGAGAAGTTGCTCTAATTATGTTAATGGGTTTGCCCAAAGAATATGAAGGCTTCATCCTTAACCTAGAACGCGAAGAAGATAAGTTGTCAACTCAAACCGTGAAGTCGCGCCTCATCGTTGAAGAGAAAAAGTAACTGCGCTACACAGAACCGAAACCAGAAGTCGCTAAAAGTGAGGTCATGGGAGAGAAAGCCTTCAAAACTGGAGATAAGTACAGAACTAAAACAATCCAGCCAATACAAAAACAGCGAAATAATGACAGAAAAACCCGTTGCTTTTCTTGTGGTGAGTGGGGTCACATTGCAAGAAACTGCTCTGCTGCTAAAACACCACATGCAAAAATGGTTTCCAATGTATATCAAGCTTTATTTGTTGATTCTTGTGGTGAGAAACCCGTCTGCGATTGGTATTTGGATAGTGCGGCCACTGAACACATGTGTTCTCAAAAGCAGAGGTTCTCAAAGCATCAGCGAAATCCCATGTTGAGGTAGCAAATTCTGAAAAAAATCGAAGTTTCTGGCATAGGAGACATTGTTTTGAATCCTGTCAGAATATGTGGAAAAGATGCCATTGTGGATTTCGCAAGAATCTTTCGGCTCCTCACAAAATTTACTGCATTACTGAACTGTTAACAAAAAATAGATTAAATAAACTTTCTACTGCCGCTGCAATTTTAGATATTGCTCGTGCTTTCTACAAAATCTAGATGGACGCACTCATACATAAACTAGTCAACTATAATTTTTCTAACAACTTAATTAAATTAATTTACTCATATTTAACGGATCGCACTTTTCAGGTTAAAATTTATACTTCCTACTCTTCAAAATTTCCTATCCTTTCCGGCGTTCCACAGGGATCACTTCTAGACCCTAATTTATTTAATATTTACATAAATGGCGTCCCTGTTCATCCTACTACAGAATTAGCTATATGCGCACATGACACAGCAATATTTTCGTCAAATAAAAATTATAAATTTGCCGTGACTGCCATCAACAAACACGGCCGAACGATGGCCGATTGGTTAGTGTGCTGGCCTTCGGTACCGGAGTTCGTGGGTTCGAATCCCACAGTGGCATGAATGTTCGTAGCCGTTCGGAATCGGCTTTAAGCTGTAGGTCCCGGTCTCATTAGCCCTCATGTTGCAAAAAGTAGACCGTAGCACTCCAAACCAAACCATCAACAAAGACCTAGTCAAATTTACTGAGTGGCTAGACAGATGGAAAATTAGGATCAAAACTAGTAAATGTGAAGTCATTATTATGTGAAGAACTATTTGTAATAACATTTACGGGGGGTCAAGGAGAGCAGAGCCCCCTTTGGTTAAAAAACTTTTTTGATAAATCAAAAATTTAAAAAATTAGAAAGTATTTTAATGTTCTTTTAATATTCTAATGTCCTTTTAATGTTCTTTGAAAATTAAAAATAAATCTCTGCGGATGTTTTATTTATTTTTTTTTTTTCATTTCTTGTTTATCTTTTAAAATGAAATTTTTTAATTATTTTGTGTGTTTAAAATAAGGAAATATATTAGGAATATTTAAAATAAAAAAATAATGAAAAAAAATTTAGTATATTTTTATGTTATTGTTAATAACATTTACGGGGGGTCAAGGAGAGCAGAGCCCCCTTTGGTTAAAAAACTTTTTTGATAAATCAAAAATTTATTTAAAAAATTGAAAATTATTAACTTTTTAATATTGTTTAAAAATTAAAGAATCTTTGCGGATGTTTTATATTTTTATTTCTGATTTATCTTTTAAAATGGAATTTTTAATTGTTTGAGTGTTTAAAATTAGTAAATATTTTTAAAATATTAAAAAACAAAAACAATCAATTTTTTATATTTTTAAATTAACAACCCAATTAATATTTAAAAAAATAAAGTGAAAAAACTAAATTTGTATTAATATAAATATTATTTTACGCAATTTTCAACATTTTTGCCATTAATTGCAAAATTAGTATATTATTTCACAATAAAATAAGTCAGTTAATTTAGTCACGCCGAAAATCCGCTCACGTTCAAAACGTCAGCCTTCCGGTAACTCAGTGCGAAGGAGTTGGCGCGATGGGCGCCATTAAAAAATCGCCAAAAATAGCAGGGGGTACCCAATTCTAAAGTAGTCCCTTTCCCTCCGTACTGTTTTGATTTTCTGCGATCCTGCTGAAGGCGGAGCCTATTATTTAAATCTACACATCGTCAACTCAGTCCTAAAAATACCTTATTTTGATTCTGGATTTTGGGAAGGAGTGGCATGGTCGGCTAGCCCGCCTGCATTGTCAATTCATCGCTCTCGTCAGGTGTACTGTTCTGTCTCCGAAGACAAAAATTAACGAAAGTTGTTTTTTACATTTATTTATTATTAAAACATACATTTAGGTCCTTTTCGGATTTTTAGTGCAATTTATTTATTTTTAAAACATATATTATTATTTTTTCAAAAATTTTTAACTTTAACGTTCCTGATCATTATTATTCAACAGACAAAAATTTATAAAACTTCTAAATTAATAAAAATTATTTTTATGTTTAAATATTACTATTTAGGCCCTTTTCGGATTGTTAATGCAATTTATTTATTTGTAAAACACTTTTTTATTTTTTCCAAAATTTTTAATTTTTTCGATCTTGATCACTATTATTCTACTTTTTCGGCTTTTTTCGTACGGATGTCACTGGCCACAAAAATATTTTATGTTTTTCTATCCCTAAACTCTATACTCTCTAGTTTTGTGTTATGAACTCACGAATCCACCCTTCTCTCTCTTTGCTTTTTTATGTGTTTATTTTTTGCTCGTTGTCATTTTTGTGCTTACTGACAGAAGCCTCTGGATTGAAGGGCTCGGCCCATAGGGTCCAGTTGCCTCATCACCTTTAAAGCCTTTATTTAGTGTACTTGGACTGACTGCTATCGGGAGCGCTCAAGGACATTTTAAATACTTCTAGGGAAAGATTGAAGTAAAGGACTACTATGTATTGTCTTGTAATCTATATGGTGCTTGGCATAAAGTAAAAATACGAAGAAACCTCACTTGGCCAAGATTTGAGCGCCTCCAGTGTCAGACCATCTGAACTAATTAGCACTTGGCTGTGGTCTGGGGGTAAATTCTTGATTTACAACGAAGATCGTTCCTTGTGATGATTAAACTAATTGGTGCTTGTGTGCCTTTACAGCGACCGCGGGTGTAATCAACTAGCTTAATATCGAGCATTCATTGAAATAGAATTAAAAAGTACTTGTAGAGTATAATGATAATTTCTTCTTAAGACATATAATTTCTTTACTAGTAATTTATTAAATCGTTGTCCTTATATTCTCTTCCAAAATTGAAATTCATATTTACTGAAGCAATTACATATTTTTATGGAAAAAGATAAAAATTTATCTGGTTACTACCACTATTCTTTTATAAGACATAAGAATTATAAATTTATTTATTTATACTACAATAATAAACAGTGTGATTAAACAACGATCATTATTTCTACAGTTCCAACCCTTTCGCGGATGGAAAGTGTGTGTAAGAGACTGTGACTGCGTTGAGAGCGTGATAATGTAAATTTTTAGGTCGGACGATTGTTGTGTATATTTATCACTATACGGTGATGGTGTCTTTCTCCACAGTGTGAGTCCTTCTAATTGACGCAGTTGGAACTACCATTACGTCCAACGTTCATGGTTTTATTATTGGGCTTAGTAGCAGAGTGTTATAAAATAAATGCACGGTAGAATGGACAGTATTTTAATTAAACGACCACGGACAATTACACAAAACACATTACATACATTCAAAATACTACACTACAGAGTAACAAGTCATGAGCAGTACACCATACCGCTCCAGTCCAGTTGGGATAAACCAAGGGTCAAGGTCAAGGTAATTGGGTTAAACGGAGTACCTAGCGAAGTGGAATGTCTTCACTTTAACCTCCGAACGTGAGTAGATCAAAACATAAATTTAGGCCTCTAGGCAAAAAGTAATCCAAACAAAAATTTAATACGCTCCAGCTCACAGGAGAGCGAGGAGGTGAGAACGTTCTCATAAAAAAAATATGAGTAACCAACGCGTTGTCTAATTAGAGGATAATTAGACTGTAACCTTGACAGTGACCATTAGGGATGGTAAACAGCATTACACAGATTCTACAACATGATGCTCAAAAAATTATAGGTAAAACAATAAACAAAAATAGGGACTATAAAAATTGCAACTTGGTACAACAAATAAAAATTAGCAAAAGTGACAGTACTAACAAAAAGATATGTTTTTGGTTTTTATAAAATTTTATAATTTTTATTAAGCATTTTTTCAGTTTTTTATATTTTTTTATAAAATAAAACAAGACGATACATTACAAAAACAAAATAAGCTAGAGCAAAGTAGCGGAATGATATGATACCCAAAAAATTGGAAAAATTAAATAAAATAAGCCAAAAAATAAAGAAAACGGTACTTCACTAATAAAAAAATAGTGGAAAACAATTTAAAAGATTAAAAAACAAAAAATCAGAAATATTGCCGGTTGTGGTCGTCGCCAGGGATCGAACCATCAACAACAGGAAAGTGCGGAACTGAGCGGACACGCTACCGGGCGTGCCACACGGACATGAGATAGTGCGTGAAAAAAGCAAAGTTGAAAGCAACAAAAATGCATTATTCTCCTCTCCTTTGCTTAGAAGGAGGAAGAGCCATGTCAGGACGATATAATAAAGCTCTAGGCCTCTTTGCCGAGCTAGAAACAGCAGGATTATACACAGGAAGGTTGTGAAGTACAGGATTCTGAATAAAATCAATGCTACGGTGAAAGCGCAGCGCAAGTCTTTTGAACTCAGGTAGAATAGGCCTGACTTTAAGATTATTATGAATCATATTATTCCTCACGGACCAAGGAGCAGAAACACATTTTTTAAGGACAGAATTTTGGACAACTTGAAGACTCTTGAGAAGGATAAGAGCGGCAGTTCCCCATACAGGACAACCATAAGTCATTATGGGTCTGATATAACTTTTATATAACAATAACTTTGTTTTCGTATGCAGGCGACGTCGATAATTGAGATATAAATTTAGCGTGCCAATAGCAGCCTTCATTTTTCGAACAGTGTATTCGATATGAAGTCTCCAATTTAATTTTGAATCTAGGGTAACACCTAGGTATTTATAGGAAGACTCCCAGGGAATATCTTTATCGTAAAGTTTAAAATTATTGTGATTAATAAAATTCGAAACATTTTTTGTAGTGAAAAACATGGCAGCACATTTAGTTGGATTTACCTTGATGCGCCAGCAAGAAAGCCAATGTTCATAAATTTTAAGATAATTCCGAATGGTAGAGAACGCACAACGTGTTTGTTTGTGTCGGGAGAGGATGGCTGTGTCATCTGCGTAGAGGCAAAGCTCGATCCGTGGATCACATGGCATATCATTAATATAAACGTTGAACAGTTTAGGGCCAAGCAAGCTACACTGAGGAACCCCTGAAAGAATAGGTCGAGGTGTTGAGAAAGTGTTGTTAACTCTGACAACGAACTTACGATTTTGAAGATAATGAGAGAAAATTTTAATAAACTGGGGGGGGGGGGAATTTAATTAAATGAGTTTAAAAATTAATCCTTCCAACCAGATTTTGTCGAATGCTTTAGCAATGTCTACAAATATAGCAGCAGTAACATGTTTAACTGCGTTCGCAGCAGGAATTAGTTCTGCAACCCTCCAGAGCTGATGTTGAGTGGAGTTCTTACGACGGAAACCAAATTGTTCCTGTCTAATGATGTTATTAGCATTGCAGAACTCGTCCATGCGCTGAGCTAAGATATATTCATAGACTTTTGAAATACCCGACAAAAGGCTGATTGGACGAAAATTAGAGGGGACGGTGTGGTCGAGTCCCGGCTTCGGCAGGGGTACCACAACCGCCTTCTGCCAGACGTTGGGAAAATAGTTTAGATTGAGTAAACTATTGATAATAAAGGTGAGGGAGATTAAAAAGTTAGCTGGAAGATGGATAAACATATTAGTGGAGACAAAATCAACACCAGGAGCCTTATTCTTTTTGAGTTTCCTCAGGTAGATGACAATCTCAGAGGGGTACGTAGGTGTGAGAGTGTTGTCTGTAGAAGAGTTTAAAAACTGTTCAACAACAGAGTTAACGTTAAGTAAAGTATCATTGTCAAAAATATCAGAGTTGGGAGTGAACTGACTTCTAAGACTGTCAGCCAAAAGCTCAGCCTTATCAGAGTTTAAATGAGCCACCGAATTGGGTCCTTTAAGGGACGGAATGTGTGTTCGTGACCTACGAAGACGTGAGGCTGCCCTCCAAATGCTGTTGTCAGAAGCCGTTAACGACTCAACATAAGTGTTCCAGCGTTCTCTACTGCAGATCCTAATCTCTTTCCGGACCAGAGCTTGCAAACGATTTAGAGAAACTTTGAGATAAGGATCACGAGAATTCTGCCAGTCCCTCCTAACAGAGTTTCTTTCGTTGATTAAATGTCTGATGTGACTAGGAAGACGATAATAATCAATGGTCTTGACATGAGGCTTGGTAGCTTCGGCGTAAGCAGCGAGAATAAAATCTCGGAACTTACAAACCGCATCCTCAGCAGAGTCGATGGAGTGGAAAGGAAAACCTTTCGTGCTGAGAATATGCTCGTACTCCTCCCAGTTGGTACAGAGGGTGTAAGGCGAGCGAATGTCAATCCCACTGATATTAAACACCAGCACAACAGGGAGATGATCAGAAGAAAGATCGTTTATAGCGGAAATTTCGTGGGGATAGAGGAAATTGCGGGTTATGGCAAAATCAATATAGAATAGGGATGGCCAATAAAGGTAGAAGAATTAGGGGCGATAATTTGAGCCAAAGTATTATCAGCCCAACGACGAAGTTTGGAGCCACGGTGATCAAAATTGCGACACCCCCAAGGATAGTGGTGCGCGTTAAAGTCACCCGCAATAATAAAATTTGGATAATTTTTGGTAAGAATTTCGATATCTGGGACCAGCAGAGTATTTCTACCATGTCTAGCATAAATAGCAATCAGTGCAAATTTAGGTAAATTTGGAATATGAATTTCAACAATAGTGGCTTCACAATTTTCAAGCCAAGGGGTAGGGATCCTAACATGCGAAATAGTGTTTTTGAGGTAAATTCCAGTGCCACCCCAAACAGCATTATTGCAACTACGAGGCCTGTCGTCATGGTAAAATTCGTAGCTCGCAATATGACAGTTAATACCCTGGGAGAGGTGAGTCTCCGAGACTAAGAACGCGTCAAATTTATTGTCACAAATGAACTGCCTGACCTCTAAAATTTTCGGATGAAGCCCGTTAGCATTCCAGAAGCCAATATTAAGAGCGTTCAAGTTAGAAACATCGAACACAAATCCGGAAAAACAGGGGGGACAACTCCCTAACATAAAAAGAGTGTACCGAAGTACACTAGGCCGAGAGTGTAACAACACTCTGATAAATTATGAAAACCCTGTCCATAGGGTGCGAGGCAGCCCTAAGGTCAGGGAGTGCAGCTTTAAACGCTGCAAGCAGAAGTTTTTTTATCGTAGTTAGCCTCAAGGGTAACTAAATATTTTAAGAAGTCGACATCAGCCTCACAACTGGGGGTCGACGATTTTTGAGAAGGCGCGGGGGGAGCTTCCTTGGTAGGAGAGGTGGCTGCCGCATAAGACAGACCTGGTTCAGCTACTTTGCTGATGAATGGCTTAGGCTGCGAGGACTCAGGCTTCCCAGCAGTAGACTTGAGATTTGGTTTGGTAGATTTCTTATCTACCGGCCACTTAGGGCATCTGCGAAAGTTCGCAGGATGAGGGCCACCGCAATTCGCGCACGTGCACTCATCTTCAGGTTGTTTTTGACAGAGTTCCGAGCCAGTTTGGTGACCCTCACCGCATCGGACACACTTCGGTGCTAAGTGGCAGGAAATACTGGAGTGAAAGAATCCCTGGCAATTGAAACATTCCGTGGGACCCTTACTACCCCGGAATTTCTCGATATGGATTTCAGTTCCATAGAAATCAGTAAAGTTGTATATTTCCAAGACCCGTTCAGATTTTGCAACCTGAACGTGGAAGAGTGGCATTGGAATACGTTTAGTTTTAGGCCCCTTAGCCATGGCAGTAACCTTCACATTAGTGAAGTTTTCTGATTCGAAGAAATTCTTAATCAGAGCCACCGGAGTGCAAGCAGGTAAGCCTCTAACGACTACCTTAAAAGGCTTGTCTTCGTCCAACATGTAGGTTTTATTTTGAATTTTATTTGCTTCTAAATATTTAGAGAGTGCATGATATTCATCGGCGCTACTGGTGGAAAGCCTGAGATACTTTCCTCTCATTGCAGAGTATACAGAAGGAGCAATGTGTGCTCTAATTTCCTGCAATTTCACGTGCCAAAGAGCCCCTGGAATAATAAAGGTAGGCGGAGGTTTTTTCGCCTTCTTCGGAGCTTCATTGCAAGTGTCCATAGTATGGACAGTATCAACGTCAACGTCGACAACCGCATTAGGGTCTAAATTAGTGGGGATCCCGTTGTTAGGCGAACGGAGTGCGGCGGCGGTAAACATTACGCCCCGACACTTTCTGAAAACCGTCCCCGTCTAAGCGGGTCGATTTATCGGCAGGAACGGAAGCACTGGCGGCCTATCTCTTAGGCGCTCCGAGAAGGGCGAGCATCGGTAGCGCATGCGCTAGAACCTGAATTACCAGCTGCGGAAGCATCAAGGGATGCGCGCGCAGTCTGAATCGGCGGCGAAGATTTAGCGCCGTTCATATTCCCAGTTGAAGGGACCCCAGGAATAACAATAGAATTAAGCTTAATTTGAGCATCAATAGAATCATATAATGCTGAAAACTTACCCATTCCAAGATTCAGCTCCTTCTTGAAGTCGGGAGAATTTTCAGTTGCCCTCTATGCCTTGAAGCTTAATTTTGATACAACATTGGCAAGTTGGCGTTCCATCTCATTGAGGGAGTCAGTCAAGTATTGAGGTAGATTGGAGATGTTAACGTCATTGAGCCTATGAAGAAATTTCATAGACTCGGCGGGAAGGCCGGCCCATATG
Organism: Pardosa pseudoannulata; assembly: GCA_032207245.1. NCBI lineage: Eukaryota > Metazoa > Arthropoda > Arachnida > Araneae > Lycosidae > Pardosa > Pardosa pseudoannulata. The sequence continues at coordinate 32,940,170 of CM063507.1, forward strand.
TCCGGCTTCGCAGGAGGTGCAGCAATAGCGTCCTCCATCTTCAGCGTTCACAGCTAGAATGTGTTGGGATAAACCATTTCATATAGAGATAAGGTAAATGACGAGGCATTGACAAATATAAAATACAGTTATAACCTAACATTTATACCCTGCTCCCACTCTATTGATTTTCATAACACCCTGATTTTATCAAAATGTAATACTCTAAAAGATCAAATCTACGGTAAATTTTAGAAATTTTATGATCTTCTGCTGGCCGAGAAGGCTCCGGAAGAAGACGCTGAGATGAAAGATGTTTTGCAGTCCTTAATTTGTGTGCTATCAACAGAGAATACACCCAATGATCATTTCTTTGAAATCGCCGCATTTTCTGTATGCGTAATAAAATTCGCTTCCTTTTAGAGGAACATAAAGTTAAAATAATAGAGGATAATGAGAAAATCTGGAGACTAACAAAACTTGAAGGTAAAAGTAGTAAAAGAAAGAATCTAAAGAAAACCTTTACTGTAAAAAATGTTTATAATGTTCTAGCCACAGATGCCTAAGGTGATATAGCTGGCAAATCGATTAATGATGTAGGGCCCAAACTCTCTCCCGATCCTCCTAACGAAAGCAATAAAAAACGATACAACTTTTATTTTGAGGTTAACGAAAACTGTCCCAACTGATTAGCTCAAATACATTCCCTTAGCAAAAGTATGACTAAATAATAAATTAAAAATTAAATTAAATTGCGACCCAGAGCAACCATAAGGACTATCAGGATGAGGGTCAGATGACCTTCCCTCTCCCACTGGGCGTTAGTTCTTTCTCATTCGTTGATTTTGTCATTGGAGGTAGGTCTGTTACTAAACAGAAGAAGGGAAAGAAAAATAGGATAGATTTTGGAACCCTCGAACTTCGTAAAAACTAGTAACTTACAGCAAATGCTTTCAATTTCTAGGAAGGGTTCAAAGAGAGTGTACTAAAGTATATGGAGTTTTTTTTTTATCGTATTAAAGAAAAAACTTCAATACGTATTAGTTTTATAAAATTTTTAAACTTTTTTTTACTTTTTTTACTTGTTATTTTTTATTTATTTTTTTTATTTTTTAATTAGAGAAAGAAAGAGGACGGCTCTAGGTCATCTACGATTCTCCATGGTCAAAGTTATCTGTATGATCAGAGTGGAAGAAATCCAAAAGGAGAAATTTTCTTATAATATTATAAAAAAAATTGATTCTAAATGTCTGTAAATACTTGAAACAGTGAGAATATTTAACTCATTGTGTATGTCGTTAGTTCGGACATACCAGTGGCATCAGCAATCATTTTGATTGTCTTATTTTGCTGAGCTATCAGCCATTTGATACTGGAAACTGCTGCATATGAGCAGACAGGCATTGCATAAGAAATTAGTGGACGAAGGAAACTTTTGCACAGCAGCAATTTATTATCTAAACCTAAACAACTGTTTCGAGCAATTAGGGAGTATAACAGTCTTTTGGTCTCTCGAAACTTGTGTTGAAAGTTATTGCTGTTTCCAGGTCAAATACCCATTTCAACTTAACCCTTGAAGATTTTAAGAGCAGAGTTTTTAAAGAGAGAGATTTTTAGGTGGAAAACCAACGGCGAGTTTTTGCACATGTGTCAAACACCCCGCTAAGGAAAAAAAAAAAATTTCAATTCCAAAAAATTCTAGCAAGCGAAATGATTTATCCTAATACGAATTAATAATGTATCTCTCCTGTTATAAACAGGGCATTTGGGGCTTCTTACCCAGACAAATTTTTCTCCAATACGAAAAGTAAAAAAGCTAGCAAGATGAAATCTGTGAGTAAAATTTGGAATAGGAATATTGAGGAGTAAATTTTGAGTTGTTGGTCGTGATGAATTAGGCAAGGAATAGTAATAAAAGAGCTTTGGGGAAGTCTTGAATCTTTAACTATAGAAAAATATCATTAATACCCTGAAAAGGAAAAATATCATTAGTATGCATGCTTCGATACACTAATTAGAGTCTTGCGAAATATAAAAAACACAGTTTGAAACAGTGTCTGCTCCATACAATTAAAAATATACATAATTTGTTTTTATTTATTAGTTTTTTAAGATGTTTTTATAACACATCACTTACTACATGCGTAAGAGAGAGGGGTGAAGTAATAAGACTTTAAGGGAGTAAAAAAAGATTATTACTGTCAGCAACGCATTGCGGTACGGAATTAGCGGAACAAATTATCACTTCATTATCCGTGCAGCATTTCGTAGAGGTAATGAATGCCAGATCATCATTTATTAGAAATCTCCACCAAGGTTTGGGAACACTTTCTCTGGCTTTTTACTTGTACAGGATTGTTTTAAACACAACATGCGTAGTGCGTTTGGTTATGAAAACGGTTAATCTTCAGTTCGGGAAAATAAAGATTTTCTTGATCACGATTGTCCGAGTATAATTATTATTGAGCCTTTTAGATTTTCTTCATTTAATGGTTGCACATTAAATCCATCTTCCAGCATTTTCTACTATTCAATGTTTAAACCGCACCATTCTTACATCAGTCGGTATTATAGCTATCTCACCGGTAGTGTGATTTATTATAAATTTTTACTTTATTATTAATTTTTTTTATTATAATTTATTTATTTTTTTATTTTCCTTATATTGGTTGCTGCAAGTATTTAGTTGAATATGGTTTTTAAAAAAATTTTAGTGCAATGGTTGCAAATTAAAGGTTTTACATTCTTCCCTAATTCTAAAAATTTGCTGTATTAATGAATATGTTTAAAATATTGTGATGATGTTTATGAAAAGAAATTTTTTGAAAGATAGAATTACACAGTTGGAATTTTTAAAGCTCTTTATACCTGAAATAGCTATATAACAGTTATTTTTGAATGTCTGATTTAAAGAATCGTAAGTGTCAAAAGAAAAAAAAAGAAATAGAAATGTTTTGTAAAATATAGTATTTTTCTCGCTGTTGAAAAATTTTATTATGAATTTATTAGAAATCATAAGATAGGTCTAGACACAATTGCAATTCCGTTCATTATTCAGTATATACATTTTACTGACTGTTTATGTAAATTTATAAAAATATAATTCAATAGTTACAATTTTTTAACATCATTATCCATTACACATTTGAAGTTTATATTGAAATATGGAAGTAAATGTTTTTTATCTAGTGCTAACATTCTATTTTTAAAACTCCTGCATTTCTGTTGCTGATACTTAAGTAAAACATTTAAAAGCAAAATTCTAATTTTTTTTATAAAAACATCAGAAAGGTATAGTTAAAAACTTTTAGTTTATTGAAGGCGGAGCTTAAGTTGATAAACCTATGAGCGTGCATAAATTGCGGATTGCTGGATCACTCTTATAATTTAAAACAAATTCGTAATGGAATTTTTGCTTAAGTAATCTAGATTAAAAATGAATTTTTATTATTGATTTATAAGTACTTATTATCACCAGTAGATTAGATGGTAACAAAAAATGGAGAAAAAGTGTAAAATCGTTTTAAACTGATTTAGGGAAGATATTGTGAAAATTGTAATATAAATTCAAGCACATAGTACAGTTATATGCATATATGCATACATGTGTTGAAAATTTTGAATTTTTATGCATGTTTTTTAAGCTTGCGTTGCTTGCAAACTTTAAGCATGTTTCTCTTATCTTTGACAAGACATAAGTACGCAGTTTTTTTCCTCTCCCATGACATTACATGAAGAAAATAATATAATAATAACAGTAATGAGAATAATATTAATATTTTTCCTTGCTTTATTTTACTATTTCATTTATTTATTAATTAATTTATTTTGTCTACAAATTTGAAATGACGTTTGATTAATTAATGGTTAATCTTTAGAGAGGAAAGATCAAAACAAACTACTATTTATTAATATTTATTGAATAAATTTGGTTTTAGTATGTAATGTTAAAAATTTTAATGGTTTAAATTAATACGATTGCATAAAATTTGAGTATATTTTTAAACAATAACTAATAAACTTAATGTTGTAGATAATCTACAGGCAGGACTTTAAATCTAGCATATTTAGACTGCATACAGCTTGTATTGACGAAAATATTTTAATAAAAATAATTAATTTTTATTGTATATAATTTGAAACTGGCTCAAATTTTAATCGTGATAATTATGTAAACTCTATTATATTTCAATTTGACTTTTGTATTATGGTGGTGATTTATGATACTAATGCGTTCATTTAAAATTTTTGTTTATATAAATTGTTTAGGATACATAGCAGTAATTTTTATTTTATAATAAGGTTTCAAAAAGTTTTTGTGTTTTCCAGGCTAATTAGAAAAGTTAGTTAGCATTTTAAAAATTTTGATGTTAAGGAAAATTTAAATATTATGCTATGTGCCTTGAAAAGGATATGTATATTTGCATGAATACCTATAACTATATTGTGTACGTGATTAAGTATTAGAATTTTCACAACATTCTTAAATCAGTTTAACCAGGTGCAAACTTTTTCACATTATTTGAAACTATTTAATCGACTGTTGTTAATAAGGACTTATAAATCAATAATAAAGATTAATATTTAAACTATATTCCTATAAGAGATAGAAAAATTTTGCATTTTAAATTTATTCAACATCATAACATAGATCCAGTCATCCGGAACATTATGCAAGCTGATGGATTTATTATCTTAAGCTCCGCCTTCCACTAACTAATATTTTTTAACTATAGATTTCTAACTTTATTTTAATTTTTTCCAATTTTCTATTTAAATGCTTTATCTAAGTATCAGCAAAAGAATTGCAACAATTAAAAAATATATTTTGCAAAACTTTTCTTTTTCTTTCTTTTTTTTCTACAACACTTATAATTCTTTACTTTAGCATTCAAAAATAACTCTTATATAGTTATTTCAGTTATGAAGTGCTCAATTCTTTAACTGTGTATTTTTACCTTTCAATAAATATCTTTTAAAATGTATCATGACAATATTTTAAACACATTCATTAATACAGCAAATTTTTAAAATTAGGAAACAATGTCAAACCCTTAATTTACAGCCATCATACACAAAATTTTTTTTAAAAACCTATTTAACCCTATTCTAAATACTTGCAGTGAACAATATCAGTCAAATAAAAAAATTATAATAATAAAATAATTTTTTTTAATCACGCTACCATTCATTGATATTATAAGTAAAATTACAGAGCCATAAACACAATTAATTCCTAGAAATTACCACATATAAAAACTTTTTATCATCATTTCTTTGCACATTTTATTAACAACGAAGAAATTTCTAATATTATGAACTACGATACGGATGAACATCGTAGGCGCCTGCGGGCGACTACTGTATTTCAACCGGTTATTCTTCCGGCTTTCTGGCTAATTTAGAATTCACTTTTTTTTTCTTCTTTTACGTTAAGTGCTGGAAATTTAATTTCTCTTTAATCCCTTTTAAGTGAGAATTATTTACCCTTAAATTTAATTAGTAATAACACCTGTTTTTGTTATCCTAAACTCATGTTAATTTTTTCTCCATTATGTTGCGATTTTTATAAACACAATAGTAAAAGTAATGTCCATTACCTCTAATGTCAATACTGGGGGCATGGGATCATCGATCACTGTCGCCCACTAAACTGGAATGCTAATTGCAATGTGTTTGCATCTTTTGGAATATTTTCGATACCAAACTTTTGAAGTACAAATTTTACAATTAACTCATTTAAATAAAAATAAAACAAATTTTTAATCTGAAAAAAAATTTTTTAAATATTTAATTGTACTTTTTATTTATTTATTTTCATTTTTTAAATAATGTTTGAAATCCAGAAAAAGAAATAGGTTGATGAGATGGACACAGCCTGTAATATGACTTAAGGTGAAAATATCATTATTTATAAAAACACAATAGATGATTATATGCACGTAATGGTTAATTTTTGGTGAAGCACGTATTATTTTTCACAACGTTCTCATAAAATATAAACTACAAACTGATGACAAAATTTTTCTTAACATTGTATTTCGCAAACTGTTGCAATAATTTCAGAAATTGTAGCAAAAATTCACAAATTATTTTTTTAACATGATTATCTTGGAAACTTGCAAATATGATTTTTTTTTTTCTTGCGGAGGGTACACTAATACCGACTTTTGTAAATTTGCTGAAATTTTACACTGACAATGCTGAAAGATAGATTTAAATATGTGCAACCATTAAATGAAGAAAATCCACTGGGCACAATAGTAATTAAACTCGGACAGTCCTGATCAAGAACATCTTTATTTTCTGGATCAGAAGATTAACTGTTTTCATTGCCAAACGCACTACGCGTGTCGTAATTAAAGCACAATCCTACATAAATTAAAAGTCAGAGAAAGCTTGGTATAGACTTTTAATAAATGATGTTTTGACATTCATTACCTTTACGATATTCTACACTGTAAAATGAAGTAATTTATCACATTAATATTTATCATTACACATAAAACATTCATATAACATATATATAACATACACTTACACTTACGTATAAAATATTCAGATGGATTGCAACTACCTTTTTACTACTAATCTGGTTACATAAAATTCTAAGAGTTAAGGCTAGATATCTACTGAAACAAAGAGAAAATTGCCGGGTTACCAACAGAATTTTAAACAGGGGAAACATAGGTCTTGAAATCAATACGACATCAGTAAAATTTTAAAGTATTTTCAATTAAATACTATACAGTGTCCGTTTGAGGCATACACATAGTTGATTATACATTTATATGAGTTCTTTCGCTACCTCGGTAGAGGGAGGACGTGTTTTTCTGCTCTTGTGATTCACTGCGTTTTTCGGTTCCGGCACTCTATGAGTGACGGAAACCCACAAGCGTTCCCGGCCACGGCCTCCCCTTCGGCGGGACAGCCTACTAGTCCTCGATGACTCCTACGATACGACCTGGCTCGAATTTGGAATTCACCGCTTTGACCAAACCCCTACCAGATGATGACTCGGACATGGAAGCAAGTGACAAAGAGACTCAAGACAGCCCAAACGCCTTTGACTTACATTTCATACAACTGATCGAAAGAGGGATGCTCACAAAACAAGCCATCCAAGAGACTCTTGCCACTCGCCCTTTTGTTGCCCGCCACTTCCAAGGTAAGTCACAATCTGATAACGAGCTTAAGAAATCTTCTTCTTCTCTTAATGTTCCACTAACTCCTGCTAAAAAAATTCGTAATGATGATTTCAACTTCCCTCCACTGAGACATACGGCCAAGCGCCCTGTCTCAACAGTAAATAACGAGAAAACGGAAACAGCCAACAGATTTTCTAGCCTTAAGGAAAAAACCTTATCGGCACCCACTAAAGTACCCAGTGCTTCTGAAACACCTAAACATAAGGTGAAGCATATAACTATCGTTAAACTGCCCAATTATCGGGCTATGCTGAACGAAATCTCAGGAAATGGCGCTCGCAAGTTCCATGCGAGAGTTGGAGGCACAGAGCAGTGTCACAACTGCCAATTTTTTCACCACCATTCGGAGAATTGCTTGATGAGATCCCGTTGTGTGAAATGCGGCGAATACCACAAAACGGAAGCTTGCCCCAAAGGTGCGGGGAAAATAGATAAACCCAAATGTTGCAACTGCGGCGGAGAGCATCCAGCCTCCTATCAAGGATGCCCGAAGCTCCCCAAACCGAAAACATCCACGCCGGCGTTCGTCGCCGCAGCCGCTCCGAAGGCTCTCCCGAGCTCTTTCGCGCATGCGCTCAGCGCGACCTCTCGAGCAATTCTCCCTCCCGCCGCTCCTACGCCTGTAACGGCTCCCCACTCCCCCCCCCCTCAAGCCAATTCAAGCGTTGCTAATGAAACCACAAACCAGTTAGGTGAAATCGCAGGCCTCCTTCAGGAAATCAAACAAATGCTGGGGATTAAAAATTTTGACGAAATTGTAATCAAATTAAGAAACATCAAAACTAACATGCTCAAAGCAAAAACCTCTGATTAACGACTTTTGGCGTTCTTCTCTGGTTTAATTCAAAATCCCTCCACAGGTCCGTAATGGCATTAAATAGGTTTTTGTCAGTTTTCGCATGGAATTGCAACGGCATCAAAAATAGGATTCGTGAGTTCAGGGAATTCGTAAACGAGCGCTCTCCCGATATTGTATTATTACAAGAAACCCATCTCCGACCGGGGGAATAAACTCAACATCAAAGACTACACCACATACAGGAATGACTACCCTAGTCCAATTCAAGCCATGAGAGGTACCGCTATTATTATTAAACGTTCTATTCCCCATCATGTAATTATTCTTCCTTCTCTACAAATTATCAACGCTACTGCTATTAATATTAAAATCAACAACGGGTCTGCATTTACCATAATTTCTACGTACATTCCACCATCTCTAAATCCGCGCGAAGTCCCTGACGATCTCTATGCACTTAGCACAATTAATAATGATACAATAATTTTCGGAGATTTTAAACGCTAAGCATAGTGATTGGCATTGCACTTGTAATAACTCTTATGGACAAATGATCACTAATTTTTCTGATAATTCTGATTTTGATATCTTTGCACCTAACGAGCCAACACATCACTCTAATAATAGCAGTAGCGTCATAGACTTTGCTCTAATTAAAGGTATTCAAAATTCCATTACTATCGAAACCGTATGCAACCTCTCCTCAGATCACAATCCAGTTTTATTAAAAATATTTATTAGCAATAATCCTTATACTTTTCGGCCACAAAAATTTTATTAATTGGAAGCAATTAAAAGATCACCTAAATTCTAAAAATTTTGCCCTCCCTAATATTAATAATACTAATGATTTAGAAAATTTCATCAGTAAAATCACTTCTGATATAAATGACAGTGTTACTTTTGCTTCCACCATCATTCCTGACACAGACAAACGCCACCAAGACAGGCACTTAAAATTACTAATAAATAATCGTAATCGTGCCAGGAAAGCCTGGCAGAGAAATAAAACGCCGCTTAATAAAAGAATTTTAAATAATGCACAACAAGATTTCAAATATTATATACACGATAAAGCTAACACCCAATGGGAAAATTTTCTAACCTCTCTAGACACTACTGACAATTCCATCTGGAAAGTTGCCAGGCACTTCAAAAATTCCTTCACACCCATTCCTCCACTCAAAGATCCGGTTACAAATGTTATTCAATACACAGCGGAGGAAAAATGTAATTTAATCGGCAGCACGCTTGCTCAAAATTTCACTCCTAATCCAGGTTCTGACGTAAACACGACCAATGACGTCAACTTTTCGATTTCTACTATTCAAAATTTTAATTCGCCTAACACTAACGTTCATATCGATTCGGCTACCCAATTATCCAAATTATTCGTCACTTACCAAAACGTAAATCCCCTGGAGAAGATAATATCACTAATACTGCTCTCAAGCATCTCCCCATTCAATATATTTATTATTTATATAGCATAATTGATCATATATTTTACTTTAACTATTTTCCAAAATGTTGGAAAAATTCTATCGTTGTCCCTATTCCAAAACCTAAAAAGGATCATTCTTCTCCAGATAATTATAGACCAATTAGCTTATTAAATACTCTCAGCAAAATCACTGAAAAATTCATTCTTGCGGAAATTAATAACCATCTCGAAGATCGAAACATTATTATACCTTACCAATTTGGATTTCGCAAGAATCTTTCGGCTCCCCATCAAATTTATCGCATTACTGAACTGTTGACAAAAAATAGATTTGCAGATACGAGCGGATCCAAAGTTGCATTCCAACTCGTATCGCAAATGAATGTTAACAATAGGAAAGAGATGGGGCCGTTAACCAAACTTAACCTTATTTGAACATCATCAAAATATTTCCACGAGGGAAAAAGTAAAGCAGCGAGCAGGACATTAGCGAGGTGAGAGACTGATGCATCGCTGTTCATTTCCCGCACCGGTAAGTGTTGTACCGGTACAGTTACAGTTACCTTTACGTCGCTCGACCAAAGAGTCTTGCGGTGGCCACGCGTCACCGCAGTACCCCCCTTCCAGTGACAACGTTAAGTCCGATATTTCGCTGGGAATCTGACCTGCCTGCCAGACCGAGTCTGTCTGCTTTGCTGATCCACTGTTACTGTCTGATCTTCTTCGATGGTTGGAGAAACGATCTTTGGCTCCTCTGATGGCGATGTGCCGTCTCCCTCCAGAAGAAAAGCGGGTTTTAACCTGTCAATGGAGATAACCAGCTCTTTGCCCCTTGAACTGATCTTAAAAGTCTTATCAGCTCGCTGCAGAACCAGGAACGGTCCATCATAGGGCGGGGTCAGAGGTGGTTTGACTTGGTCGACCCTGACAAAAACGTGCGAGCAAGTGTAGAGTTCTTGTGGAACAAAAGTTTTTTTGTTACTGTGATTGCTGGAAGGTTGTGGTGCTAAAGTTCGCATCACCGACCGAAGTTCTTGTAGAAAAGTGGCCAGGTTGACGTCCTCCTTTCCAGCTGTCAAAAATTCCCCAGGGAGTCGAAGAGTGGTACCATACACCAGCTCTGCCGTGGTTGCTCCCAGCTCTTCTCTGAGTACGGACCGTAAGCCGAGGAGAACCGTCGGCAATTTTTTCCGTCCACCTCTCACTCAGACAAGCCTTTAAAGCCGCTTTAAGCGGTCGGTGGGCATTTTCCACAAGCCCATTGCTCATTGGATGGAAAGAAGTAGTATGGATATGCTTAACCCCTAACAATTTGGCTAAGGATTTAAACAAATTGGACTCGAACTGACGCCCTTGGTCAGTAGTAATGGTGTTTGGCGTTCCAAAACGCGCAATCCAATGTGCGTAAAAAGCTCTAGCGACCGTGTCTGCCGTGATGTCACGTAGAGGTATAGCCTCAATCCACCGAGTGAAACGGTCTATCATGGTAAGGATATATTGGTAGCCGTCAGATGTTGGTAGCGTCCTACCAAGTCTATATGGATGTGCTCAAAACGGTTGTCTGGTACCGTAATCTTTGATGCCGGACTACAGACGTGCCGATGAATTTTTGAGCGTTGGCATGGTATACATGTCTTAGCCCATCTGCGTGCGTCCTTAGTTATACCCTTCCAAATAAACCTACTAGTAAGCAATTTGGTGGATGCTTTAATCCCTGGATGGGAAAGATTGTGTATGGTGTCAAAAGCTAGTTTCCTAAAGTCCGAGGGAATGTAAGGTCTAATCTTTGGAGTCGATATATCACAATACAATGGAACGTCGTAATCAGGTATGGTCATCAACTTAAGATTTAAGGACGAATCCTGAAGAAGCTGTTGCAGTTCCTCATCCTCAACCTGAGACTGAGCAATGATCCTAAAATTTAGCACCTCAGGCAAACTAATTGCAGCAATACGCGACATTAAATCGGCGGGAGCATTGTCTGTCCCTTTCACGTATCTAATGTCCGTACTGAACTGACCAATGAGATCTAAATGACGCATTTGCCTCGGGGAACATTTATCCAATTTTTGATGGAAAGCAAATGTTAATGGTTTATGGTCCGTGAATATTACAAAATTCCGGCCTTCAAGCATATGCCAAAAGTGCTTGATAGCTACATAAATTGCAAACAACTCCCGATCGAAGGTGGACCATCTACGTTGCGACTGATTGAGTTTGGCAGAAAAAAATGCCAGTGGCTGAGTTGTTTTTTGCAATTGGCCGTTGCTCTGCACTATTTGGTTTAAAGAAGCTCCAATGGCTATATTACTGGCGTCAGTAAAAAGCACCAACTCCGCTTTCGGATCCGGGTGCGCTAAAAGTGTAGCCTGCACCAATACCTTTTTGCATTTTTCAAATGCCTCGCTAGCCTGTTCCGTCCAATTGATGACTTCGTTTTTGCTTCTTTTACCGTTTTTGCCTTTTAACAAGTCCGTCAACGGCGCTTGAATTTGAGCCGCGCGAGATATTGTTCGCCGGTAATAGTTTAAGAGGCCGAGAAAGCGCCGCAACTCGTTTAAGGTTCGCGGCAGAGAAAATCTCACAATAGGATCCACTTTCTCCTGCATAGGCCTTATGCCTTGCTTGTTAATAGTGTATCCTAAAAAGGAGAGTTCATTGACTCCAAGAAGCACTTTGACGCGTTAATTCGCATCCCAAAGTCAGTGAGCCTGCGAAAAACAATCTCTAAATGCTGCAAGTGTTCCGACTCAGAACTGCTAGCTACCAGGATGTCATCCAAATATACAAAAACAAAGTTTAGGCCATGCAAAACCTCGTTCATAAATCTTTGGAACGTCTGGGCCGCATTTGATAACCCAAAAGGGAGGAACATAAATTCGAACAATCCAAATGGCGTGGTTATAGCCGTTTTGTGCACATCGTCTGGGTGCACGGGTATCTGATTGTATGCCCTGATTAAGTCTATTTTAGAGAATATAATTTTGCCGTGGAGCTCGCTAGCGAAATCTAAAATGTGCGGTAGAGGATACCGATCCGGTACCGTTATCTTATTCAAAGCGCGGTAATCTCCAGTTGGACGGTAATCTGTGGAATTGGGTTTTGGAACTAAATGTAATGGATTGGACCAATTCGACTTACTAGGACGGCATACCCCCTGGTCCAGCATATACTGAAATTCTCTTTTTGCTATAACCAACTGTTCTGGGTGCAATCTACGGGGTTTAGCATACCCTGGTTGACCTGTCGTTTCAATGCGATGCACGGTATTATGAGGTACCTGCTGATTTGACGGATAAGGCTTAAGTATCTCGGGAAATTTGTCTAGTATCTGTTTATACTTGAAATCGCCCGAGACCAGTGTAATTTGGGGTTCGATGTCCTTTGCGCACTGCCCTTTGGTTGTTAAAGATATTTTCGGATCACGTAAGCAGCGGTTTTTAATATCTACCAGAGACCATAATGCTCTAGAAAGTCTGCTCCAATAATGGGTTTGCTGACCCCCGCCAATATAAATGGCCAAGTGAAACGTCTGCGCAAATTTAAATCCAGAGTCACTATGCGCGTGCCGTATGTATGAATTTGGGACCCGTTAGCCGAAAACAATTTGATATCACTCGAAATTTTCTTGCTTGGCGTATATGGCAAAACGCAGACATCACTTCCACTATCTATCAAATATACCCTATTGGATGTATTGTCTTTAACAAAAAGGCGGCTAAGTTTCGTTGTAGTGAAATCACAGCTGGCCGCATGATGTGACTTCCCAGTTAGTTTCCCTGATGTGAGAAATTACAGGGTTCTTTGCACTTAGTTGCCCGCTGGCCAAATTTAAAATGGTACCAACAGAGATCATTGTTATTGTGCGAAGTATTGCGATTCCTGCTTTTGGAACGAAAACGCGGTTTAGCTGCATTCGGCGTATGTGTCCTGGCCAAACGCTGCATTTGTTTGGCCAGTTCGGCTACTTGCTGTTGTAACAAGGTTATCGGATCTGTCGGTTGAGTTTGTGCGACAGCATAACAATTTGCTCCCCCTTGTTCTGTGGTCTCCAGGATTTTATCAGCCATAAGGGCCAACTTATCCAACTTATCGTCGGAGACCGACAAAATAGCTTGCGCCTGGCTGGGGAGCCGTTGTAACCAGAGTGTCTTAAGAAGCTCGTCACTGAGACATTGGCCTGCTAATTGGCGCATCTTGCGCAATAATAATGACGGTTTATCGTCGCCTAACGTTAGCTCCGATATTACGGTTTTTAGGCGTTTTTGTTCGGAATCTGAAAATTCGGATATTAACCTCTCCTTAATCGCCTGGTACATATTGGTAGTTGGTGGATTGAGCACTATATCGCTGACGTGCATTAAGGTATCAGCATTGAGCGCTGCTATCACTGCATAATACTGAGTGCAATCCGCAGTTATCGAGCTCATTTTGAATTGAGCTTCGATATTGACAAACCACAGTTCGGGCGATTTTTCCCAGAACTGAGGTAATTTTAATGCTACCCTATCCACTTCAGCAGCGGCCGTTGGCAGAGACATGGTTAGAAAACAACTTAAATTCGCGCGCACACAAGAAATTTATATATTATTGTAGACAACTCCAATAAAATACAAAACGCACTTTATATTATAAACTTAAAATTTAAAAATATTAAAGAGTAATTATTGGCAAGAGAAACATATATGTAGTGCAACAAAAAATATAAATATAAGATATACACTTTACTAAAATTTAAATAAGTAGCAATATTTTATAGTTGGCTGCGCGAATTGAAACCACTCAATATAAAAATAAAAGCACGTTAGGCTGTCTGAGCGAAAGAGAACTAGAACACAAATGCAGTAGTATGGTACTCAGAGAAATAGGAAAGCATGCATCTTACTCTGCCGTTGAGATGAAATAGTAATCCATTAATCCATGCTGGAACGGGAACCACGTGACACAAAAATATCCCACGTGGGGATCACACACTCACAAACACTAAAACGCACAAATATTCCGTAGAAGCGTACTAGATGGTTGAAACCATTGGTACTGCATAAAAATCTGCAGCATAAGCCCAATATTCTATCCGATGTAATCAGATAGCGTGCTTCTCGTAGGTCACCACTGCAGATACGAGCGGATCCAAAGTTGCATTCCAACTCGTATCGCAAATGAATGTTAACAATAGGAAAGAGATGGGGCCGTTAACCAAACTTAACCTTTATTTGAACATCATCAAAATATTTCCACGAGGGAAAAAGTAAAGCAGCTAGCAGGACATTAGCGAGGGGAGAGACTGATGCATCGCTGTTCATTTCCCGCACCGGTAAGTGTTGTAACGGTACAGTTACAGTTACCTTTACGTCGCTCGACCAAAGAGTCTTGGGGTGGCCACGCGTCACCGCAGATTAAATAAACATTCAACCGCTGCTGCATTTTCAGATATTGCTCGTGCTTTCGACAAAATCTGGATTGATGCACTCATACACAAACTAGTAAACTATAATTATTCTAATAACTTAATTAAATCAATATACTCTTACTTAACGGATCGCACTTTTCTAGTAAAAATCTATACTACCTACTCTTCAAAATTTCTTATCCTCTCCGGTGTACCACAGGGATCACTTCTCGGCCCTACTTTATTTAATATCTATATAAATGACATCCCTGTTTATCCTACTACCGAACTTGCAATTTTCGCCGACGACACAGCGATATTTTCATCGAACAAAAATTATAAATTTGCCGTGACTGCCGTCAACAAACACCTAGTCAAAATTTCTGAGTGGCTAGACAGATGGAAAATTAGGATTAACACTAGTAAATGCGAAGCCGCAATGTTTACAGCCAAACAGAGAACGACTTATGTCAATTACAACATATATATCAAAAACACTCGTATTCCTTGGTCGGATACTGTTAAATACTTAGGAGTAACGCTAGATAAAAACTTAACTTGGAAGCAACATTTTAAAGCTGTTAGAGATAAATATAGAAACGCTAAGCGGGCCCTGTATCCCTTAATAGCTCGCCGTAGCAAAATGACTATTAAAAATAAGCTGCTCGTTTACACTTCCTTCCTTCGTCCAATATTTACCTATGCAGCACCAGCCTGGTCGTACGCAGCAGATTCTAATATCAAAATATTAACAGTTATTCAAAATCTAATTTTAAGAGAAATCACTAACTCGCCATGGTATTTTCGCAACGAGGAAATCCATGAGGAACTTAAGATTCCTAATATTCCAAAATTTATCTATAAACTTTCCACTAAATTTCATAAAAATTTAAGCAATGAATTAATAAATGATCTTGTCAACTACGACCCCGCTGATGCTTGCAATAGAAGAAGGTCTTTGGCCATTCTAGCCAAAGATCTTTAATAATTTTGTGCTGTCTTATATAAAAAATAAAATATCTACCAAAAAAACCTTAAAAAAATGTTATAAAATGTAAGAAAAAAGATTTAAATCGTACTCTAAATTATTTCTATTTCGTGTAATTCTCCTATCTCTTCCCGTAATGCTCTGCGCTTCCACGTCATGTTGAAGGCGGAGCTTATTATTTAAATCCATGAATACTTTATTTTGCTGAACACTGTATGCAGAGGTGTGGCTTGGTTAGTAGACGCCTTACCCACCGCTCACCTTCATCGCGTTGTCGTCGGGTTCTATCCCCGACGAAGACAAAATTTTCAAATCTAAATTAAAATGGAAAAAATTTGTTTTTTGCGATTATTTATTATTATTTAGGCTCTTTTTGGATTTTTAGACCAATTTATTTATTTTTAAAAAATGTATTTTTATTTTTTCCAAATCATTAAAACTTTCGTACCCGATCATTACTACTAAGCAATTTAAAATTTATAACATCAAAAATATATCAATAAAAATTATTACTATAATTAAATATTATTTAAAAAAAATAATATTTAATTTAATATTTTAGGCCTTTATTTGATTTTTAAGACAGTTTATTTTTATTTTTTCCAAAACTTTTAAAATTTTTGTTTTACTCATTATTTTTCAAATTTTTTCGGCTTATTTTGTACGGATGTCACTGGCCAAAAAATATATTTATGTTTTACTATCCCTAAACTTTCTACTCTCTAGTTTTGTGTTATGAACTCACGAATCAACCCTTCTATCTCTTTGCTCTTTTATGTGTTTATTTTTCGCTCGTTGTCATTTTTGTGCTTACTGATAGAAGCCTCTGGATTAACGGGCTTGGCCCATTGAAGTCCAGTTGCATCACCACCTTTGATGCCTTTGATGCCTTTGAGGCATACAATCGCTAACGGATTGAAGGTATTTCTCCCGTACAGTGAACCTGAAGCGAGCACGTTCAAGAACACTGTTAATATTTATGTAAGTAATCAAGCATTGTTTAGAGAAATGGCATCTAACAAAAATGTCGGTGACAGACAGCTTAGCTGCTGTCTCAGGTGTCCTTCAAATCTTGAGAAATTTTTATGAAATAGTTTAAGTAATAGTCATTTCAATACCCCTTATCTTAATGTCCATTTTCCAAATTCGCCCACCCATTTTTCTCGTGGTTCCCCTTCTGTAATTGACTTTGCTCTCGCTTAAAACATCCCCCATAATTTTAACTCTAATACTCTTGATCTCTTTGACTCAGACCACTTGCCAGTTTTACTGACGGTGGACTTGAGGATAAGATGTCTTGAGTCTAAACCGAATATTTACACCAATTGGCAGCAGTTCCAGGATACTCTTGCCGATTCTAAATTACTCTATCCTTATGTCACAAATTCTGATCAACTTGAATCAGCTGTATTGAATCTTACTTGTCAGGTAAATTCTGCAATTTCAACTTCATCGAAGGAAACTATTAGGCCCAGAGTTCACAAACTTCCTCTGGAAATTCGTGAACTCATCAAAAAATGCAATACAGTTCGTAAGATCTACCAATTCCTTCGCTCCCCTGTTTCAAGGCAAGAGTATTTTGCCCTCAGTGCAGCCGTTAAAATGAGAATTCGTGATCATCGTGACGAGAAATGGGCTGAGTTTGTGTCTAATCTCGCCGTCGAAGATAACTCGATCTGGAAATTCCAGAAGAGACTTCGCGGCAGATCTAGCTATCACTACCCACCCATAGATGGCGCCACAATGAAGCACTTCGATCCCTTCGGCAAAGCAGAGGAACTTGCCGAGGTTTTTCAAAATCAGTTTGCTCCCAATGCAGACTTAGTGAACGAAGCTCATGACTCCCATGTCAACGACGTTGTTGCTAACTTTTTCGCTACCCCTCCCAGCTATATTATTCCTAAAACCAATATTCAGGAAGTAAGAGAAATCATTAATGCTCTTAAAAACTCTAAGTCTCCGGGACTTGATAACGTAACAAATAGAGCTATTAAAAATTTTCCCCCTAATGTGCTAGTTTACTTAACTGCTACTATTAACCATATTTTAAATCTAAAGTATTTTCCCCAAGAATGGAAAACGGCTATTATCTGTCCTATTCCCAAAACTATTCATAATAGGAACCTTCCATCGAATTATCGCCCCATTAGCCTCCTGAGTTCTCTCAGTAAGATTACCGAGCGTATAATTCTGAACCGTTTACAAACTCACCTAGATTTAAATGACAGTCTCATCCCAGAGCAATTTGGTTTCAGACGAAACCACAGCACAACACATCAGTTGCTTCGTGTTGTTGAATTCGCTAGCGAAGGACTACAACACAAGAAGCCAACTGCTACACTCTTCTTAGATATTGCAAAGGCATTTGACCGCATCACACACACGACGGACTCATGTACAAATTAATTCAGCTCCCGTGTGCCTGATGCCAGTATTCACTTATTGAAACACTACCTTTGCAATAGATACTTTAAAGTCCGTATCAACAACACCTTTTATAATGCTAAACACATAACAGCTGGAGTCCAACAGGGCTCAATTTTAAGGTCAAGGTATTTGGTTTTTACGGAGTACCTAGCGATGATGAAGATCATCACTTCAACCTCCGAACGATAAAAGATCAAAAACATAATTTTGGTGCATATAGAAAAACAGAAAAGCCAAACAGAATTTAAATACGCTTACAGAGGCTTCCGAAATGACGAAAGAAAAATGCTGTAAGGTGCAAAAATCGTTCACATACAATGTATATGTGAAAAACAACACGCTGAATGATTAAAAATAATCATTCTGTACCGTGAACAGTGACAAAACAGCGAAAAACACAGCAAGTAATATAAAATTCACTCAGCCAGAACACAGAAAGGTAAAAATGGGAATGGAACTCAGTAGCGCCATATAGGCGTCGCGATGCGAGTTAAAAAGCACAGTTAGGTTTACAATTGAAAAATAAGTAGTAATAAATGAAAAACAATAACAAAAAATACTCCAGGTACTAAAAATACAACATAAAATTACAAAAGATATTTTATATTTGGTTTTATAAAATTTTTACATTTTTTTGTAGTTTTTAATGACTTAAAAACAATTTTTTGGTTTTTTATATTTTTTTCAAGACAGTACAGGACAAAACACAATTAAATCAAAATAAAATTGAGAGGCAAGATAGCAGAATGATGCGATCCCCAAAAATTATTGGAAGCATGAATAAATTAAGAATTAACAAGAAAAATAATAAATTTAGAATTTTGAAAAATTTTTCCGTCAACGGGGACAGAAAGAGAGACCTCGAGCAAAAAGCTAAACGAGGTCGGCACGCTACCAGATGGGCTATAACCACCTGGTAAAGAGGGAATAAAAATCAGTGCCAATAAAAAGCAATATTAAAAGAAGACCCTGAAAACGGTGCTTCAATCACCTCTCTTCCTTTTGGAAGGGGGTAAAGACATATCATTACGATAAATAAGAGATTGCGGCCTCTTAGCAGAGCTAGGAAGAGCCGGATCGTAAGCTGGAATGTTATGAAGCACAGGATTCGGAATAAAATCAATGCTACGATGAAACCGAAAAGCTAAGCGTTTAAACTCCGGGAGAACAGGCCGAATTTTAAGATCGCGATGAATCGAATCATAATTTTAGGGCATAAAACAATAACTTCGTTTTCGTGCTCAGGCGACTTCGAGAGTTGAGATATGGGCGAAGAGTACCAATTGCAGCCTTCACTTTATTGACAGTATTGTCAACGTGAAGCCTCCAAGTTAATTTGGAATTTAGGGTAACACCTATGTACTTATACGAATTTTCCCAGGGAATATTTTCGTTGAATAGCTGTAAGTTATATTTAGCGGTGAAATGGGAAACGTTTCTATTGGTGAAAATAAGGGCAGCACATTTATCTGGATTTACCTTAATGCGCCAAGAAACAAGCCAAATTTCATAAATTTTGAGGTAATTTCGAATTGCAGCGAAGGCACGACATGTTTGTATATTACGGGCGAGAATGGCTGTGTCATCTGCGTAGAGGCAAAGCTCAATAGACGGATCAGAGGGCATGTCATTAATATAAATATTGAACAGTTTCGGGCCAAGTAAACTACCTTGGGTTACTCCAGAAAGAATAGGTCGAGGTGTCGAGAGAGTGTTGTTAACTCTGACAACGAACTCGCGATTTTGAAGATAACAGTTAAATATTTTAATGAGCTGGGCAGGAAAATTTGGAATAATGAGCTTGTAAATAAGCCCTTCCAACCAGATCTTGTCAAACGCCTTCGCAATGTCCACGAACACAGCAGCGGTGACTTGCTTTTTTGCACTGGCGGCATGGATATGCTCTGCGACCCTCCACAACTGATGTTGGGTGGAGTGCTTCGCTCTGAAACCAAATTGTTCAGGGCGAATTATGTTATTATCGTCCCAGAATACATCCATGCGACGAGCAAGAATGTATTCGTAGACCTTGGAAAGCACAGACAAGAGACGAATTGGGCGAAAATTAGAGGGTACTGTGTGGTCGAGTCCCGGCTTCGGCAGGGGTACCACAACCGCTTTCTTCCAGACTCTAGGAAAATAGTTTAAGTTGAGTAAACAATTAATGATGAAGGTAAGGGAGATAATAAAATTGGCTGGAAGATGAATAAGCATATTAGCTTTAATATTATCGACACCAGGAGCTTTATTCTTTTTGAGCTTCTTCAGGTAAACAATTACTTCAGAGGGGTAAGTGGGTGTAATATTGTTAACCGTGGAAGAGTTAAGAAACTGTTCGACACTCGGAATGACACGAGCGTAAGTATCATTATCAATGATATCAGTATTAGGTGTAAACTGACTTCTAAGACTGTCAGACAAAAGTTCAGCCTTATCAGTGTTTAAAAACGCCATCGAATTAGGTCCTTTATGGGACGGAATGTGGGTGCATGTCCTACGAAGACGTGAGGCAGCCCTCCAAATACTGTTGTCAGAAGTCGTTAAAGACTCAACATAGGTGTTCCAACGTTCCTTGCTGCAGATCCTAATCTCCTTCCGGACCTGGGCCTGTAAACGATTTAGAGTAACTTTGAGATCAGGATCGCGCGAAATCTGCCAGTCCCTCCTAACGTTATTCCTATCATTAATCAACCCTCTGATGTGCCGGGGAAGACGATAGTAATCGATAGTCAGCACGTGAGGCTTAGTAGCTTCGGCGTACACAGCGAGCAGGAAGTCACTGTAGCGGCAGACGGCATCCATTTTAGGACCTACTCTGTTCAATATATACATCAATGACATTCCCAGATCCGATCTCACAAACCTCGCACTTTAATGCTGATGATACGGCAATTTATACTTCTGCTAGCCACATTAATAGTGTGGCAACTTATCTACAACACCATATCTCTGCTCTGTAAAAATGATTTACACAAAGGAAGATTAAAATAAATCCTAGCAAATGCCAGGCAATTTATTTTAGTCGCTCCTTCAAATTACCCCCACGGCTTCAATTATATGACGAGGTAATCGAATGGGAGAACTCAGTAAAATATCTTGGAGTTACCATAGATAAGTGTCTAACTTTCAAACCACATATTGTTAACGTAAAAAATAAAATCTTCGCTAGGAAAGTTGAGCTACGTTCACTACTTTTCGGCCCTCATTTATCTATTAAAAATAAAGTATTACTGTATAAAACAGTAATACTGCCTGCTGCCATTTATGCAGCACCGGTCTGATCGTTTGCATTCCCTGCTAACTTAGATATCTTAAATGGTGCCCACAATAAAATTCTTCGAGGAATAGCAAGAGCTCCGCGCTACTTAAGAAATGATATTATCAGACGAGATCTGAACATGCTAACGTTTAAAGAAATCTGTACTAAAATTTCCATTAATTTCTACAACAACATTAATAATATCAATAATGAGATCATTGCTGAATTACCTGACTATAATTTCAGGGAAAGTAATAATCGTAAAAGGCCCCGCGCCGCTATGCTTCCCTAAAATCATTTTATATTCCAAATTCGCTTAGTTTTCTAATTTGTTTTCCAAATTATAAACTTAACTAGTTTCTCGCGCCGATACAAGATGGCGCCCTAATGACGCTTGCTACTCCTCATTTCAGTTAGCTGAATACTATCCTTTTCCTATCATTAGTTTTCCTTTTTCACCTCCTATTTTCCTTTTATTTTTTTTTCATATTTTTTTTCCTATTTCTAAGGAAAAAAATTAAAACTTATAAAATTCCCCAAAAAAATGTATAAAATTTTATAAAATGGATGCCTGCATCCGCCTAAAAATCTCTCTATCCTTTCTCCCCCTTTTATCTTTCCTATATTAAAATTTTTTCACATCTTATGTTGTTAGTTGCTATCAAGGGACTTAAATTTTTTCTCTTATTTTATGGTAGTGTTTTTATTATTTTAAATATTTCTGGCACGTAACGAAACCTTAGTTACTGATGCACACCCTCATAGAATGTACCATCGAATAAAATTGGAGATACGGTCTAGGACCCAGGTGCTCCAACCAAATCAAACTGCTGAATACTTTCTTGTTCAATGGTGACAAAACTGTTAAACTATTCCGACCCCTCGTGGGTGGAAAGTATGTGTAAGTGGTAACCTTTACCGATTATCAAGATGAGGGCCACGGCTCATTGTTAGTGATCAACTGTGCGTACCCAAAGAAGGACTTCCGCTTTTCATGTGACACAGTGCGGTGGAGGTTTCGTTCACCAGAGTGTGAGTGATTTCAATTGGCACAGTTGAAACTACTTTTACGTCCAATGTATTATATTCTGTTTCCACTCTATTAAGTTTCTTATGACCTCGATGTTATCAAAATGTAATACTCAAACCCAGCTAGCAACGTTGATATGGCATGTTTTGGCTAATGGTTGTTGGTTACATAATGCCAACGAACTACTACGATGTGCCACTAGAATTCCAACGTTTATTATTTCTGTATATAATTTTACTATAGTGTATAATATAGAATGGGCATGTGTCATTACTTTGAAATAAGCTGGTGTTTTTATAACATGTCATCTTTAAATTTTGCAAGTGTTGAAAAATAGAAAGTAGATATTAAAAAAAGAATGAGGTGATTTTAGTCCACACCACACATAAAAAACTCTGCGGCAATCCTTTTATTCTTTTGAAATCTGCATTAATTTTTTTAATGATACAAACTGTTTCTTAACACTAGATTGCCCGAGATTTCTTGTATACCTATATTGCCCAAAAACAGTCAAAATGACTGCATTGTGAAAAAATAACAAATATGTAAAGAAATTTGTTTAAAATTAATTTTTAATATGATATAATAAAGGAGGGCGGAAGTAGCTACAAGTATTCATAAACCCATTTATATGTTATAGAAAAAGTCACCAAATTCTAAGAAATTGTGTCATTATATTTCATAATTGTTTTTCTAATTGAAATTAAAAAAACAGTCAAAATAACTGCCTTGGGCAATCTAGTGTTAAATAAGAAAAACGAAAATTTCCCCTTCTGAGAGCTAAAAATAGATAATTGAAGAAAAGCACAACACAGCAGAGGTTAAACAAAAGATTATATATACATATTTTAGTTATTTTTCTTTTATTTACAATTTTTTTATTTAAATTTGGCCACCATTTCCATCTACCAAAGATCTCTTCATTTTCTCTGGATTCAATTTCATGGCATCTGAAACACAAATAAGTAACTTGAAAAGTATATATTATAAAATTTTTTAATGTTACCACAGACATTTCCTTTTAGCTTTTTAAATGATTCAAAGTTGATTTGAATATGTAAAAATATAAAGGCAAGCATAATTACATCAAATAAATAAAAATTAAGTTATAAAGTAAACAAGTTTCATAACAACTATGATAAAGTGAAATGCATAATATTTACATAGTATACTTATACAGCTTTATTATTATTATTATTATTAAGAAAAGACACAAAAAAGAAACCTAACAATAATTTAAATCAGCATGCTTTAAAAAATATAATAAGTCAACTATTTTAAATTGACTTAAAATTTGCTATTTTCTTAAATCTGTACTAAAGAAGTGTACTAAAATGTATTAAAGATCAAAGTGGACTAAAACGTTGTATATACTTCAGATAGCCAAATATCGTTTTCTTCTGGAATAAATTAATAATAATGAGGGTATATATGATAGAACAAAAAAATATAAAGAGAACTAACCTTGCAAATTTGAAATCCTGCAGCGTTGGCGCAGTAACAATAAATATGGCGATTGATACACTATTTCCTCTTTTGGCGAAGCATCTGCACATGCTGTAGATATAGGCGGTTACTTCTATATATCTTTGCCAATGGTATTCCGATATTTGTGCAAGAGCGTAAAAAGAAAATATCCAACGTTGGCGCAAAGGTTGGCAACGTTTCAGAATTAACGATGACCAACCAAACATTTTGCCTACTAAACACCATCATTTCATTTCCCATTTTCAATGTTTACCCAAACAAAGACCAACAGCCAACTTGTAGCCAACGAAAATCCAACGTTTCCGTGCTAGCTCTTAAAGGTGTCAGAGAGAGTGACTTTTTTTTTGCCATTCGTTTTTTGTGGCTCTGCGTGACTAAATATATACATTATCTGAATTAAAAATAAGACAAAAACTGCAGCGCTACCTGTCAAGCTCGCCTGTCATAGATACTATAAATTGTGAACATTTTAACAAAATCGAAGTGTTTGAGTCCATAAATAACACACATAGATAAATTGCCTTTTGTTTAATAAGAGAAGTGATATTTTATTCTAGAAAATTTTGCTTTTGAAATATTGAATAGTTACAAATTTATTGATCTTAAATTTATTTTTATCAGTTGAAGTTAATTTAGGTTTATATGAAACATTTACAACTAAAAAACTATTAAAAAGCTATAGGGAATATTTTTACATTTTTTTTTCTTATATGATTTAAAATAATCTTTAATCTAAAAATAATTAATCATCCAAGCTTAATAAATTCTGCAAATATGATTTGCCCGATTTGCTATAATCTATATAAAAAAATTTTAGCACTAAATATGTAGAATTAAAATTATATTTTGAAAGATAACAAACCTTCACTATATTTTCATATATATATACGATGTTCAGGTTATTGTCTCTTAAGCATATATTTTATATTCAAATACTCTAATACAGACTGAGACCTATATTACAGTTCATATTTCCATGTTATTTAGAACTCAGTATAATGTATGTCGGGAGGAGGAACATACATAATTAATGTTATATATGCTCCACCCTTCAACATAAAATACCCGAAGGGCGTATCATATGGTAAATACTTTTGTACTAGCTTTTAGTCAGCGAGAATATATATAGATAATAATTTGGCTAACACACCGTATAATGTATATCGAAATTGTACAAATATAAAGTTATATGCTTACTGAAAATTATTTTCTTATACTTTACACTACCAAAAATTGGAAACCATCCTGTGACGCCCATTGCTATCTACCTATAAAAACTTGTGAGGAAATGTGTAATATAATACATATCAGGGCAAATTTACAATACTTTATGTGAATAATTCTCATGTAAAACAGTCCCAAGGAAAGCCATTGCTCCTCCACCCTCTCTCCAGTTATTGTATAGCCGGGTGTGATGATTTTCAAAATTGCTCGAAGCGGAAAAACATGATTTAAAAAACTTGGATGGTTGGTATTGTGTCGAAATCGCCTTTGTCTCTAGAAAAGGACTTCTGAGAGTGGGTCCTCGTAATTTAGAAAGCGGTAAAAGCAAAAAACACAGTCATTTAAAATTTTAAAATAAAGTACAACTGAACAAAATATAGGTAAAACATATTTTTGGAAATGTTACCACATTTATCTCAGGGACTAAAATTCAGAGTAAAAGTAAAATTTTATGTGTGAAATTAATCATTAATAGATAAGTGTACTTTAAGATTAGTTACAAAGACATTGTTAATTAATATTCCTAAGGAAAGATTGAATTGTAAAATTACTGGCTAGGCCATGCATTATCTTCTAATCTGTACGGTGCTTGGCATAAAATAAACATACGAAGAAACCTCGCAGCCTAGATTTGAGCGCTCCCGTGTCAGACCATCTGAACTAATAAGTACTTGGCAGTGGTCTGGGGTAAATTCTTGATTTACATCGATGATCGTTCCTTGTGATGATTAAACCACTCGGTGTTTGTGGGTCTTTACAGCGACCGCACTTGTAATCCACTAGCTTAATATATAGAATTCATTGCAATAGAATTAAATAGTACTTGTACGATATAATGATAATTTCTTCTCAAGACATATAATTATTTTACTAGTAATTATTAACCCGTTCTCCTAGTATTCTCTCCCTAAACTAAAATTCATATTTACTGAAGTAATTACATTATATTATACAAAAAGATAAAATTTAGTGGAATTCTGGCAGAATTCCACTAAATTGCCACGAAATGGTTTAATCATTACGATTGTGATATTTTTCATCTTAGGTTTAGGTTGTTCAGCTACATTAGAAACATTTTGGGAAGCAGTTACAGTTTTCTCCTTTGGCTTTGAAAATTTATTGTTAGTAGGAACTTTCTCACTACCACTAGTTGTAATAGGGAGCTTGGTTGTATGTCTTAACGACGGAAATTGAAAATCATCCTTTCTGCTTTTGTTAGATGGTGTTTCCGCGACATTTGGGAAGAGAAAATAGAAGTTAGCTCAGAGTCAGATTTGCACTTACCTTGGAAGTGCTGAGCGACGTATGGGCGAGTTTCAAAAGTTTCCTAGATGGCTTGCTTCGTCAACATGCCTTTAGGGATATGTTGTATGAAGGGAGGTCAAAAGCGTTGTGTCTATTCTCCGATTCTTCCTCGCTTGCATCCATTTGAATTTCATCATCGGGTAGCGGCTTCTGAAGAGCAGTCTAATCAAGAGTTGAGGAAAGTTGTTGGGTTGAAACCAATGGTGTTTGCTTCGAAGAGCTGGCAATAGATCCCGTCGAAAGGGAAGACATCATCTTATTATCTGATAGGGGGTCACTGTCACTTATCGAGTGCCGGAACCGAAAGCGCAAATCAAATCACAAAGAACACACACAAAGAGTCCGATCGGTGGGAATACCAAGAACGAATGCAGTGTGAAATCAGCGTTAATCCCAAAAGCCAACTTTTTAGACAGTGCAAAGGCCTTCGACCGCATCACGCTCGAGGGTTTCGTTTTCAAGTTTATTCAGCTCCAAATGACTAATGCAGTTATATATCTTATTTATCACTACCTTCGCAATCGTTCCTTCAAAGTCCGTGTCAACAACACTTATTCGAACAACAAGACAATAACTGCAGCAGTTCAGCAAGGCTCCATTCTTGGCCCTACGTTATTCAACATTTTTATTAATGATATCCCCAGTAACGATTTAACTACACTTGCCCTCCACGCCGATGACACGGCAATTTATACTACTGCCCCACACATTAATAGAGTAACTTCTTTTATTCAGCATCATTGTACCTAGGTACTTTCCTACGATGATCTGCACGTGCTTGCACAGCTGTGTGAGAAATTTCCTTGAGAAATTTAGGACTCCGATTGTGGCCTTCGAGTATAGGGAATTATGCAGAGAGGGTGTAGATCACGGAATGGCAGCTTAACGGTCAATCTCGCACAGAGATCTAACCGTGAGTTATGGAAGCAGGGGCTAAAAATAATGTCTGCTGTAAATAACCTGCACTCCCGAAGGCGGTGCAGATGAGCGAAATTTTCACGAAACAAACGATTGGCAAAGAAGAAAAAGGGGCGGTAAAACCGAGGTGAGGAGTTGGGAAACGAAGTTAAGAAAAGGAGTTGAAGTCGGGATTCGAGAGCAGCTAAACTTCGAAATCCCAAGCCCAGCTCACCAGCAACGACTCTTCCCTTGAGCCCGGGCAGACACCGTATGAGGAAAGCTCCTGCCTGCTCTCCTGTGCCTTTACTGGAGGTAAAAATAAAATAATATTTACAACGGTCATTTAGGCTTCTATTAGTAATTTAAAATTGTGATTAAGTAATAACACATTATACAGATAATTGTAATAATTATGGTGTACATATAAGACATAAATAATTGATGATTATGACATATGATAATCAAGGATAAATTTGTAAATGAATGTACAGAATAAATGTCTGAATGTCAATATAAAATATTATATTCTTACTGTGCTTCCCCTTTGTAAACGAACACTGGTGTTAAGGTTGTAAGTACATTACAACAATCATATTTATGATCTGGAAAAATGGTTCATTAAATTTAAAATTAAAATTACAAGTAAATGTCATATTATCTATTTTAGCAGACCTTATAAAACTCCACCGCCGGTTGTATTTATACGACGAAGCAATTAACTGGGATAACACTGCTAAGTATTTAGGTGTCCCACTAGATAAGAAACTAACGAGGAAAAATCATGTTAATAATGTTAAAAATGCTATGAACTATAAGATTCGTGATTTGTGTGTACTGCATTATGGTCCCCATCTTTCGATACCTAATAAATTATTGCTTTATAAAACTGTGGTTCTTTCAGCTGCCACTTAAGCTGTCCCAATCCATTCGTTTGCATCCCGATATCATATAGAAGCTATTAACCGTATTCAAACTAAAACTCTATGGAGGATTGCTCAGAACCCCAGGTATCTCACCAATGCTATTATACTAAGGGACTTGTGCATCGATTCCTTTCAGATTATCTGCACTAGTATTTCTTCTAAATTTTATGATAAGCTTAATTGCTTGCCAAACCCAATCATAGCTGAATTGCTTTACTACGATTATCGTAAGGCTAAGCATAGGAAGCGGCCCCGAGCCGTCATGATTCCTTAACTTGTAATTTTCCAAGTTCCTTCATTAATTTCTACCTTTACACTTGCCCGTAAGCGCGGCCTCTCAATAGATGGCGCCACAGAACCTGATCTGAGCTCTTTTCCGATCGCTTCGATTACCTTTTACCTCCTCCGATATAAACGGACAGTTATAGGGCTCCTTAGCCAGACGGCTTTATCCCCGATTCTAAAGGTAAACAGTAAGCAGGGTGAAAACTGTAAGGTACTATTAAGTTTAAAAAATTTGAAAATGAATAATTTAGAGATGCCGGTCATTAAATGGTGGGTAAGTGGAAATACGTGAGAGCTGTGACTTAAGCTGTTTGTATCTAAGCTGTTGAAGGGTTTTCTGGGGTACCTTGGCCGAAGGCCTTATCCAGTGTAGCAAGTTAATGAATTAATTACCAGATGTTCATTCTTTTAAATTTAAGCACAATAAATATACAAATGCAGGTCTTTAAGATGGGAAAAAATAGTGCTAGGCCCTTAACAAGTTAAGAAATTAAGAGGAATGAAAAAATTAAAAAAGATAAGAAGGAAGTTTAAGGATAGCAAAGAATTTTTATGTAATTTTTTGAGAATTTTTAATTTTTTTTATAAGGAAAGTACTGTTCAAGACAGTAATAAAAGTTAAAAAATTAAAATTAAATTAAATTAAACTAATTAAGAAAAATAAACTAATACAAATGATGAAAAAAGTTAAGATTAAAAGTTAAGTTCAGCTTAAAATTGGTAACGAGGAAACCTGAGATCAGATTCTGTGGCGCCATCGGGATGGCCACGGAATCGGAAAGTGTAAAGGGAACGTTAAGAAGGGAGATGAAGTCCTAACATTTTAAGGAATCATGGCGGCTCTAGGCCGCTTGCGATGTTTAGCTTTCCTATGATCGTAGTCCGGTGATTAGACTATTATCTGATTAGGTAGACTATACACGCGTCCGTAAAATTTTGAAGAGATCTTTGTGAAAATAATTTTAAAGGTATCCATGTTCAAACAAATGTTCAAAAATGGAAAAAACTGAAAATAAAAAATAAAAAAAAATTTTAAATAAAAAAACATACCAAAAAAATTTAACAATTTAAAATTCAAGCAAAAAAAATAAAAAAAAAGGAGAAAATGGAAAATTAAATTAAAATATTGTTAAAAATAATAAAAGAACTTTAAAAATAATAAAACAGCTTTATGAAAAAGAATTTAAAAGAAAAAGCAAAAAATATAAAATGAATTAGACATACAGAAAATTTGGTTGCGCCGGGGACAGAACCCGTCTTAACCCCAACTTGAAGTCGGCTGTTACGAAAATCAAACGGGCAGGAACTCTAACCATCATGCCACGTTTTCACGTTATGAAGATACTAATTAAAGCATATGAAAATTAAACTAAAAGAGTATTTAAACTTAAATATTACGCTTCGCCCTTGTCATCCTATTAAGAATGATTTTAGTACAGAAATTCATTTGCTTTTACTTTAAACATGAACAGGTAAAAACTCTATCTATTTACCGACCGTATGTTAGTTGCCAGCTTTAGTTTATCATGTCATATTACATGATAGGATAGAGAGCAGATGTTTTAATATTGACAGTGATTATTTGGTGGTATATATGAATGGCATCGAAAATGATAAATTTAATTGCCTTCTTTTAACGGGGGAGAATAAGGCTTGAAATAATAGCATTAAACGCTAGAAAAGAGGGGATGGCTTAGATTTCGAACTCGCTTTGAATTTTGCTAACCCTAACTCATAAAAAATTCAACATGGATGCCTGTATCCGTTCCAGGTACAACCGCTTAAAAAATTTGCCGACAGCACCTTAGGCTATTATTATATAGGGGATAATGTTATTATTATTGAGGACAGGCCTTAATACTTAGTTTAATTTTATGTAAGCTCACTTTATTATGTCTTTGCACTTTAGAAGCACACTGTAAATGATATATCATATGCTCACCACTGGGGATACGACTGTCAGTCAAAGAGCCCCGAAACAACCTGATACTTGGAGACGTGTTCAAATCCCTTCGAACAATTTTATTGTACCGGCAAAGATACAGAATAACTGATTAATACCCTGAAAAGAAAGTTGTGGTTAGTATACACGGTGCGAAACACTAAATGGAGTCTTACGGTCAAATATTAAACATCAAACACAGTTAAGTACACTATCCTGCTCCATAATAATAAAAATACACATTTATTTATCTATTTTCTATTTTTTTAATACAACACATTACTTTAAGGCACAACATATAATGAAAGGGACAGGGGATGAAGTAATAAGAGCTAATAGGGTAATTAAGGTAGAGAATCTATTGTCAGTAAAGCATTGCGGCACGTGGCCGCTGAGAGTTACTCGGGTTATTATAATCATAATCTGTGAGTTGAGCAATTATTTCATTCGGTAGACTAGTTATTTTATTATAAAAATTATTAGATGATTTCACACAATATTGCTTGAAAGTTAATATATTAAAGTCGCTTCTTATTACTTCGTTGAATAAGTACAGATGTGTGCCTCTAATACGCCTCAAGAATTTATTCTGTATTGTTTCTATTAATTTCAAATTAGATTTCGCGGCAAACGAGCAGAACGGGGCCGAGTAAAGAGCGGTTGGAAGAACTATTGTTTTATATAAGAGAATTTTGTTTTTTTAATTAAAGTGCTTACTATTAAAAAGCATTTTTAAGTTTTCTAATTTTCCTATCATTTTATTTTTAATATCTATTTTAAGTCTTCCTGGTCTGATGGCCGGAAATACAGCACTGTATTCCGTAAATACAGTGCTTTCCCTTTCATCAATTTAAGTTTCACTCACAAATAAAGATGTCTTTCTCCCTTGGTCCCTCTCCGAATATTTTCTGGTCCTGCTTCCTTTCTCCTATCCCTAATTTCTCTCTCCCTCTCTTTTTATTAAAAAAATTATCAAAAACTCCATAAAAATTATTAAAATTTTAAAAAATTGATGCTTGCATCTACAAAAATATCTCTCTATCCTTTTTAAACTTCCTACTCTTCTAATTACTTTTACACCTTTTCACGACTTTCATTTGCTATCAAGAGCCACATTGTTTTAACCTATAATGTATTGTTAAATCTTAAATTGTATTTGTACCTTAAATATAAAAGACATTTCCTGATGCTCACCCTGTTGGAAACATTTCATTCTCAAGATGGGGGATACAGCTATACAGCTAAGGCACCCCGAAGAAACTTCAACTCAGAGCACATTTATAAACATAAATTTACATGTATATACGATTTACATCTTTAATAGGACTGCTATCAATGCTTGGAAATTTACAGCGTTTTGCGTGAAAAAAAAATGAGAATATTGAAATTTGATTTAGAACCCTGATTATTAGTTAGTAAATATGTATACTGTTATTTTGTTATGCTTCCGTAAATTTACTTTTGTTATTAAAATCAATGTAGCAGTTATTTTTGTGTAACTTTTCTAATAGAATACAAATTATACAAGTTAAATTAAGCTAATTATCATTAAGACCAAAAAACAATGTTTTACTGGGGAATAGCTCGTCCTTTTAGAATTGAAACATCTGAAATAGCACGTTCTTTAGAGATCTAAAACATCTAAATCGCCTACCCTCTACGTCGAAATTTTCGTCGAAGCAACGTGTAGATATTGTAAACGTTTTATGGATCTCAAGGAGAGAACACCTCGGAATTCTTATAGAGCTCCATACTACGCGACATAGTTATTTTTCGACGTCTTAGACAGGAAAACGTTTGTATGAGGTATTATAAACGTCTAATACAGATCGTTGCGTTGTTTAGGTAATGTTACGTTAATTTGAATTACACATATAACTGTATATATTATTATTAAATAATGAGTTTTGAGTTAGAATATAGTTTTATTTTTACCAGTAATCACTAAGTTAAAATTATTGAAAATTTTCTTGTAAAAATATTCAGTTATATATAAAATAAATTTTTAATTCGATATATTAGGTTAAAAAAAAACAGGTATGATTAAAAATATGAATATTTTTTTACAAATATTTTAGCTTTTATTAGATTTTTTTAAAAAAATGAAGAATCTACAATCTTGCAATAATTAATCATCCTCACTTAATAATTACTCTAAATATGAATTGTACCATTTGTTATAAACTAAATTTATAACAATGATTATTTTTATTAAAGGTTTTATTTGGACGATACATATTGAAATGATTAGCAATAAATATATAAATTAAAATTATTTTTTAATGACAAACTTTGACTCAATTTATATATATATATATATATATATATATATATATATATATATATATATATATATATATATATATATATATATATATATATATATATATATATATATATATACGATGTTTACGCTTTTGACTTCTAAGCATATATTTTGAATTCAAAAACTCTAATACAAACTGAGTTCTGTATTACAGTTCTGTAAATATTAACATGTTATTTATAACTCAACATAACACAAGTTGCGAGGAGGAATATACACTGTCTATCAATAAGTATCTGGACACCTGTGATAGAAAGTAAAAACTAACTTCATCCATAGTGAAAAGTTGGTAGAGCCTCCACGAAAGACAATTACTGCGTGAACACTCCGGGGCATATTTTCAACAAATTTTCAATTACAGCTAGTGGTATTGTCTTCCACTCGGCTTGGAGTAGACTTTCAAGTTCCTTCACCAATTAAGGACGGGTAGGGCACCCCTTAATTCGGCTATACAACTTGTCCCAGGGATTTTCGGTAGGGCTCTGGGCCGGGCAGTCCATTCGATGAACTCCATTGGCGCCATACCAAGCTTTGATTAAACTCCAAACATGACAACTGGAACTGTCGTTCTGAAAATAACAGGGTTTCAACCCGTAAAACTGCAGCAACGCAGGAAGCACATTGTCATCCAAATTAGTGCAGTAGGCATCGGAGTTGAGCTTACCATGAATGGGATCAAGGGTCCCAATCCATACCAGAGAACCCCCAGACCATAATTCCACTTCCGCATAACTTGACAGCTGGCACAATGCATTCTGGCAGGAGACGTTTTCCAGGCAGATGCCAGACCTAGACCATGCCATCCGAAAGGTAAAGGGTGAACCTTGATTCGTCACTCCAAAGAACCCGTTTCCACTGATCTACGGTCCAATTTCGATGTGCTTTGCACCACATTAACCGAGCAGAGCGGTTGGACTTTGTGATCAAAGGCTTATGGGCAGCAGAACGACCATGAAAATAAAGCAGAAGTGCTACCTTATGGATGGTATTCATTGAAACAATACACCCGGATGCCTCTTGAAACTCTTCGCTGATGAGGACCATCGGTTGGGTGCGGTTTTTCCGAATTTCTCTGGACAACACTGGTCGCTCTGTATCTCCCAGTTTTGTTGGTCTGCCGATTCGGGGCACATTCCGACAATCATCGCTCACCTTCCACTTCTTAATCACATAGGCCACTGTCGATTTTGGGTACTTCAGATAGCTAGCTATATCCCTTAAGAATCGGCCACATTTGTGATATCCGATAATTATACCTTTCTTGAAATCAGAGAGCTCCGAACTGCACGGCGTCTTGCATGCGACTAATGCCGATGCTGTTTCATACACGATGTACACCGGCGGAAGCCGTGACGTACCTCAGGACTGCAGATATCGTCGTTTGTATAGGTGTCCAAGTACTTATTGGTAGACAGTGTACATATTTAGGTCTGTACATGCTCCACCCCTCAGCGTAAAATACCCGAAGGGAGTATCACATGATAAATGTTTTTAAACTACCTTTTCGTCAATACAATATATACAGATAGAATATATAGAGATCATAGTTTAACTTACAAATGGTATAATGTGCGTTGAATTTGTACCAATATAAAGTTTTATGTTTACCGAAAATTATCCTCCTATTCTAAGCAATACAAGAAATCGGAGATCATCCTACAACGCCCATCCATTATGCCCTCAAACGCCTTTCAGAAAATGTGTAAAATACAACGTATTCGGAGCAATCTTAAGATAGTTTACAGTGTCGTGAGGAAACCCCACATAAAACTCAATCTAAAAAGGGGAAGAAAGCCAACAAAAAACCTAGTAATAATGCTCTGACTAAAAATAAACTCCCTAATACTGAGGACATGGATACCCTCACTAATGATAACCCTGATAGCATCAATAACAGCTCTAATAATGTTAAAGATAATTTAATTCCTGACAGTAACAAACCCAAGGAGGACTTCTCTGCTCTAACTGAAAATAATAGTACTGATAATAACAGCGAACAAAATAAAGACAAAATTAAACCTATTAATGTTAGGAAAAAAGAAAACTATCAAAAACTTCTTGATGATTTCTCTAAAATTAACGGGAAACTTAATTTCCATGCTAAAATTAGTAGTAGTTTTATTAGAATTTTTCCTCAAACTGAAACTGATAGAGATAACCTAATAGCTTATATCTAAGAAAATAAAATTGAAGCCTTCTCCTACGCAACAAATTTTGTTAAACACTTCAAAGCTGTAATTAAAGGATTAACTGTTGATTATCCCATAGATGAACTTTTTGAATCCTTTCTTCAATTAAATTTGAAAGTAATAAAAATAACGCAGCTCATTAGTAGACGCTTTAAAACTCTTCTCCCTATTTATCAAATCCAATTAGAACCTAACCCCGACAGTGCCAAAAGTTTGGATTTAAAAACTATTAAATACTTTATTGTTAAAATTTAAAAATATCGCTCCCCTCACCCCGTTCCTCAATGCCATAGATGCCAAAAATTTTATCATAATAGCGCTTGCTTTTGGATGGCTCCCAGATGCTTTAAATGCGCTGGTGACCACCTCAGTAATGATTGCCCTCATGTTAAAGGAGAAGAAGATTTTCTAAAATGTTTTAACTGCAGTGTTAAGCACCTTGCTAGTTATAAAGTCTGCTCGAACTTCCCTTAACCCAGAAGTGATATTAAATCTACCCCAAACATCCCTAATCGCATTCCAAACTCTCATAATAGTTCTAATCCTTCTGTTAGGAAATCATATGCTCAGTCTGTTAATAATTATCATCAGATAAATATTAATGAAAATAGCAAACCTGAAAATGAAATGTCTGTTCCCCAATGTCAACAAGAGACTAGTGATTTTAATTAAAGTTTCAAAGAAATTATCGAATTTGGAATCTTAATTAAAGAAATTAAAAATTTACTTAATTTTCAAGATCTAAAAGATATGATTAATTCTTTAAAAATCCTCATTAATAATCTAAAGAAAGAGGCTGACTCTACGGAGCGCCAATCTCTCTTGTTGGACTTTTGTTCCACTCTTATGTGAGGTATTATCTTCCCCAAGTTAGTTTTTCACAACACTGTTCGGTTTTTCTGATTTGCTTACTCGTTCTGCGACGATTGACGGCTCGGCCCAGGCAGCGTCGCATAACTCTGAATTCTGCGGATTCTGTGGATTTGTTTATCAAATAGTTGGATTCTACTGCAGCACCTAGGATTAAAGGCTTTAAATGTGCTGGGTTAACTGCACCATATGAGCCGAGCCCTTCAATCCAGAGGCTTCTGTCAGTGAGCACAAGAATGACAACGAGCGAAAAATAAACAAATAAAAGAGCAAAAAGATAGAAGGGTGGATTCGTGAGTTCATAACACAAAAACTCTATTAGAGAGTTTAGGGATAGAAACCACAAATATTTTTGTGGCCAGGGACATCCGTACTAAAAAAAGTCCAAAAGGTAGAACGAAGTGATCTAGATCAGAAAAATTAAAAATTTGTGGAAAAATA
The DNA here is from genome assembly GCA_032207245.1 of Pardosa pseudoannulata. Lineage (NCBI taxonomy): Eukaryota > Metazoa > Arthropoda > Arachnida > Araneae > Lycosidae > Pardosa > Pardosa pseudoannulata. The sequence continues at coordinate 32,976,586 of CM063507.1, forward strand.
AAATATATGTTTTAAAAATAGATAAATTACTTTAAAAATCCGAAAAGGGCCTAAATAATAATATTTCATCATAAAAATATATTTTTATTAAATTAGATTAAGTTTTATAAATTTTTTACTATTGAATAATAATGATCTGGAACTTAAAAGTTAAAGAATTGTGAAAAAATAAAAATATATGTTTTAAAAATAAGTAAATTACTTTAAAAATCCGAAAAGGGTCTAAATAATAATAATGCAACATAAAAATACATTTTATTAAGTTAGATTAAGTTTTATAAATTTTTTACTATTGAATAATAATGATATAGGATATAATAATGATATAGGGCCTAAATAATAATAAATAAACGCAAAAATATGATTTTTATTAATTTTAAATTTGAATTTTCGTCGGGGACAGAACCTGCACCCGACGAGACCAATGAAGTCACGGTGTTTGCTTCGTAATCCGACCACGCCACACCTCTCATAAATGATAAACAAAATTAAGTATTTGAATGACGGAGTTGGCAATGAGCTGATTTAAATAATAGGCACCGCCTTTAGCGGGATCGCCGAAAGTCAGAA
>CM063507.1:32977255-33019755 GCA_032207245.1 Pardosa pseudoannulata
GATACTGCTAAGAGGACATGGTATTTTGGTGACACGCCTAGAAAAAGATATCCATTTGTAGAGGAATTTGACGCAAAAGATGAAATCCCAGTTGCCGCGGTCAAGGTTAATCCATACGAGTTGCGCAAAGACGAAGGGAAAAATCTAACATCTGAACAAAGGACGCAACTTAATTCTCTTTTGAAAGAGTTTGAGAAGTGTTTCCATCCAGGGGGAGAGACAACACCATACGTAGAGCATCGTATCAACACAGGAGATAGTGCTCCTATCGCAATGCCGCCATATCGGATGACCCCTATCAAGAAAGAAATTCTTAAAAAGGAGATAGATAATCTCTTGGCTCAAGGAACTATAGAAGAATGTGAGTCTCCATATGCTTCACCGGTGGTCCTTGTTCCAAAACCTGATGGTAGCATGAGATTATGCATAGATTATAGGAAAATTAATGCCGTTACCATACCAGACACTTATCCCTTACCGAGAATGGATGATCTTCTTCAAGAAGCCAAACATACTTCCTTCATGTCCACTCTGGACCTTCGATCTGGGTATCACCAAATTAGAGTCTACCCACCAGATCAAGATAAAACTGCCTTTGTTTGTCCATTTGGAACCTACCGATACTTGAAAATGCCTTTCGGACTTCGAAATGCACCTGCCACGTTTCAAAGGTTAATTGACCAATTTAGAAGTGGTTTAAAGGATATCCTTGCTTTGTCATACTTAGATGACATTATTATTTTGTCAGATACATTCGAGAAACACGTCTCTGATCTGAAAGCAGTATTTGAAAGACTTAGAGAATATAAGTTAAACGCCAAACGTGAGAAATGTCATTTTGCTTGTGAAAAAGTTAAATATTTAGGGCATTGGATAACGCCTAGAGGACTAGAAGTAGATCGTGCAAAGGTAGACGTTATAGTTAGAATACCTTCACCAAAAACAGTTAAACAAGTTCAGTCATTCCTCCAAACATGTTCTTGGTATCGACGCTTTATTCCACAGTTTGCTGATATTTCTAGACCCCTCAGCAATCTAACAAAGAATAAAACGGTTTGGAGATGGGGAGAAACAGAAGAAAATGCCTTCAAAACTCTGAGAGAATGCCTCATAACACCCCCAGTGTTAAAACAAGCTGATGGTACTAAACCATTTATCCTCAGAACAGACGCCAGTAACTATGCTTTGGGGCGGTGCTTCTCCAAGGAGATGACAAAACGTCTGAACACCCGATTGAATACGCTAGTCGTCTCCTCACCGACGCTGAAAGAAATTATTCAACCACTGAACGAGAAGCACTAGCTGTCATTTGGGCACTTGAGAAGTTTCGCGGCTATGTAGAAGGCCAAAGTGTTACAGTGGCTACTGACCATCAACCATTAAAATGGCTGATGAGCCTAAAGTCTCCTACCGGAAGGTTAGCCCGGTGGTCTCTGCAAGTCCAATCGTATAACTTAAATATTGATTATATTCCAGGAAAATCCAATGTTGTAGCGGACATGTTGTCGCGACCGGTTTGTAGTTCCCAGTTCAACTCTAGTGAAAGGTGTCATTTCGTCGGTGTCGATATGCCAACTAGAAGTCCCAGCAGCATTCGTGAATCTCAATTAAGTGATGAAAATTTAAAGAAAATAATTGAATGTTTTGAAAATGATCAAAAAGATGAAAATTTTGTAAATTGGACAGAAAGGGGATACCTTATGAATCAAGGAATATTGTATAGGTATGCACCTGATTCCGACGCCGAAGAGGCTCAACTTGTTATACCTGCCCAAGAGAGACAAAATATTCTACACTTGCATCATGATGTTTCCACTGCTGGACATTATGGTGAAGAGGGAACCTACCAGCGTATAGCCCGAAGATATTATTGGACTGGGATGAAGTCATACATTTCAGATTACGTGAAGAATTGTGCAGAATGTTGTCGTTTCAAGGCAACTAATCAAAAACCTGCAGGACTGTTGAGAACCCCTGCATATGCTCAAAGATTTGAAACTCTTAGTATTGACTTGTTTGGTCCTTTGCCAGAAAGTAAGGGAGGACACAAGTGGATCTTCATAGTAGAGGATTATGCCACAAAGTGGGTAGAGTTGTTTCCTTTAATTTCAGCCACTGCTCGTGAGTGTGCCACTACTTTGATTGAAGAAGTTTTCTTCAGATATGGAATTCCACGAAAGTTAATTAGTGACAATGGTCCACAATTTGTAAGCTCGGAGGGTAACTTTATGGATTGCGATATTGAAGAACTAGCTTTTCAAGCTAGGGAGCAGCATATAACGACACTGCGATCTCTCCTTCAAACGAACTTTGATCCTTCATGGGAAGGATATCTTATTATTGACTCCTTTCTGGACTATTCTTCTATCATTGTACGAACTGAAAATTCTGCATTGGTGAGTGGCTTATTCAATGATTATTATGATTATCTATATGCCGGTAATACTTCAATGAATGATTATCTTAATACTAAATCTTTTGATGCTTACTTTAGAAAGTTCTTCTTAGAATTTACTACTAAACTGCATAATATTAACTGTAAAATTGTTCAACGTGATAACATTTATAAGCTTGTGCACATCAAACAAAAAAAGTCTCTTAAACATGATGTTGCTGCAAAATCTATTAAACTTAGTAACTCTTTTGCCGCCCTTTCCGATGATGGCGGGAAAGTCAGTAATGAATGTGATAGGCCTACTCCGGGTCCCAGCGTCGTGGAGGCTGTTAAGCCTACCTCGGCTGCTAGTCCCCCGGCAGTCTCTGTAACGGAAAACGCTCCTAAACGTAAACAGTTTCAACTCTTTTTTGAAATTGATAAGAATAGCAAGCTACATATTCATAACCTAAACACGCATATTAAAGGTTTAACTACTGAATTTACTCGTAATCTCATCAAAATTACTACAGATTCTGCTGACGCTTTTCGCGAAGCTCAAAAATATTTAGTTACTAATAAGATACCTGCTCGATTTTTGGATTTGAAATCCCCTAAACCGCTTAAATTTATAATTAGAGGTCTCCCACTTTTTACGGAGGTCAGTGAAATAGAGGACGCTCTGAGTCAACATAATATTAATCCGATAAAAATTGCTTATCTCACAAATCGTAAGACTCGACAACCGATGCCATTATTCTTAGTTACTGTTAGGCCTTCGCCGGCAGTAGACAACATAAACAATATCAAACAAATAAATTATCTAGCGGTTACTTTTGAACCATATAAAACTTCTGGTGTCGCTCAGTGCTACAGATGTCAAAAATTTGGGCACTCTTCACTAAATTGTAGCTTAACCCCACGGTGTCTTAAGTGTGGCGATAAGCACCGATCTAAAGACTGTACCATTACCCCGGATAAATTTAAATGTGCTAATTGCGGCGGGAACCACACAGCCAATTTTAAGGGCTGCCCAATGCATCCTTCAAACCGTAAAACTTCTAAAATTAATATGAACAGAGCTACTGCTCCTCAATTTGTTCCTGCTCCTTCTCCCTCGCATAATGCTTGGGATAAGAAAAATAATAAAGATTCTGCTAAAAACTCTATTCCTCGCGAGACTTCCTCTCGCTCTGACAATGATGTTGGTCACCCGAGCACTTCTGGTGCGCATAAGAAATTTAAAAAATCAACTCCTAATAACGATAAAGAATTAAAACACAATTCTGTAAATAACTCTGGTTCACACGCTATAGGCAAACCTAAGAAAAAATCTCAAAATACCAATGATGCTGATAATTCAGCATCTTTCTTCAAACTCTTAAAATCTTTTAAAGAATTTACAAATGAATTTAATATTTCCGATATCATAACTATTTTCAAAGGTATTTCTACCATTATGAAATCTTCAAACGATACTTTCACCAAAATGTATGAAATTTGTGACCTCATATCTAACACCTTCATTACTGATAATAATGTCTCAGATCAATAAATGTAATATTTTCACGCATTACCACAATTTTTGCTTTATTTTTAAAAAATTCCCCTATATGAAAATATTAATTTCTATTAATCTACCATATATTTCCATGGAAACCTCTGTTTCCAATAGAATTCATTGCTATTGAGCGTTTGGTTCACTCCCATTGCCTCTGTCATTACTGTTCTTATGGCCGTCCTACTTTTTTAGTTTTTAGGGATTTTAGTCCCCTTAAAACTTTTTGTTTTCTTGAATATTAGACTCCTCCCCCTCATAATTATACTCTTAATTAAAACTCTTAAAATTTTTAAAATCGGAATAGCAGAACAAGAAAAGTCAAGCATTTTAAGCTAAAATAATGAGGTGGCTTAAGCCATGCCCACTTCTTCCCGGCGAAATTTCATTGGAGCTTCGTCAGGATCCGTTTTACGTTTCCTAGCGGGTTTCTACTGTTTTTCTTTCGTACTTACGCCAATATTATTATCTTTTCATATTATTTAATCGCATTTAATCGTATTAACTCCCAATTTTGTATTTTTTGTTAAGATTTATTCATTTTTCTCCTCAACTTATTTTTATTCATTATTATTTCATATTTTATCTTCAATTTTTTATTTTATGTTATGTAACCGGCATATTGATAACTCATGATATCATTATGAACTGCTCTCATGTTAAATTAGCTACCATTCTTACTGGAGATTTACCCTTCGGGTCAGGTGCTCCGTGATATACCATGAAATGGAGAACGATAAAAGGCAATCTTTATATACTATCAATAACAGAAAATTTAACAGAGGGCTTTTGACCTAGAGAGGTCAGTGGGTCTGATAGTTCGAGTCAGATAAAGTTAGGAGCGTTTAGGGGGAGGATAATTCCTAATAGTAAGACTTAGAAAACTTTTCGCTCTTCGGCAGTGGGGATTTTCGTATGAGAAACGGGATAACTGATCGGGTGGTGCATCCAGGCAGGAATATTCCATCCATTTCTCTCAACTGTTGTGCTCATATACTAAAGTTTATTAGGAAGATATAAACTATTAGCGGAAAATGGCGCAATTCATATCTTGACACAGCAATATTTTCGTCAAATAAAAATTATAAATTTGCCTTGACTGCCGTCAACAAACACCTAGTCAAAATTTCTGAGTGGCTAGACAGATGGAAATTAGGATTAACACTAGTAAATGTGAAGCCGCTATGTTTACAGCCAAACAGAGAACGTCTTACGTTAACTATAACATATATATCAATAACACTCGTATTCCTTGGTCGGATACCGTAAAATATTTAGGAGTAACGTTAGGTAAAAACTTAACTTGGAAGCAACATTTTAAGCGAGCTCTACATCCCTTAATTTCTCTCCGGGGACTACTTATAAATTGGGTAACCCTTGCTATTTTTGGCAATTTTTTAATGGCGCCAATCGTCCCAACTCCTTCGCGCGGAGTAACCGAAAGGCTGACGTTTTGAACGGCAACGGATTTAGGCGTGACTAAATTAACTGACTTATTTTATTGTGAAATAATTTACCAATTTTGCAATTAATGGCAAGAATATTGAAAATTGCGTAAAATGGTATTTATATTAATACAAATTTTGTTTATTCATGTTATTTTTTTAATATTAATTGGTTGTTAATTTTAAACCATTAAAAATTGATTATTTTTGTTTTTTAATATTCTTAAAATATTTCCGGATATTAAGCACACAAAACAATTAAAAATAGATAAATTAGAAATAAAAAAAATAAAACATACGGAAAGATTTTTTTTTAATTTTCAAACAATATTAAAAAGTTAGTACTTTTTAATTTTTTAAATAAATTTTTGATTTACCAAAAGTTTTTTAACCAAGGGGGCTCTGCCCCCCTTGACCCCCCCGTAAATGTTATTAATATAAAAATATATTAAAAATGTAATAAATTAATTTATTATTATTATTTCTTTTTAATATTCTTAAAATATTTCCTTATTTTAAACACACAAAATAACTAAAAATTTCATTTTAAAAGAAAAACCAGGTATAAAAAATAAATAAAACATCCGCAGAGATTTACTTTTAATTTTCAAAGAACATTAAAAGTACTTTCTAATTTTTTAAATAAATTTTTGAGTTATCAAAAACTTTTTTAACCAAGGGGGGCTCTGCCCCCCTTGACCCCCGTAAATGTTATTACAAATAGTATAAAAATTTATTAAAAATGTAACATTTTTATATACATATAAAAAATAAATATATACTAACTGCATCTAAAAAAATATTCCTTAAATCCGCAACCGTTCAAAAAAACACATAAAAACCTTCCTTCATTCCACACGAAAGAGTTTACAATTAAAATAACATGAAATATCACTTGAAATTAAAGAACATAAGCACTTACTTTTTAGGCGTTGGATGCACTTCCATCCGGTCGATCTTTACGTTAGACCAGATTCATATCATTCTTACACACCGAACATTCATATTTATTATTGATAAGCCCCTCATTCACACACACAAAAACCAAACAGAAGTGCATCAAACAATATCCTCAGGCGAAAATGGCAAAAAACGAGTATAACCAGTTTGAATATTGCGTTAAAAGTGCCGTTAACCGCTAAACCAATAGAAATTAGACGCATTTAAACAAAGAACCAATAGAAATTAGGCGCATTGAAACGTAACGAAAGGGTTACATAAAAAGAGCGAGCTCTAAAATGTACATAAGCAAAAAATATCACGGCGAGAAGAGAAAGCAGTCTGGGTTACCAGATTTGGCGCTTATCAGGGGGTACCCAATTAAACCCTTCTCGCCGAAGCAAAATGACTATCTAAAATAAGCTGCTCGTTTACACTTCCTTTCTGCGTCCGATATTTACCTATGCAGCACCAGAATGGTCGTATGCAGCAGATACTAACATTAAAATATTAACAGTTATTCAAAATTTAATATTAAGAGAAATCACTATTTCGCCATGGTATTTTCGTAATGATGATATCCATGAGGAACTAAAGCTTCCTAATATTCCAAAATTTATTTATAACCTTTCCACTAAATTTCACAAGAAATTAAACAATGAATCATTAAATAATTTTGTCAATTACGACCCCGCTGATGCTAGCAATAGAAGAAGGCCTTTGAACATTCTCGCCAAAGATCCTTAATAATTTGTGTTGTTTTATATAAAACATACAAAAAATCCACGAAAACATTATAAAAAATATTAAAAAATGTAAGAAAAAAAGTTTTAAACTGCTTAAAAAAAGGCCACACATCAATTTTCGTACGCTAAATTATTTTTATTCCACGAATTTTACTCGTTTTTTCTCTGTACTGTTCTGACTTTCGGCGATCCCGCTAAAGGCAGTACCTATTATTTAAATCAGCTCATCGCCAACTCAGTCATTCAAATACTTAATTTTGTTTATCATTTATGAGTGGTGTGGCGTGGTCGGATTACGACGCCCATACCGTGACTTCATTGATGTCGTCGGGTACAGCTTCTGTCCCCGGCGAAGACAAAAATTCAAATTTAAAATTAATAAATATTATATTTTTGCGTTTATTTATTATTATTTAGGCCCTATATCATTATTATTCAATAGTAAAAAATTTATAAAACTTAATCTAACTCAATAAAATGTATTTTTGTGTTGAATTATTATTATTTAGACCCTTTTCGGATTTAAAAAAAAATATATTTGTTGTAATGTACATACAACCTAAACACCAGTGTTCGTTACAAGGGGGAAACACAGAATGAATATAACACCTTATAGAGATTCAAACATTTATACTATACATTTATTTACAAAAATACTTGGTTAGCATAATCAATCATTTATATTTTCTAATTACAGACTAATTATCCCAAAACTCTTTATATTGAATTATTATTATTAATAGAGGCCTAAGTCAAAGAAAGGACTGTAAATATTATTAATAATTTACCTCCATTAACGTCACAGGGGAGCAGGCAGGGGCTTTTCTCACGGGCATACGGGACGAGTTGGTGACGGTGAGCGGGGCGGTGTCGGTCCGGGCGCACTTGATGAGCTGGTGCCAGTGGATCCGTGTTCCATTTCTCTCGACTGCCCACATCCAACTCTCCGCTCTCAGCTCTCACTCCTAAAAAACTTCACCTAGGTCCCAACGCCCCTTCTTTTCTTCTCATCCAATCCATTCACAGTGGGAATTTTATTGGCATCTGCCTGGAAAACGTCTCCTGCCAGAATGCATTGTGCCAACTGTCAAGTTTGCGGTGGTGGAATTATGGATTGGGGGTTCCCTGGTATGGACTGGGACCCTTGGTCCCATTCATGGTAAGCTCAAAGCCGATGCCTACTGCACTAATTTGGATGACAATGTGCTTCCTGCGTTGTTGCAGTTTTACGGGTTGGACCCCTGTTACTTTCAGAACGACAGTTCCAGTTCTCATGTTTGGAGTTTAATCAAAGCTTGGTATATCCGCCAATGGAGTTCATCGAATGGGCTGAGCGGTCCATTGTGTAATTCAAATTAACGTAACATTACCTAAACAACGCAACGATCTGTATTAGACGTTTATAATACTTTACCTCATACAAACGACTTCCTAAATAAGACGTCGGAAAATAACTACGTCGCGTCGTATGGAGCTCTGTAAGAATTCCGAGGTGTTCTCTCCTTGAGATCCATAAAACGTTTACAATATCTACACGCCGCTCTACAGCACGTCTCTAAGAGCGAAAATTTCGACGTGGAGGGTAGGCGATTTAGATGTTTTAGATCTCTAAAGAACGTGCTATTTCAGATGTTTTAATTCTAAAAGGACGAGCTATTCCCCAGTAAAAACATTGTTTATTTGCTCTTAATGATAATTAGCTTAATTTAATTTGAATAATTTGTATTCTATTAGAAAAGTTACACAAAAATAACTGCTACATTGATTTTAATAACAAAAGTAAATTTACGGAAGCATAACAAAATAACAGTATACATATTTACTAACTAATAATCAGGGTTCTAAATCAAATTTCAATATTCTCATATTTTTTTTCATTCAAAACGCTGTAAATTTCCAAGCATTGATAGCAGTATTTTTAAAGATGTAAATCGTAAATACATGTAAATTTATGTTTATAAATGTGCTCTGAGTGAAAGTTTGTTCGGGGCGCCTTAGCTGTATACCTGAATCCCCCATCTTGAGAATGAAATGTTTCCAACAGGGTGAGCATCAAGAAATGTCTTTTACATTTAAGGTACAAATACAATTTAAGATTTAACAATACATTATAGGTTAAAACAATGTGGCTCTTGATAGCAAATAAAAGTCGTGAAAAGGTGTAAAAGTAATTAGAAGAGTAGGAAGTTTAAAAAGGATAGAGAGATATTTTTGTAGATGCAAGCATTAATTTTTGAAATTTTAATAATTTGTATGGAGTTTTTGATAATTTTATAATTTTTTTAATAAAAAGAGAGGGAGAGAGAAATTAGGGATAGGATAAAGGAAGTAGGACCAGAAAATATTCGGAGGGGGACCAAGGGAGAAAGACATCTTTATTTGTGAGTGAAACTTCAATTGATGAAAGGGAAAGCACTGTATTTATGGAATACAGTGCTGTATTTTCGGCCAGCTGACCAGGAAGACTTAAAATAGGTATTAAAAATAAAATGATAGGAAAATTAGAAAACTTAAAAATGCTTTTTAATAGTAAACACTTAAATTTAAAAAACAAAATTCTCTTATATAAAACAATAGTTCTTCCAACCGCTGTTTACTCAGACCCGTTCTGGTTGTTTGCCGCGAAATCTAATTTAAAATTAATAGAAACAATACAGAATATATTCTTGAGGCGTATTAGAGGTACACATCTGTACTTATCCAACGAAGTAATAAGAAGCGACTTTAATATATTAACTTTCAAGCAATATTGTGTGAAATCATCTAATAATTTTTATAATAAAATAACTAGTCTACCGAATGAAATAATTGCTCAACTCCCAGATTATGATTATAATAACCCGAGTAACTCTCAGCGCCCGCGTGCCGCAATGCTTTACTGACAATAGATTCTCTACCTTAATTACCCTATTAGCTCTTATTACTTCATCCCCTGTCCCTTTCATTATATGTTGTGCCTTAAAGTAATGTGTTGTATTAAAAAAAAATAGAAAATAAATAAATAAATAAATGTGTATTTTTATTATTATGGAGCAGGATAGTGTACCTAACTGTGTTTGATGTTTAATATTTGACCGTAAGACTCCATTTAGTGTTTCGCACCGTGTATACTAACCACAACTTTCTTTTCAGGGTATTAATCAGTTATTCTGTATCTTTGCCGGTACAATAAAATTGTTCGAAGGGATTTGAACACGTCTCCAAGTATCAGGTTGTTTCGGGGCTCTTTGACTGACAGTCGTATCCCCAGTGGTGAGCATGTGATATATCATTTAGAGTGTGTTTCTTGAGTGCAAAGACATAATAAAGTGAGCTTACAAAAAATTAAACTAAATATTAAGGCCCTGTCCTCAAGAATAATAACATTATAAAAATAATAAAGTGAATAGGAGGAGGAAGGATAGAGAGTATTTATGCGGATGAAATTAATCCTTTTTTTTTAAATTTTTATATTTTTTTTGGTATGTTTTTTTATTTAAAATTTTTTTATTTTTTATTTTCAGTTTTTTCCATTTTTGAACATTTGTTTGAACATGGATACCTTTAAAATTATTTTCACAAAGCTCTCTTCAAAATTTTACGGACGCGTGTATAGTCTTCCTAATCAGATAATAGCCTAATCACCGGAATACGATCATAGGAAAGCTAAACATCGCAAGCGGCCTAGAGCCGCCATAATTCCTTAAAATGTTAGGACTTCATTTTCCTTCTTAACGTTCCCTTTACACTTTCCGATTCCGTGGCCATCCCGATGGCGCCACAGAATCTGATCTGAGGTTTCCTCGTTACCAATTTTAAGCTGAACTTAACTTTTAATCTTAACTTTTTTCATCATTTGTATTAGTTTATTTTTCTTAATTAGTTTAATTTAATTTAATTTTAATTTTTTACCTTTTATTATTGTCTTGAGCAGTACTTTCCTTATAAAAAAAATTAAAAATTCTCAAAAATTACATAAAAATTCTTTACTATCCTTAAACTTCCTTCTTATCTTTTTTAATTTTTTCATTCATCTTAATTTCTTAACTTGTTAAGGGCCTAGCCCTATTTTTCCCATCTTAAAGACCTGCATTTGTATATTTATTGTGTTTAAATTTAAAAGAATGAAGACCTGGTAATTAATTCATTAACTTGTTACAGGGGATAAGGCCTTCGGCCAAGGTACCCCAGAAAACCCTTCAACAGCTAAGGTACAAACAGCTTAAGTCACAGCTCTCACGTATTTCCACTTACCCACCATTTAATGACCAGCATCTCTAAATTATTCCTTTTCAAATTTTTTAAACTTAATAGTACCTTACAGTTTTCACCCTGCTTACTGTTTACCTGTAGAATCGGGGATAAAGCCGTCTGGCTAAGGAGCCCTATAACTGTCCGTTTATATCGGAGGAGGTAAAAGGTAATCGAAGCGATCGGAAAAGAGCTCAGATCAGGTTCTGTGGCGCCATCTATTGAGAGGCCGCGCTTACGGGCAAGTGTAAAGGTAGAAATTAATGAAGGAACTTGGAAAATTACAAGTTAAGGAATCATGACGGCTCGGGGCCGCTTCCTATGCTTAGCCTTACGATGATCGTAGTAAAGCAATTCAGCTATGATTGGGTTTGGCAAGCAATTAAGCTTATCATAAAATTTAGAAGAAATACTAGTGCAGATAATCTGAAAGGAATCGATGCACAAGTCCCTTAGTATAATAGCATTGGTGAGATACCTTGGATCCTGAGCAATCCTCCATAGAGTTTTAGTTTGAATACGGTTAATAGCTTCTATATGATATTCGGATGCAAACAAATGGATTGGGACAGCTTAATGAACCATTTTTCCAGATCATAAATATGATTGTTGTAATGTACTTACAACCTTAACACCAGTGTTCGTTTACAAAGGGGAAGCACAGTAAGAATATAATACTTTATATTGACATTCAGACATTTATTCTGTACATTCATTTACAAATTTATCCTTGATTATCATATGTCATAATCATCAATTATTTATGTCTTATATTTACACCATAATTATTACAATTATCTTTATAATGTGTTATTACTTAATCACAATGTTAAATTACTAATAGAGGCCTAAATGACCGTTGTAAGTATTATTTTATTTTTACCTCCAGTAAAGGCACAGGAGAGCAGGCAGGGGCTTTCCTCATACGGTGTCTGCCCCGGTTCAAGGGAAGAGTCGTTGCTGGTGAGCTGGGCTTGGGATTTCGATGTCGAGCTGCTCTCGAATCCCGACTTCAACTCCTTTTCTTAACTTCCTTTCCCAACTCCTCACCTCGGTTTTACCGCCCCTTTTTCTTCTTTGCCAATCGTTTGTTTCGTGAAAATTTCGCTCATCTGCACCGCCTTCGGGAGTGCAGGTTATTTACAGCAGACATTATTTTTAGCCCCTGCTTCCATAACTCACGGTTAGATCTCTGTGCGAGATTGACCGTTAAGCTGCCATTCCGTGATCTACACCCTCTCTGCAGGGGTCCCTATACTCGAAGGCCACAATCGGAGTCCTAAATTTCTCAAGGAAATTTCTCACACAGCTGTGCAAGCACGTGCAGATCATCGTAGGAAAGTACCTAGGTACAATGATGCTGAATAAAAGAAGTTACTCTATTAATGTGTGGGGCAGTAGTATAAATTGCCGTGTCATCGGTGTGGAGGGCAAGTGTAGTTAAATCGTTACTGGGGATATCATTAATAAAAATGTTGAATAACGTAGGGCCAAGAATGGAGCCTTGCTGAACTGCTGCAGTTATTGTCTTGTTGTTCGAATAAGTGTTGTTGACACGGACTTTGAAGGAACGATTGCGAAGGTAGTGATAAATAAGATATATAACTGCATTAGTCATTTGGAGCTGAATAAACTTGAAAACGAAACCCTCGAGCGGGATGCGGTCGAAGGCCTTTGCAATGTCTAAAAAGTTGGCTTTTGGGATTAACACTGATTTCACACTGCATTCGTTCTTGGTATTCCCACCGATCGGACTCTTTTTGTGTGTTCTCTGTGATTTGATTTGCGCTTTCGGTTCCGGCACTCGATAAGTGACGGTGACCCCCTATCAGATAATAAGATGATGTCTTCCCTTTCGACGGGATCTATTGCCAGCTCTTCGAAGCAAACACCATTGATTTCAACCCAACAACTTTCCTCAACTCTTGATTAGACTGCTCTTCAGAAGCCGCTACCCGATGATGAAATTCTTAAATGGATGCAAGCGAGGAAGAATCGGAGAATAGGCCCAACGCTTTTGACCTCCCTTCATACAACATATCTCTAAAGGCATGTTGACGAAGCAAGCCATCTAGGAAACTTTTGAAACTCGCCCATACGTCGCTCAGCACTTCTAAGGTAAGTGCAAATCTGACTCTGAGCTAACTTCTATTTTCTCTTCCCAAATGTCGCGGAAACACCATCTAACAAAAGCAGAAAGGATGATTTTCAATTTCCGTCGTTAAGACATACAACCAAGCTCCCTATTACAACTAGTGGTAGTGAGAAAGTTCCTACTAACAATAAATTTTCAAAGCCAAAGGAGAAAACTGTAACTGCTTCCCAAAATGTTTCTAATGTAGCTGAACAACCTAAACCTAAGGTGAAAAATATCACAATCGTAATGATTAAACCATTTCGTGGCAACTTAGTGGAATTCACCCAGAATTCCACTAAATTTGATCTTTTTGCATAATATAATGTAATTACTTCAGTAAATATGAATTTTAGTTTAGGGAGAGAATAATAGGAGAACGGGTTAATAATTACTAGTAAAATAATTATATGTCTTGAGAAGAAATTATCATTATATCGTACAAGTACTATTTAATTCTTTTGCAATGAATTCTCTATATTAAGCTTGTGGATTACACCTGCGGTCGATGTAAAGACCCACAAACACCGAGAGGTTTAATCATCACAAGGAACGATCACCGATGTAAATCAAAAATTTACCCCAGACCACTGCCAAGTACTAATTAGTTCAGATGGTCTGACACGGGAGCGCTCAAATCTAGGCTGCGAGGTTTCTTCGTATGTTTATTTTATGCCAAGCACCGTACAGATTAGAAGATAATGCATGGCCTAGCCAGTAATCTTATAATTCAATCTTTCCTTAGGAGTATTAATTAACAATGTCTTTGTAACTAATCTTAAAGTACACTTATCTATTAAAGATTAATTTCACACATAAAATTTTACTTTTACTCTGAATTTTAGTCCATGAGATAAATGTGGTAACATTTCCAAAAATATGTTTTACCTATATTTTGTTCAGTTGTACTTTTTTTTCTAATTTTAAATGACTGTGTTTTTTGCTTTTACCGCTTTCTAAATGAGGAATTTGCACATGTGGGGGATTCGAACAACTTAGTGTTTTTCTGATAATTTCAGACTCGTAAATTCCAAAAATGTTCTCAAAAATGTAAAAAACTGGGTCCATCATTTAAAAAATTAATTTTAAAGTTAATCGAAAATCACGTGACATCAAAAAGCTCCGTGATTGGTTGTGATGTCATCGTTCATGCAGACCAATATTTTTGTATTGCTTTTAAGCGCGCACTATTTTCCGATTTTGTTTTTGCAAGTTCCTGAAATTTTCTAGCTATCAAAATTTATTTTTATTTAAACCTGAAGGTTTATTTTATCGATCTAGATAGTTTAGTTATCTCAATTTGTCATAAATGTCTCTTCTACCTGGATTTACCAAAGGACAATCAGACAACCTCCCGAAAATTGACAGCATGTCAATGTTTTCTTTCTTGGCAAAAAACCCGGATTTTATGTAAGCAGGTATGTAAAATCATTCATATTTTTTCCAATTTTACTTAACATGTATTAATACTTTATTCATGCTAAACACAGCTCTTTTGTTTGTAAACACAAACAAATCAAATAAATATACATATATCATATACACACACATTTGTAGTAGTATCGTTTTTTATAAATAGAGACGGATGTAATATTAAAATAAAAATTAGAGGAGGTATTTATTGTGAGACCGGTTTCATTAGCCTTCGTGTTGCAAAAAGTAGACCGTAGCACTCCAAAACCAAACCAATTTCTTAGATATTTTAAATATGATGAAAAGAAATTTAAAATCTTTAAACGGCTTTACTTAATTATTTATACATTTTTAAATAGCAATACAATTTTATTGCCTTTAATATTAATGTCAAATTAAAAAATGTATAAAATTTCTCAAATTAAATTTAATTTTTAAAGTAATATCATTATTAAGTATTTTAAAAATATTATACTTTTTTTTCAAATTAGTCACCAATTTAATCGAAAATATCACTGTAATTTGATACACAAGAAAATATGCATCTCTGAAGAAAATATTTATAATACCTTGAAAATACATAACCTTCCCCTCCCCCGAGTTATTTATTAGATAATTATATGCTTTAGATATTTATATGTTTTTCGATATTTATATGTTTTATAAAATATTTATTGTACTTGAACTCTGTGATAATACTCGAAAATTAGCAGTTTTAAAAGTTAAATAGCAGTGGTTAATCAACAATCCTTTTAAAGGTATAGATCTATTTTTATATACTTAATTGTTCTAAATTAGTAATATTTAAACAAATGCAAGCATTTATTTACCGAAAAATGGTCTTCACAAACCCATAGAGATGATTTATAAGATAATTTGAGGTTTAATTTCTCATCCCTTTTCATCGCAGTTGTCCAGATTTTACGTGTATGTGGGTCTTTCGGGACGCTGAAAAATATCTTCTCATTGCAATTAGTTGTTGTATTTTTACAGAGTGGCACAATACAATATTTAGAGTATGATTTTTTAATGCCAGACATAACAAAAATATTTCTATTATATACGATACTTTACACAAAAACAAATTTAAAAGTCGCCTTTTAACATGTAAACAGCATAGGCGCTCGGTGTTTACATGAACGATGACGTCACAAACTCGGCGGAGAAAAAGTATCGTTTTTGAGAGACGTTAAAGAGTCCGCTATAAAACCCATTAGAAATCATTCATTAGGCCCCCAAATGAAAGAAAAATAGCTACTGTCCTGCTTACTTTTTTGTCTTCTATCGTTTAAAATCAAAATTAGAAAACGTGAAAATTCCTCAATGAGGAATTTATACAATAACTGGAGAGATGGTGGAGGAACAATAGCTTTCCTTGGGACTGTTTTCCATGAGGATTATTCACATAAAATATTGTAAGATTGCCCTGATAGGTATTATATTACACATTTCCTCACAAGTTTTTTAGGAAGAAGCAATTTGGCGTCACAGGATGGTTTCCAATTTTTGGTAGTGTAAAGTATAAGAAAATAATTTTCAGTAAGAATATAACTTTATATTGGTACAATTTCGATATACATTATACGGTGTGTTAGCCAAATTATTATCTGTATATATTCTCACTGACTAAAAGCTAGTACAAAAGTATTTACCATATGATACGTTTTACCATATGATGGGTATTTTATGTTGAAGGGTGGAGCATATATAACATTAATTATGTATGTTCCTCCTCCCGACATACATTATACTGAGTTCTAAATAACATGGAAATATGAACTGTAATATAGGTCTCAGTCTGTATTAGAGTATTTGAATACAAAATATATGCTTAAGAGACAAAAACCTGAACATCGTATATATATATATGAAAATATAGTGAAGGTTTGTTATCTTTCAAAATATAATTTTAATTCTACATATTAAGTGCTAAAAATTTTTTATATAGATTATAGCAAATCGGGCAAATCATATTTGCAGAATTTATTAAGCTTGGATGATTAATTATTTTTAGATTAAAGATTATTTTAAATCATATAAGAAAAAAAATTTGTAGAAATATTCCCTATAGTTTTTAATAGTTTTTTAGTTGTAAATGTTTCATATAAACCTAAATTAACTTCAACTGATAAAAATAAATTTAAGATCAATAAATTTGTAACTAATCAATATTTTAAAAGCAAAATATTCTAGAATAAAATATCACTTCTCTTATTAAACAAAAGGCAACTTATCTATGTCTGTTATTTATCGACTCAAACACTTCGATTTTGTTAAAATGTTCACAATTTATAGTACTATGACAGGCGAGCTTGACAGGTAGCGCTGTAGTTTTTGTCTTATTTTTTAATTCAGATAATGTATATATTTAGTCACGCAGAGCCACAAAAAACGCATGGCAAAAAAAAAGTCACTCTCTCTGACATCTTTCCGAGTTAGCACGGAAACGTTGGATTTTGTTGGCTACAAGTTGGCTGTTGGTCTTTGGTTGGGTAAACATTGAAAAGGGGAAATGAAATGATGGTAATTAGTTGGCAAAATATTTGGTTGGCCATCGGTAATTCTGAAACGTTGCCAACCGTTGGGCCAACGTTGGATATTTTCTTTTTACGCTCTTGCACAAATATCGGAGTACCATTGGCAAAGAAATATAGAAGTAACCGCCTATATCTACAGCATGTGCAGTTGCTCCGCCAAAAGAGGAAAAAGTGTATCAATCGCCATATTTAGGGTTACTGCGCCAACGCTGCATGATCTCAAATTTGCAAGGTTAGTTCTCTTTATATTTTTGTTTTCTATCATATATGCCCTCATTATTATTAATTTATTCCAGAAGAAAACGATATTTGGCTATCTGAAGTATATACAACGTTTTAGTCCACTTTGATCTTTAATACCTTGTAGTACACTTCTTTAGTACAGATTTAAGAAAATAGCAAATTTTAAGTCAATTTAAAATAGTTGACTTATTATATTTTTTAAAGCATGCTGATTTAAATTATTGTTAGGTTTCTTTTTTGTGTCTTTTCTTAATTATAATAATAATAATAAAGCTGTATGAGTATACTATGTAAATATTATGCATTTCACTTTATCATAGTTGTTATGAAACTTGTTTACTTTATAACTTAATTTTTATTTATTTGATGTAATTATGCTTGCCTTTATATTTTTACATATTCAAATCATCTTTGAATCATTTAAAAAGCTAAAAGGAAATGTCTGTGGTAACATTAAAACATTTTATAATATATACTTTTCAAGTTACTTTTTTGTGTTTCAGATGCCATGAAATTGAATCCAGAGAAAATGAAGAGAACTTTGGTAGATGGAAATGGTGGCCAAATTTAAATAAAAAAATTGTAAATAAAAGAAAAATAACTAAAATATGTATATATAATCTTTTGTTTAACCTCTGCTGTGTTGTGCTTTTCTTCAATTATCTATTTTTAGTTCTTAGAAGGGGAAATTTTCGTTTTTCTTATTTAACACTAGATTGCTCAAGGCAGTTATTTTGACTGTTTTTTTTTTAATTTCAATTAGAAAAACAATTATGAAATATAATGACACAATTTCTTAGAATTTGGTGACTTTTTCTATAACACATAAATGGGTTTATGAATACTTGTAGCTACTTCCGCCCTCCTTTATTATATCATATTAAACATTAATTTTAAACAAATTTCTTTACATATTTGTTATTTTTTTCACAATGCAGTCATTTTGACTGTCTTTGGGCAATATAGGTATACAAGAAATCTCGGGCAATCTAGTGTTAAGAAACAGTTTGTATCATTAAAAAAATTAATGCAGATTTCAAAAGAATAAATGGATTGCCGCAGAGTTTTTTATGTGTGGTGTGGACTAAAATCACCTCATTCTTTTTTTAATATCTATTTTCTATTTTTCAACTCTTGCAAAATTTAAAAATGACATGTTATAAAAACACCAGCTTATTTCAAAGTAATGACACATGCCCATTCTATATTATACACTATAGCAAAATTATATACAGAAATAATTACTGGCACATCGTAGTAGTTCGTTGGCATTATGTAACCAACAACCATTAGCCTAAACATGCCATATCAATGTTGCTAGCTGGGTGAGAGTATTACATTTTGATAACATCGAGGTCATAAGAAACTCAATAGAGTGGAAACAGAATATAAGACATTGGACGTAAAAGTAGTTTCAACTGTGTCAATTGAAATCACTCACACTCTGATGAACGAAACCAACAACGCACTGTGTCACATGAGCATCGGAAGTCCTTCTAATGATATGCACAGTTGATCACTAACAATGAGCCGTTGCCTTCAGCTAGAATACCCGTAAGGGTTATCACTTACACATACTTTCCACCCACGAGAGGTCGGAATAATTTAACAGTTTCATCGCCATTGAACGAGCATGACTGCAAAAAAAAATTTTTTTTATTTATAATTCCTATCTCTTATAAAAAAGTGATGGTAGTAAACGGTTAAATTTTTATCTTTTTGCATAAAATATGTAATTGCTTCAGTAAATATGAATTTCAATTTTGGAAGAGACTATAAAGAGAACGAGTTAATAATTACTAGTAAAGTAATTATACGTCTTAAGAAGAAATTATCTTTATACCGTACTATTTAATTCTATTTCAGTGAATGCTCGATATTATGCTAGTTGTATACACTTGCGGTCGCTGTAAAGGCCCACAAGCACCGAGTGGTTTAATCATCACAAGGAACGATCATTGATGTAAATCAATAATTTACCCCAGACCACAGCCAAGCACTAATTAGTTCAGATGGTCTGATACTAGAGACGCTCAAATATAGTTTAAGTGAGGTTTCTTCGTATTTTTACTTTATGCCAAGCACCATATAGATTACAAGACAATACATAGTAGTCCTTCACTTCAATCGTCCCTAGGAGTATTTACAATATCTTTGAGCTTTCCCAACTGCAAACAACCAAAGTACACTAATTTGTTAGTGATTAATTTCATACATTCAATTTTATTTTTACACTGAATTTTAGTCCCTGAGATTTAAATGTGGGAACGTTTCCCAAAATAAAATTTTATCTTTCTTTTGTTCAGTGTTACTTTTCTTATTTAATTTTAAATGACTGTGATTTCTGCTTTTACCACTTTCTAAATTACGATGACCCACTCTTAGAAGTCCACTTCTCGAGACAACAGCGAATTGAAGGATCACCAAAGAAACAAGTTTTTAAATCATGTTTTTTCCCTCTCTTGCAATTTTGAAAATCCTCACAACCAGCCATACAATTCAAGGGAAGAAGGTGGGGGACCAATGGCTTCCTTTCCATTTTTTACCTCAAGATATGCTAACATAAACTATTGTAAGATTGCCCCGAATAATATTTTATTACACATTTTCTCTGAAGTTTTTGTAGTTAAAAGCAATGGCCGTCGCAAGATGATTGCCAATTTTTGGTAGTCTCTAAGTAGTAAGTTTGTACGGGGCACTTTGACTCACACCCGTATCCCCAGTGAGGAATTTCAAAGTACATTATACGGTGTGTATGTCAAATTATTATCTGCATATATTCCAAAATTATTATCTGTATATTGACTAAAAGGTATGCAAATACTTTAGTATTTATCATATGATACGCCTTTCCTGCATTTTATGTTGAAAGGTGGAGCATATATAACACTAATTATGTATGTTTTCTCCTCCCGACATATATTATACTGAGTTCTAAATAACACGGGAATATGAACTGTAATATAGATCTCAGTCTGTATTAGAGTATTTGAATATAAAATATATGTTTAAAGGACAAAAACCTGAAATTTTATGTATATGAAAATACAGTCAAAGTTTGTTATCTTACAAAATATAATTTTAATTCTACATATTTAGTTCTAAATTTTTTTTATATAGATTAAAACAAATCGGACAAATTATATTTGCAGTATTTATTAAGATTATGATTAATTATTGCAAGATTAAAGATTATTTTAAATCATATAAGAACCAAAACTTTGTAAAAATATTCCCGTTTTTTAGTTGTAAATGTTTCATATTGACCTAAATTAACTTCAACTGATAAAAATAAATTTAAAATCAATAAATTTGTAACTATTCAATATTTTAAAAGCAAAATATTCTAGAATAAAATATCACTCCTCTTTTTAAACAAAAGGCAACGTATCTATGTGTTTTATTTATCGACTCTAACACTTCGATTTTTTTTAAATGTTCACAATTTGTAGTATCTATGACAGGCGAGCTTGACAGGTAGCGCTTCAGTTTTTGTCTTGTTTTTAATTTAGTATAATGTATATATTTAGTCACGCAGAGCCACAAAAACGCATGGCAAAAAAAAGTTTAAATTTTTGTAAAATTAATACGTATTAAAGCTTCAGCTTTAATAAGAAAAAAATACTCCCTATTATTTTGTTCACTGTCTCTGACACCTTCCTAGTAAATGAAAGTATTTATTCTAAATTACTAGTATTTATGAAGTTCGAGAATCCCAGAGTCCTTTCCCATCTTTTTCTACTTCTGTCTACAAGAAAGAGCTAATCTCCACTGACAAGCCAAAGAAAGAGAAAGAACCAACGCCCCCAGTAAATTTTACTTCACCATTTTGTTGATGATTCTGATGAAGAATATCGCAACTTTCGTGTAATTTGTAGTTCTTCTTGCGATCAATAGATGGCTATACTTAATTACATTTTTCAGTTTGTTTGAATATGCTCTGGTAGAGTGTAATTTTGAGAATTTACTGTTGTGTTTTGTCATTGTTGAAGGTACAGAATGGTTATTTTTAATCATTCAATGCTTTGTTTTTTGCATATGCATTTTTTTGCGAACGATTTTCTCATCTTTTAGCTTTTTTACTTTCGTTTTTAGAAAGCCGCTGTAAGCGTACTAAATTGTAGTTTGGCAAACTTGTTTTTTTGACTCAATAAATTATGCTTTCTATCTTTATTCGTTCGGAAGTTGAAGCACTGTTTCACTGTTAGGTACTCCGGTCAAGGTATTACCTTTGACCTTGGTTCGGACGAATCTTCAATGAGTTATGGTGAAACCGTAAAATTTAGAACACAGGTTGCTGTTATGAAATACAGAGCTACTTTTTACAAACGCATAGGAGATTAATGGAATAAGTGTTTCGCAGTGAAAATTTTATAATTACGCCATTTTCAATAATTTTATTTCAAGTAGAAAGTGAAACTTCAGCTAACATTTGGAACCTATATGGTTTGTATCAAGACAGTGCCGATTGCTATGTTACAAGACAAATGAGAAAACTTCAATTTTTCCAATTTTATGTTTAAACTGCAGAATTTTCAAAATACTAGCAAAACAGAATATGGAAACAACACGATGCTTACTAACGAAATGTAAACGTTGAGATATAGTGAACTGTAATGTCAGAACCAATTACAGAGCGTTTTGAATTCGTGTGGTTTACGCTCAAATTTTAAAATTTATTTAAAATTATAGACCCATTTTTTTAAATAATTTTGAAACATATTTGAAGTTTAAAAGTCTAGAGAAAAATATTAATTTATGCACTTGTAATAGAATGGATGAAACTTCCTCATCACCTTGGGAGAAAATAAAGTCCTATCGACATCATTTTCTCTCAAGTTAATGATGGAAAGATTATAAATAAAAAAAAATGTTTTTAAATATGAACTTATTTCAGGATAAAATAATATTTTGACTTTGAAAAGATTTTAAAACACCTTAAATGTATAAAATGGAATATTGAAAATTGATTTTGCTCTGCTTGAATGTACTTTATATTAAATAATTTTAAGTTGTCCCGACACCACCTTAAAAATAATGAAGAAATTCTCAGCTCTTTTTTTTATTTCCGTCTTGTCTTTGTAGACCTAATCTATGTTGGACATCATTGTCCAGTGTAGTCAAAAGATCGACATGTGTTTCACAGTCAAAGGCAGAAAATAGAATGAACATCGAAACACAAGCTGGGTTGTACCGCAAAAAAAGAAAGAAAGAAAGAAACGAGATCTTTCCTAGAGAAAGTAGCTTAGTTGGTATTATTAACAACAAAAGGGAGATTAGATCACTGAAAAGTGAACTAGATATAGCTGGAAAATATGGAGAGTGGGCAGAAATTTTGCATTTATTGTAGAGAAAGCTTTGGGAAATGGATTGGATTAATTTTAAGTCGAGGACACTCCTTTGATTACATTATTTTGTGGCTGGAAAAATAGATTTGAAAGAATTAGTGAGAAAGAGGAGAATTTTTTATGAAATATTTAAGTGTAATAATTTTGATGTATTACATACACACACACACACACACACACACACACATATATATATATATATATATATATATATATATATATATATATGTATGTATATATATATATATGTATATATATATATATATATATATATATATATATATATATATTATATATCTATATATATTTATATATATATATAATATATATATATTATATATATATATATGTATATATATATATTTATATATATATGACACACTCCGAGTGATCGAGGCATTGAAGAAACCTATTGGTACGGGTATAAAAAAGTCTTCATTTCTTCTGTGTATGGCTAAGACATTTAGATATTCTTGGTTCACATTTTGGGACAACAGACGGGGAGGATGTTACCAGCCCGACTTCCGGCTCAGAAGTGCTTTTTTTGGCGTTGCTTACCTAAACAAATTCCTCTTGTCTACTTCCGCGTCAGCTTCTTTATTCTGTATAGTTCCGATAGAGGGTGTCTTTCTTCTGTTAGGTTATCGTTAAAGTGTTTCAAACTATTTTTAATTATAACTTGCTTAATGCTTAACCCTTTGTTTAGACCTGATATATATATATATATATATATATATATATATATATATATATATATATATATATATATATATATATAGATATATACATATATATACATACATATACATATATATATGTATGTATGTATGTATATATATATATATATATATATATATATATATATATATATATATATATATAGATATATACATATATATATATATATATATATATATATATATATGTATGTATGTATGTATGTATGTATGTTATATATATATATATATATATATATATATATATATATATATATATATATATATATACATATACATATATATATGTATGTATATATGTATATATATATATATATATATATATATATATATATGTATATATATATATATAATATATATATATATATATATATATATATATATATATATATATATATATATATATACCGGGTGGCCATAATTAAACTGACAGTGCTCACAGTGTTCTGTAGCGCGATCTATTTGCGAGAATGACGCCACATTTTGTAGGAAGATTAAACAAGACGGGGAGCGAAAGATTCTGCAAAAAAACAAATTAGTTCTACTAGGGGAACTAAGTCACTGCTAAGGGAATATTTGGCGCTGTTTAATAGAAAATAGAGTGTTAACAAATGCAAAGTAATACGGAATAAAGTTACCTTTTATTACACACATTTTCTAATTTAGTTCAAGTGTAATATGGCAACACATTTAAAAAAGCTTAAAATCTACATAAAGTCTGATAAAGTCTCGTGATCTGCAATATCAAGTACGCTGAGTAGAAGAAGAAGTTCTTTATTCAAATTTCACGTTACATCCATTGCCACAGTGCCAGCTGCTTGGGTTTTAAAAGGCAATGTGTTACATTTCGAATCAATCGGATTGAAAGTTTATGCGCAATGTCTCCTTTTTTAGACAAGCTTGCGTTACTGGTTAAATTCTTTTACCTCAACCAGTGCAACGCTTCAGCCGCTCTTCATGCCTTTAGAACGCACAAAAAAATGTGTAAAGTTAACGGTCCTGTGTCAGTTAATGGGCTAAAAGCAATGGTTGCAACGTTTGAGAAAACAGGTTCTCTGAAGGTTCAGTCAGGCAGAGGACGAAAACCTTACCACAGGATACAAACCAAGCTGTTGCCACGGCGATTGTCGATAGAGGACCAGATAATATTGCTGCCACCTCTAGCGCTCGGGGAGAAGCTCGGAATATGGATATGCCTTATAGTACGGTATGGAGAATCTTACAAAAGATTATCAGCTTCTATCCGCACAAGATCAGCCGTGTACAGGAGTTACTGTACCCCGACCATGATAAATGATTGACTTTTGATCTCACCTTTCTTGCCAGAATGGAGGTGGATGATGCCTGGCTGTGGAAAATCTTATGGGGAGACGAGGCCCACTTTTACCTGAATGGAGCTGTGAATACCCAGAACTGCCGAATTTGGGATGACAAATCACCACATGCAGTCACAGCAATTCCCTGACATTCAGCAAAGGTAACTGTTTGGTGTGGGTTCACAGCGGAATTTATCGTAGGTCCATTTGTTAACACTCTATTTTCTATTACACAGCGTAAAAATAATTCCCTAGCAGAGACTTTTGGAACTAATTTGTTTTTTCGAGAAATCCTTCGTCCCCCGTTTTGTTGAATCTTCCTACAAAATATGGAGTCATTCTCGAAATAAATCACTCTACAGAACACTGTGAGTACTATCAGTTTAATTATGGCCGTCCGGTATATATATAGTTATTAGGGACAAAAATACAAATTAGAAAAAAATTTATAGATGTAAAAAAAAAGACATAAGTGCCAAATTATTGGTTTTTCGTTACTGATGTTTCACTGTAAAGTTATTTTTATTTGTTGCACAAAATAGGGTTTTATGTATATCATTAAAGAGTTATTCAACAGTTTAGAAAAACTTGATTGAATTTATCAGATTGAGGTATCGAATTAAAATAAAATATGAGTTCTAAAATTATTATTGTTTGTACTCAGAAAAGAATAATTTTTACACGAAGAAGGGTGAAAAGTATTTTGTAGTCCTTCTGAATAATCATATAAATGAGGTCTGGATGCATTATTCTTTGTGATTTTACAGAAGAAAATCCATTTGTATTTGATGTCGGTTTTGGCCCAAGGGTAATTAAAAACCAATTTTTCCCAACCAATGTGGTACGACCTTGCCGTGGTGCATGAGCTTTCGACTAACAGTGCCACAACTGTTGTCGTTATGCTTCTTACAGAGAAAGCTATTGATACATTTTGGAATTTTTTTTGATTATGTCAAAACGTTTTCTCTTTTTTTCCAGTACATTCTTTTCAGATTTGAAGTGATTCTAAAGTGGTTGTTTATGTGATATTTCTTGAAGTGGTTGTTTATTACCAGCTATTTGAAAATGGGAATTTAATTATGGACGCTTTGTATACTGAATATTCAACAACAGTCATTCTAAGCATTTATGTGTTCTGTGACGTCGCTACACCCCACTGGCTTCACAAAGGGATTTTGTTAAAGATCCAGGCCAGGGCGACACTGTCTGGGTTTTTGACACTACACTACAATGGATTGTCGCTTCGTCCACGCCTTGAGATGTCTGAGGGTAATACGAAGAACAGACGAGACAACGAAATGCAAGAGAGTAAGGAGCCCCTGAACAAGCCAATCAGAGGCTACCAGGACGCCGACACTGAAAGAAAAAGCCAATGGGAAGAGGCGAAAGGTGATGTCCGGGCGTCCGAACGCACACGGGACCAGTCGGAGCTGGTGAGCCAGGCTTGGGATTTCAATGTCCAGCTACTGTTCAATCCCGACTTCGACTCATCTTTCTTAACTTTTTTCCCCAACTTCTCACCTCGGTTTTAACGCCCCTTTTTCTTCTTTGCCAATCACTCGTTTGGTGAAATTTTCCCAAATCTGCCCCCCCCCTTCGGGAGTGCAGGTGGGCTCATTAAAATAGCCCCTTTTATAAAAGCTGACATTATTTTTGTCCCTGACCTCATAACTCACTGTTACATCTCTGTGCGATGTCGACCGTAACGCTTGTGCCATTCTGTGATCCCTAACTTCTCAGCAGGGGTACCTAAACTCGAAGGCCACAATCGGAGTCCTCAATTCCTCTAGGAAATTTCTCACACAGCTGTGCAAGCACGTGCAGATCATCGTGGGAAAGTACCTTGTTACAATGATGCTGAATAAAAGAAGTTACTCTATTAATGTGTTGGGCAGTAGTATAAATTGCCGTGTCATCGGCGAGGAGGGCAAGTGTAGTTAAATCGTTACGGGGGATATCATTAATAAAAATGTTGATTAATGTAGGGCCAAGAATGGAGCCTTGCTGAACTGCTGCAGTTATTGTCTTGTTCCAATAAGTGTTGTTGTCACGGACTTTGAAGGAACGATTGCGAAGGTAGTGATAAATAAGATATATAACTGCATTAGTCATTTGGAGCTGAATAAACTTGAAAACGAAACCCTCGAGCGTGATGCGGTCGAAGGCCTTTGCAATGTCTAAAAAGTTGGCTTTTGGGATTAACACTGATTTCACACTGCATTCGTTCTTGGTATTCCCACCGATCGGACTCTTTTTGTGTGTTCTCTGTGAATTGATTTGCGCTTTCGGTTCCGGCACTCGATAAGTGACGGTGACCCCCTATCAGATAATCGGATGATGTCTTCCCTTTCGACGGTACCTATTGCCAGCTCTTCGGAGCAAACACCATTGGTTTCAACCCAACAACTTTCCTCAACTCTTGATTACACTGCTCTTCAGAAGCCGTTACCCTATGATGACGATTCGGAAATGGATGCAAGCGAGGAAGAATCGGAGAATAGACACAACGCTTTTGACCTCCCTTCATACAACTTATCTCTAAAGGCATGTTGACGAAGCAAGCCATCTAGGAAACTTTTGAAACTCGCCCATACGTCGCTCAGCACTTCCAAGGTAAGTGCAAATCTGACTCTGAGCGAACTTCTATTTTCTCTTCCCAAATGTCGCGGAAACACCATCTAAGAAAAGTAGAAAGGATGATTTTCAATTTCCGTCGTTAAGACATACCAACCAAGCGCCCTATTACAACTAGTGGTAGTGAGAAAGTTCCTATAAACAATAAATTTTCAAAGCTAAAGGAGAAAACTGTAACTGCTTCCCAAAATGTTTCTAATGTAGCTGAACAACCTAAACCTAAGATGAAAAATATCACAATCGTAATGATTAAACCATTTCGTGGCAATTTAGTGGAATTCTGCCAGAATTCCACTAAATTTTATCTTTTTGTATAATATAATGTAATTACTTCAGTAAATATGAATTTTAGTTTAGGGAGAGAATTAGGAGAACGAGTTAATAATTACTAGTAAAATAATTATATGTCTTGAGAAGAAATTATCATTATATCGTACAAGTACTATTTAATTCTATTGCAATGAATTCTATATATTAAGCTAGTGGATTACAAGTGCGGTCGCTGTAAAGACCCACAAACACCGAGTGGTTTAATCATCACAAGGAACGATCATCGATGTAAATCAAGAATTTACCCCAGACCACTGCCAAGTACTTATTAGTTCAGATGGTCTGACACGGGTGCGCTCAAATATAGACCGCGAGGTTTCTTTGTATGTTTATTTCATGCCAAGCACCGTACAGATTAGAAGATAATGCATGACAGTAGCCAGTAATCTTACAATTCAATCTTTCCTTAGGAGTATTAATTAACAATGTCTTTGTAACTAATCTTAAAGTACACTTATCTATTAATGATTAATTTCACACATAAAATTTTACTTTTATTCTGAATTTTAGTCCCTGAGATAAATGTGGTAACATTTCTAAAAATATGTTTTACCTATATTTTGTTCAGTGTTACTTTTCTTATTTAGTTTTAAATGACTGTGTTTTTTGCTTTTACCGCTTTCTAAATTACGAGGACCCACTCTCAGAAGTCCTTTTTTAGAGTCAAAGGCGATTTCGACGCAACACCAACCATCCAGGTTTTTAAATCATGTTTTTCCGCTTCGTGTAATTTTGAAAATCATCACAACCGGCTATACAATAACTGGAGAGAGGGTGGAGGATCAATGGCTTTCCTTGGGACTGTTTTACATGAGGATTATTCACATAAAGTATTGTAAGTTTGCCTGATATATTACACATTTCCTCACAAGTTTTTATAGGTAGATAGCAATGGGCGTCACAGGATGGTTTCCAATTTTTGGTAGTGTAAAGTATAAGAAAATAATTTTCAGTAAGCATATAACTTTATATTTGTACAATTTCGATATACATTATACGGTGTGTTAGCCAAATTATTATCTGTATATATTCTCGCTGACTAAAAGCTAGTACAAAAGTATTTACCATATGATACGCCCTTCGGGTATTTTATGTTTAAGGGTGGAGCATATATAACACTAATTATGTATGTTCCTCCTCCCGACATACATTATACTGTGTTCTAATTAACATGGAAATATGAACTGTAATATAGATCTCAGTCTGTATTAGAGTATTTGAATATAAAATACATGATTAAGAGACAAAAACCTGAACATGGTATATATATATATATATATGAAAATATAGTGAAAGTTTGTTATCTTTCAAAATATAATTTTAATTCTACATATTTAGTGCTAAAAATTTCTTATATTGATTATAGCAAATCGGGCAAATCATATTTGCAGTATTTATTGAGCTTGGATGATTAATTATTTTTAGATTAAAGATTATTTTAAATCATATAAGAACAAGAAATTTGTAAAAATATTCCCTATAATTTTTTAATAGTTTTTTAGTTGTAAATGTTTCATATAAACCTCAATTAACTTCAGCTGATAAAAATAAATTTAAGATCAATAAATTTGTAACTATTCAATATTTCAAAAAACAAAATTTTCTAGAATAAAATATCACTTCTCTTATTAAACAAAAGGCAACTTATCTATGTGTGTTATTTATCGACACAAACACTTCGATTTTGTTAAAATGTTCACAATTTATAGTATCTATGACAAGCGAGCTTGAGAGGTAGCGCTGCAGTTTTTGTCTTATTTTTAATTCAGATAATGTATATATTTAGTCACGCAGAGGTGCAAAAAACACATGGCAAAAAAAAGTCACTCTCTCTGACACCTTTCCGAGATAGTACGGAAACGTTGGATTTTTCGTTGGTTACAAGTTGGCTGTTGGTCTTTGTTTGGGTAAACATTGAAAAGGGGAAATGAAATGTTGGTGTTTAGTAGGCAAAATGTTTGGTTGGCCATCGGTAATTCTGAAACGTTGCCAACCTTTGGGCCAACGTTGGATATTTTCTTTTTACGCTCTTGCACAAATATCGGAATACCATTGGCAAAGAAATATAGAAGTAACCGCCTATACAGCCTGTCTATCTACAGCATGTGAGGATGCTCCGCCAAAAGAGGAAAAAAGTGTATCAATCGCCATATTTAGGGTTACTGCGCCAACGCTGCAGTCAAATTTGCAAGGTTAGTTCTCTTTATATTTTTGTGTTTTATCATATATGCCCTCATTATTATTAATTTATTCCAGAAGAAAACGATATTTGGCTATCTGAAGTATATACAGCGTTTTAGTCCACTTTGATCTTTTATACCTTTTAGTACACTTCTTTATTACAGATTTAAGAAAATAGCAAATTTTAAGTCAATTTAAAATAGTTGACTTATTATATTTTTTAAAGCATGCTGATTTAAATTATTGTTAGGTTTCTTTTTTGGGTCTTTTCTTAATAATAATAATAATAATAATAATAAAGCAATATAAGGATACTATGTAAATATTAAGCATTTCACTTTATCATAGTTGTTATGAAACTTGTTTACTTTATAACTTAATTTTATTTATTTGATGTAATTATGCTTGCCTTTATATTTTTACATATTCAAATCATCTTTTAATCATTTAAAAAGCTAAAAGGAAATGTCTGTGGTAACATTAAAAATTTTTATAATATATACTTTTCAAGTTACTTTTTTGTGTTTCAGATGCCATGAAATTGAATCCAGAGAAAATGTAGAGAACTTTGGTAGATGGAAATGGTGGCCAAATATAAATAAAAGAAATTGTAAATAAAAGAAAAATAACTAAAATATGTATATATAATCTTTTGTTTAACCTCTGCTGTGTTGTGCTTTTCTTCAATTATCTAGTTTTAACTCTCAGAAGGGGAAATTTTCGTTTTTCTTATTTAACACTAGATTGCCCAAGGCAGTCATTTTGACTGTTTTTTTAAATTTCAATTAGAAAAACAATTATGAAATATAATGACACAATTTCTCAGAATTTGGTGACTCTTTCTATAA
Source organism: Pardosa pseudoannulata (assembly GCA_032207245.1). Classification (NCBI taxonomy): domain Eukaryota; kingdom Metazoa; phylum Arthropoda; class Arachnida; order Araneae; family Lycosidae; genus Pardosa; species Pardosa pseudoannulata. The sequence continues at coordinate 33,008,269 of CM063507.1, forward strand.
CATATAAAAGGGTTTATGAATACTTGCAGTTACTTCCGCCCTCCTTTATTATATCATATTAAAAATTAATTTTAAACAAATTTCTTTACATATTTGTTATTTTTTCACAATTCAGTCATTTTGACTGTTTTTGGGCAATATAAGTATACAAGAAATCTCGGGCAATCTAGTGTTAAGAAACAGTTTGTATCATTAAAAAAATTAATGCAGATTTCAAAAGAATAAATGGATTGCCGTAGGGTTTTATATGTGTGGTGTGGACTAAAATCACCTATCTCATTCTTTTTTTTTATATCTATTTCTATTTTTCAACTCTTGCAAAATTTAAAAATGACATGTTATAAAAACACCAGCTATTTCAAAGTAATGGCACATGCCCATTCTATATTATACACTATAGCAAAATTATATACAGAAATAATAAACGTTGGAATTCTATTGGCACATCGTATAGTTCGTTGGCATTATGTAACCAAATTAGCCTAAACATGCCATATCAGTTTTAGTATTACATTTTGATAACACAGGTCATAAGAAACCATTATAAACAGAATATCCATGGACGTAAGTTGTTAATATGTACATTTTACTCACATCTAAAGAAACTCAATAATGAAACAGAATAATATATACATTGATCTCTATGAAATAGTTCTTAGAACTGGTTATCAATTACATACTCACACTGTTTGGAAAACATGAACACTAACTCACAAAGGCATCAAAGGAGATGACGCAACTGTATCCAAGCCCGTTAACAGAGGTTTCTTCAGTAAGCACAAAAATGACAACGAGCGAAAAGTCACTCAAAAGAGATAGCAGGGTATTAGTGATTCATCCAAAACTAGAGAGTAGGTTTAGGATTCATAAATATTTTTTCCAGTGACACCGTACATGGGTTGTTTGTTTCAGTTTAGTTTATAAAATATAATAACACTAACTCAAATATACCTTTTTTATTTATAATTTCTCTCTCTTATAAAAAAGTGATGGTAGTAATCGGATAAATTTTATCTTTTTGCATAAAATATGTAATTGCTTCAGTAAATATGAATTTCAATTTTGGAAGAGACTATAAAGAGAACGAGTTAATAATTACTAGTAAAGTAATTATACTTCTTAAGAAGAAATTATCATTATACCGTACAAGTATTACTTAATTCTATTTCAGTGAATGCTCGATATTAAGCTAGTTGATTACACCTGCGGTCGCTGTAAAGGCCCATAAGCACCCAGTGGTTTAATCATCACGAGGAACGATCATTGATGTAAATCAAGAATTTACCCCAGTCCACAGCCAAGCACTAATTAGTTCAGATGGTCTGACACTGGAGACGCTCAAATATAATTTAAGTGAGGTTTCTTCGTATTTTTACTTTATGCCAAGCACCATATAGAATACAAGACAATACATAGTAGTCCTTCACTTCAATCTTTCCCTAGGAGTATTTACAATATTCTTGAGCTTTCCCAACTGCAGTCAACCTAAGTACACTAATTTGTTAGTGATTAATTTCATACATTAAATTTTATTTTTACTGTGAATTTCAGTCCCTGAGATAAATGTGGCAACGTTTCCCCAAATAAAAGTTTTATCTTTCTTTTGTTCAGTGTTATTTTTCTTATTTAGTTTTAAATGACTGTGATTTCTGCTTTTACCACTTTCTAAATTACGATGACCCACTCTTAGAAGTCCACTTCTCGAGACAACGGAGAATTGAAGGACCACCAACGAAACAAGTTTTTAAATCATGTTTTTCCCCTCTCTAGCAGTTTTGAAAATCATCACAACCAGCCATACAATCCAAGGGAAGAAGGTGGGGGATCAATGGCTTCCTTTCCATTTTTTTTCCATCAAGATATGCTAACATAAATTAATGTAAGATTGCCCTGAATAGTATTTTATTACACATTTTCTCAGAAGTTTTTGTAGTTAAAAGCAATGGGCGTCGCAAGATGATTGCCAATTTTTGGTAGTCTCCAAGTAGTAAGTTTGTACGGGGCTCTTTGACTGACACCCGTATCCCCAGTTTAATTTCAAAGTACATTATACGATGTGTTAGCCAAATTATTATCTGCATATATTCCAAATTATTATCTGTATATTGACTAAAAGGTATGCAAATACTTTAGTATTTATCATATGATATGTCCTTCCTGCATTGTATGTTGAAAGGTGGAGCGTATATAACACTAATTATGTATGTTTCTCCTCCCGACATATATTATACTGAGTTCTAAATAACACGGGAATATGAACTGTAATATAGATCTCAGTCTGTATTAGAGTATTTGAATATAAAATATATGTTTAAAGGACAAAAACCTGAAATCTTATATATATGAAAATAGAGTCAAAGTTTGTTATCTTACAAAATATAATTTTAATTCTACATATTTAGTTCTAAATTTTGTTATATAGATTAAAACAAATCGGACAAATTATATTTGCAGTATTTATTAAGATTATGATTAATTATTGCAAGATTAAAGATTATTTTAAATCATATAAGAACCAAAACTTTGTAAAAATATTCCCGTTTTTCAGTTGTAAATGTTTCATATAGACCTAAATTAACTTCAACTGATAAAAATAAATTTAAGATAAATAAATATGTAAATATTCAATATTTTAAAAGCAAAATATTCTAGAATAAAATATCACTTCCCTTATTAAACAAAAGGCAACGTATCTATGTGTGTTATTTATCGACTCTAACACTTCGATTTTTTTTAAATGTTCACAATTTGTAGTATCTATGACAGGCGAGCTTTTCAGGTAGCGCTTCAGTTTTTGTCTTGTTTTTAATTCAGTATAATGTATATATTTAGTCACGCAGAGCCACAAAAAACGCATGGAAAAAAAAAAGTTTAAATTTTTGTAAAATTAATACGCATTGAAGCTTGAGCTTTATTAAGGAAAAAAATACTCCCTATTCTTTCGTTCACTCTGACACCTTCCTAGTAAATGAAAGTATTTTTTCTAAGTTACTAGTATTCATGAAGTTCGAGAATCCCAGAGTCCTTTCCTATCTTTTTCTACTTCTGTCTACTAAGAAAGAGCGAATCTCCACTGACTAGCCAAAGAGAAAGAACCAACGCCCCCAGTAAAGTTTACTTCACCATTTTGTTGATGGTCTTATGAAGAATATCTCAACTTTCACGTAATTTGTAGTTCTTCTTGTGCTCAATAGATGGCGATACTGAATTACATTTTTCAGTTTGTTTGAATATGCTCTGGCAGAGTGTAATTTTGAGAATTTACTGTTGTGTTTTGTCATTGTTGAAGGTACAGAATGGTTATTTTTAATCATTCAACGCTTTGTTTTTTTATTATGCATTTTTTGCGAACGATTTTCTCACGTTACAGCTTTTTTTTACTTTCGTTTTTAGAAAGCCGCTGTAAGCGTACTAAATTGTAGTTTGGCAAACTTGTTTTCTTGACTCAATAAATTATATTTTCTATCTATTTTCGTTCCGATATTGAAGTAGTGCACTGTTTCACTGCTAGGTACTCCGGTCATGGTATTACCTTGACCTTGGTTCTGACGAATCCTCAATGAGTTATGGTGAAACCGTAAAATTTAGAACACAGGTTGCTGTTATGAAATACAGAGCTACTTTTTACAAACGCATAGGAGATTAATGGAATAAGTGTTTTCGCAGTGAAAATTTTATAATTACGCCATTTTCAATAATTTCATTTCAAGTAGAAAGTGAAACTTCAGCTAACATTTGGAACCTACATGGTTTGTTTCAATACAGTGCCGATTGCTATTTTTAAAATACAAATGAGAAAACTTCAATTTTTCCAATTTTATGTTTAAACTACAGAATTTTCAAAATACTAGCAAAACAGAACAAGGAAACAACACGATACTTACTAACAAAATGTAAACGTTGAGATATAGTGAACTGTAATGTCAGAACCAATTACAGAGCGTTTTGAAGTCACGTGTTTCACGCTTAAATTTAAAATTAATTTAAAATTATAGCCCATTTTTTCAAATAATTTTGAAACATTTTTGAAGTTTAAAAGTCTAGAGAAAAATATTAATTTATGCACTTGTAATAGAATGGGATGAAACTTCCTCATCACCTTAGGAGAAAATAAAGTCCTATCGACATCATTTTCTCTCAAGTTAATGATGGAAAGATTATAAATAAAAAAAAAAAAAAAAATGTTTTTAAATATGAACTTATTTCAGGATAAAATAATATTTTGGCTTTGAAAAGAAATTAAACAACTTAAATATATAAAATGGAATATTGAAAATTGATTTTCCTCTGCTTAAATGTACTTTATATTAAATAATTTTAAGTTGTCCCGACACCACCTTAAAAATAATGAAGAAATTCTCAGCTCTTTTTTTTATTTCCGTCTTGTCTTTTTAGACCTAATCTATGTTGGACATCATTGTCCAGTGTAGTCAAAAGATCGACATCTGTTTCACAGTTAAAGGCAGAAAATAGAATGAACATCGAAACACAAGCTGGGTTGTACCGCAAAAAAAAGAAAGAAAGAAAAAAAACCAAATCTTTCCTAGAGAAAGTAGCTTAGTTGGTATTATTAAACAAAAGGGAGATTAGATCACTGAAAAGTGAACTAGATATAGCTGGAAAATATGGAGAGTGGGCAGAAATTTTGCATTTATTGTAGAGAAAGCTTTGGGAAATGGATTGGATTAATTTTAAGTCGAGGACACTCCTTTGATTACATTATTTTGTGGCTGGAAAAATAGATTTGAAGGAATTAGAAAGGGAGAGAGGAGAATTTTTATGATATATGAAAGTGTAATAATTTTGATGTATTACACACACACACACACACACACACACACACACACACACACATATATATATATATATATATATATATATATATATATATATATATATATATATATATATATATATATATATATATATATGACACACTCCGAGTGATCGAGGCATTGAAGAAACCTATTGGTACGGGTATAAAAAAGTCTTTATTTCTTCTGATACGTGAATTTAATAAAATAAGCAATACGTGAATTTAATAAAATAAGCAATACGTGAATTTAATAAAATAAAAATAATGAAAATTATAAAAAGTTGAAAAAATAGTAAAAATTTATTTTAAAAATAATAAAACAACTTTCGGAATAAGAATTTAAAAGAAAAAGCAGAAAATATTAAATTTATTACACATTAAAAAAAAATTAGCTGCATCGGTGACAGAACAGTCAAGCCGAGAAGTACGACGATCAAGTGGGCGGACATTCTTCCAAAAGTACAACGCCTGCACGTTGTGAGCCAGCTAATTAGAGTATATGAAGTTTCAAGTAGAAACAATCCAGAAATTTAAATATTACTCTCCGCCTTTGCCATACTATCAAGAATGAATTTTGTATAGAATAAGAGGAAGGATAAGGCTTGAAATAGTAGCATTAAAAACTCGAAAAGGGGGGTGGGTGGATTTCGAACTCGCTTTTAATTTTGCTAACCCTAACTCATGAAAAATCCAATATGGATACGGTATCCATTCCAGGTACAACCGCTTCAAAAATTCGCGGACAGACAACTTAGGCTATTATTATATAGGGGATATCATATATAATATATATATATATATATATATATATATATATATATATATATATATATATATATATATATATATATATATATATATATATATATATATATATATATATATATATATATATATATATATATATATATATATATATATATATATATATATATATATATATATATATATATATATATATATATATATATATAAATATAAATATATATATATAAATATATATATTTATATGTATATGTATATAAGTATATATGTATATATATGTAATATATCTTTGATCAACGGTTCCTGATAAGAATGGCGGTCGAATAATTTATCATGCATCCTGTATTTTAGAAAAATAGTATGTAACATATTCTAGTAAAAAGGTTTGCATATTTATAGCTTAAAATAGCTATATAATATTTTAAGAAATGCAGGGTTTTGAGATAGCAAGATTAATTTTTTTTTATAACGGGAGGAGGGGGGGATTAGTGGCATTAAGTTTGGAAATTGTTGCTTTAGAATACTACAGTTAATACATCCTACACATACGAAGTTTCGAATATACCTCTTTTTATTTCAAAACCAGATTTTTAAAGGTACATATTAAGGATTCAACGCCTCAATTCCGAGCTAATCTTGATATTCATTTTATTCTTGTAAAAATCATTCATTTCCCCTTTTAACGTGCTATTCGTAACTGTGCTTAATCACACATGTGGGATAATTAATCTTCATGTATCCATCATTTGTTGGAAGATAGTGATAAAGTTCATCGTCACTAATCTAGAGTCCATGGTTTTAGAAAAATTAATTTTTACCATAAAGTTTTCCCGCTGCAGACGATTAATTGCTTTTAACGAGAAAGGAAAAAAAAATGTTCCGAGATAAAACGATTTTTAATTAATGGATTTTATCAGTCTTTGATGGGCTTCCTGCCTTTCAGCTAAAATGAAAGGTTAAAAAAAATTAGAACTGATTATTCTATGAATAGATTATAAAATTTCTTAACTCAGTTTAAAGTAGCTTAGATATTACTTAAATTTTGAAAGAGATTAATTAAGGAAGCAAAAAAGTTCATAGATTTTGAAAATTTCCATTGATATTATTGGTAACTAGCTGCTTTACTCCGAGTTTTCGATCTGGGTATTTAAGATTTTCAAATAAAAGATTGTATTTATTTCAAATTTTATTTAAAATAGCAATTGAAAAACTTATACGAGATTCAGGTATCAACACTAGAGGCACAATCCTGCAGAAATGGTACTTGCATATGCTTCAGGTATTTGCATATGCAGATGATATTGATATTGTTGGGCGAAAAAAACAGGATGTGGTTGAGGCATTTATTGCCCTTCAGAGTGCTGATAGGGATATGGGCTTAGCAGTAAACGAGGAAAAAACTAAGTTTTTGGTGGTGAGTCCTAGAATACATGATGTACAATCGCTTGATATTGGAAACTATATTTCTGAGGGAGTCACTCAGTTTCAATACTTGGGCGCACTTATTACCAGTAGAAATGAGATAGAGACTGAAATTAGAAACCGAATTTTGATGGCAAATAGGTGCTATTTTAGTTTAAAGAGCCAAATAAAATCGAAACTCCTCTGCATCAAAACGAAAATAAACCTATACAAAGCACTTATAAGACCGATCATTTTATATGGCAGTGAGACATGGGCAATTAACCCTTTAAGCTGTTCGCACATACAATTCTTCCAAACCGATGATGTCTTCAAAGCGATTGTCACATACAATTTTCGACCTCCAAAAACGTTCCGAAAATGGATGTAATGTACATTTCTGCCAGTGTTTGAGGTATGAGGGTCAGGTCGATTGTTTAGAAACTGCATCTCTCTTTGACTGACATTTATTGAGTGATGCACCCCTTCTCCCTGAGGCACAAAGACGCTGATAGCTTTTCATGGCTTTGTAAATCTCTATGTCGAAGTATTTCGTTTGCGGTAACAGATGCATCTCTAATTGCACCTCTTAAATATCTTGGAAGACTTTCGTAAAAAATATAAATAAGTCTCACAAAGAATATTTTTATTTGTACTTTTAGAATCCATTTTTTCATATGACGAGCTTTAAATGTATTAAAAATTAACAGTCTATAATATCTATTTATATATCTATAGCCCCGTTTACATGTGCCAAAAGCAGTGTAGAATGCAGGGTAGATACGCGAATTGTACTCCCCTTTCAAGAATTATCCCTAGCTAGGGAAAAAATTGAGGGGTAGAAAGAACTCACCTTTCTACCCGGGTAATAACAGAGTTTACTCTCTTTTCCCATCATCCTTTGCGCTTACAGATGATTGCCGTTCCGTATGATCAGGTGACTTCTAACGACGATCCCGGCAAAATGGAAGGTAGAAATAATTGACCATGTAAACGGGTTTCTCCGACTCTCCAAGCAAAATCCCTTTACCAGGGTAAAAAGAAGGGTACATGACTGGCACATATAAACGGGGCTATTGTATAACCGGAAGTAAAGAGACAATAACGAGGGTGGGTTTGATATATTAAATTCTAGTCGACAAAGGGTGAAGGAAAAAATCCTAGAACGCTTTGGCCACTGACACAGTAAACCTTTAGCGTATTTTTTGAGATTTGTTTCTTCGATGTGTTCCACTCGGAGGGTTAACAAAACAGAAGAAAATAGGCTACTCATTTTAGAAAGAAAAATCCTTCGGTCAATATTTGGAGCAGTAAAGGAAAATAATACATGGAGAGGTTTATATAACCATGAATTACATACTAAATATAGACAACCTAACATCTTGAGAGTTATTAAATCCAACAGAATTAGATGGCTGGAACATGTCTTCAGACGAGCAGATTTGGACCCAGTTAAAAAATTAACTTTTTCAAAGATTGAGGGTACAAGAAGGAGAGGTAGACCAGCAACAAGGTGGTTGGATTGTGTGGAGAAAGATTTGGAGGTCTTGGGTATTAAGAAAGAGATGGAGAAACCTTGCAAAGAGTAGTGAGGAAGCAGACAGAGAAAGCCTTAACCTGTATCAGACTGTAGCGATGCTGAAGAAGAAGTTACAATATTGCTTTAAGGATCCCTGTAACTTTATCATTGATTAAAGGAGAGGGTTTATAACTCGTTCCTTTAATCAATGATAAAGCTAAAAAGATAAAGTTTAAGCCGTTTTTGGCTTTAGCCAAATAAAATATAAACTCCTCTGTATCAATACAAAAATAAACCTATACAATACCCTTATTAGACCGATCATTTTATATGGCAGTGAGACATGAGTAGTTAACAAAACAGAAGAAAATAGGCTACTCATTTTTGAAAGAAAAATCCTTCGGTCAATATTTGGAGCAGTAGAGGAAAATTATACAGAGCGGTTTATATAACCATGAATTATATACTAAATACAGACAATCTAACATCTGGAGAGTTATTAAATCCAGCAGAATTAGATGGCTTGGACATGTCTTCAGACGAGCAGATTTGGAACCAGTTAAAAAAATAACTTTTTCAAAGATCGAGGGTACAAGAAGGAGAGGTAGACCAGCAACAAGGTGGTTGGATTGTGTGGAGAAAGATTTGGAGGTCTTGGGTATTAAGAAAGAGATGGAGAAACCTTGCAAAGAGTAGTGAGGAAGTAGACAGAGAAAGCCTTAACCTGTATCAGGCTGTAGCGATGCTGAAGAAGAAGTTACAATATTGCTTTAAGGATCCCTGTAACTTTATCATTGATTAAAGGAGAGGGTTTATAACTCGTTCCTTTAATCAATGATAAAGCTAAAAAGATAAAGTTTAAGCCGTTTTTGGCTTTAGCCAAATAAAATATAATCTCCTCTGTATCAATACAAAAAGAAACCTATACAATACCCTTATTAGACCGATCATTTTATATGGCAGTGAGACATGGGTAGTTAACAAAACAGAAGAAAATAGGCTACTCATTTTTGAAAGAAAAATCCTTCCGTCAATATTTGGAGCAGTAGAGGAAAATAATACAGAGAGGTTTATATAACCATGAATTATATACTAAATATAGATAACCTAACATCTTGAGAGTTATTAAATCCAACAGAATTAGATGGCTGGAACATGTCTTCAGACGAGCAGATTTGGACCCAGTTAAAAAATTAACTTTTTCAAAGATTGAGGGTACAAGAAGGAGAGGTAGACCAGCAACAAGGTGGTTGGATTGTGTGGAGAAAAATTTGGAGATCTTGTATTAAGAAAGAGATGGAGAAACCTTGCAAATAGTGAGGAAGTAGACAGAGAAAGCCTTAACCTGTATCAGGCTGTAGCGATGCTGAAGAAGAAGTTACAATATTGCTTTAAGGATCCCTGTAACTTTATCATTGATTAAAGGAGAGGGTTTATAACTCGTTCCTTTAATCAATGATAAAGCTAAAAAGATAAAGTTTAAGCCGTTTTTGGCTTTAGCCAAATAAAATATAATCTCCTCTGTATCAATACAAAAAGAAACCTATACAATACCCTTATTAGACCGATCATTTTATATGGCAGTGAGACATGGGTAGTTAACAAAACAGAAGAAAATAGGCTACTCATTTTTGAAAGAAAAATCCTTCGGTCAATATTTGGAGCAGTAGAGGAAAATAATACAGAGAGGTTTATATAACCATGAATTATATACTAAATATAGATAACCTAACATCTTGAGAGTTATTAAATCCAACAGAATTAGATGGCTGGAACATGTCTTCAGACGAGCAGATTTGGACCCAGTTAAAAAATTAACTTTTTCAAAGATTGAGGGTACAAGAAGGAGAGGTAGACCAGCAACAAGGTGGTTGGATTGTGTGGAGAAAAATTTGGAGATCTTGGGTATTAATAGAGGCAGAAACCTTGCAAAATGTCGAGAGGAAGCAGACAGAGAAAAAAGTCAATACAATATTTGGAGCAGTAGAGGAAAATAATACAGAGAGGTTTATATAACCATGAATTATATACTAAATATAGACAACCTAACACCTTGAGAGTTATTAAATCCAACAGAATTAGATGGCTGGAACATGTCTTCAGACGAGCAGATTTGGACCCAGTTAAAAAATTAACTTTTTCAAAGATTGAGGGTACAAGAAGGAGAGGTAGACCAGCAACAAGGTGATTGGATTGTGTGGAGAAAAATTTGGAGATCTTGGGTATTAATAGAGGCAGAAACCTTGCAAAATGTCGAGAGGAAGCAGACAGAGAAAAAAGTCAATACAATATTTGGAGCAGTAGAGGAAAATAATACAGAGAGGTTTATATAACCATGAATTATATACTAAATATAGACAACCTAACATCTTGAGAGTTATTAAATCCAACAGAATTAGATGGCTGGAACATGTCTTCAGACGAGAAGATTTGGACCCAGTTAAAAAATTAACTTTTTCAAAGATTGAGGGTAAAAGAAGGAGAGGTAGACCAGCAACAAGGTGGTTGGATTGTGTGGAGAAAAATTTGGAGATCTTGGGTATTAATAGAGGCAGAAACCTTGCAAAAAGTCGAGAGGAAGCAGACGGAGAAAAAAGTCTGGGCCTGTACCAAGCTGTAGAACGGCTGAAGAAGATTTATTTCAAAATTTAAATTCATTTTCAGAATATGTTACAACATATTTGAAAATTCCAAATGTAAAACAACTCAGGTTTAAAAAGCTAATAATTCACTTTATTTTAATTTTCTCCGTATACTTAACACTATATTTGGTGATTTAATATTTTACATAGCTAGAGGGAGAATAAGCACATTTTTTTTTGCTTGAATATTTAAAGAGAATTTAGGCACATGTACAAACTAAAGATCCAAGGCAAAATAATCAGCATTATAATAATTTTTTACAGTTATCTGATATGAAGTTAATATTTTTGAAGTTTCAGATTCTGCTTTTAATTTTCCTTATTTATATGAACTCACACGCACA
>CM063507.1:33022255-33039755 GCA_032207245.1 Pardosa pseudoannulata
AAAATATTCTTAGAAATCATACCATATGTTCTGTAGCAGGGAGAATATATAAGTGGTTTCGCCAGCAACAGAGACAGATTTAAAATGGTATTCTTAGAATTCATGCCATCTGTTCCGTAGCATGGAAAAATATATAAGTGGTTTTGGGAGCAACAGAGGCAGATTTAAAATAGTATTTTTGAAATCATACCATCTGCTCCGTAGCATTGAAAAATATATAAGTGGTTTTGGGAGCAACAGAGGCAGATTTAAAATAGTATTTTTGAAATCATACCATCTGCTCCGTAGCATTGAAAAATATATAAATGGTTTCGCCAGCAACAGAGACTGATTTAAAATGGTATTTTTAAAATCATACCATCTGCTCCGTAGCAGGAAAAAAATATAAAAGTAGTTTCCAAAGAAACAGAGACATATTTAAAATTTTATTCTTACAAATTATACCATCTGCTCCGTAGCACGTAAAATATATATAAGTGTTTCGCAAACAACAGAGACAGATTTTAAAATGGTATTTTTAGAAATCAAACCATCTGCTACGTAGCATGGAAACATATATAAGTGGTTTAGCCAGCAACAGAGACAGATATAAAATTGTATTCTTACAAATCATATCATCTGCTTCGTAGCATGGAAAAATTATATAAGTGGTTTCGTCAGCAACAAACAGATAAAAATGTTATTCTTAGAAATCATACCATCTGCTCCGTAGCATGGAAAAAATATATAAGTAGTCTTGCTAGGAACAGAGACAGATTTAAAATGTCATTCTTAGAAACTATTCCATTTTCTCCGTAGCATGGAAAAAAATATATAAGTGGTTTCGACAGGAACAGAAACAGACTTAAAATGATATCCTTAAAAATCCAAACATCCGCTTCGTAACAGGATAAAATACATAGGTGGTTTCACCGGCAACAGAGACAGATATAAAATGGTATTCTTAGAAATCATACCATATGTTCTATAGCAGGGAAATAATATATAAGTGGTTTCGCCAGCAATGGAGGCAGATTGACAATAGTATTCTTAGAAATAATACATCTGCTTCGTAGCATTGAAAAATTATAGAGGTTTTCGCCAGTAACACAGACAAATTTAAAATGGTATTCTTAGATATAATGCCATCTGCTCAAAGTATGAAATAATATATAAGTGGTTTCGCCAGCAACAGAGACAGATTTAAAACGGTAATCTTAGAAATCATACCATCTGCTCCGTAGCATGGAAAAATATATAAGTGGTTTCGTCAGCAAACGAGGCAGATTTAAAATAGTATTCTTAGAAATCGTACCATCTGCTCCGTAGCTTGGAAAAATATATAAGTGGTCTTGCTAGGAACAGAGACAGATTTAAAATGGCATTCTTAGAAACTATAACATCTTCTCAGTAGCATGGAAAGAAATATATAAGTGGTTTCGACAGCAACGGAAACAGACTTAAAATGGTATTCTTAGAAATCATACCATATGTTCTGTAGCAGGGAGAATATATAAGTGGTTTCGCCAGCAATGGAGGCAGATTGCAATAGTATTCTTAGAAATCGTATCATCTGCTTCGTAGCATTGAAAAATTATAGAGGTGGTTTCGCCAGTAACAGACAAATTTAAAATAGTATTCTTAGAAATCATACCATCTGCTCAATAGTATGAAATAATATATAAGTGGTTTCGTCAGCAAACGAGGCAGATTTAAAATAGTATTCTTAGAAATCGTACCATCTGCTCAATAGTATGAAATAATATATAAGTGGTTTCGCCAAAACCAGAGACAGATTTAAAGTGGTATTCTTAGAAATCAAACCATCTGCTCCGTAGCTTGGAAAAATATATAAGTGGTCTTGCTAGGAACAGAGACAGATTTAAAATGGCATTCTTAGAAACTATAACATCTTCTCAGTAGCATGGAAAGAAATATATAAGTGGTTTCGACAGCAACGGAAACAGACTTAAAATGGTATTCTTAGAAATCATACCATATGTTCTGTAGCAGGGAAATAATATATAAGTGGTTTCGCCAGCAATGGAGGCAGATTGACAATAGTATTCTTAGAAATCGTATCATCTGCTTCGTAGCATTGAAAAATTATAGAGGTGGTTTCGCCAGTAACACAGACAAATTTAAAATGGTATTCTTAGATATAATGCCATCTGCTCAAAGTATGAAATAATATATAAGTGGTTACGCCAGCAACAGAGACAGATTTAAAATGGTAATTTTAGAAATCATACCATATGTTCCATAGCAGGGAAAAATTTATAAGTGGTTTCGCCAAAACCAGAGACAGATTTAAAGTGGTATTCTTAGAAATCAAACCATCTGCTCCGTAGCTTGGAAAAATATATAAGTGGTCTTGCTAGGAACAGAGACAGATTTAAAATGGCATTCTTAGAAACTATAACATCTTCTCAGTAGCATGGAAAGAAATATATAAGTGGTTTCGACAGCAACGGAAACAGACTTAAAATGGTATTCTTAGAAATCATACCATATGTTCTGTAGCAGGGAAATAATATATAAGTGGTTTCGCCAGCAATGGAGGCAGATTGACAATAGTATTCTTAGAAATCGTATCATCTGCTTCGTAGCATTGAAAAATTATAGAGGTGGTTTCGCCAGTAACACAGACAAATTTAAAATGGTATTCTTAGATATGTGCCATCTGCTCAATAGTATGAAAAAATATATAAGTGGTTTCGCCAGCAACAGAGATAGATTTAAAACGGTAATCTTAGAAATCATACCATCTGTTCTGTAGCATGGAAAAATATATAAGTGGTTTCGTCAGCAACAGAGGCAGATTTAAAATAGTATTCTTAGAAATCGTACCATCTGCTCCGTAGCATGGAAAAATATATAAGTGTTTCTACGAGAAAAAGAGACAGATTTAAAATGGTATTCTTAGAATTCAAACAATCTGCTGCATAACATGAAAAAATATAAGTGGTTTCGCCTGTAACAGAGACAGATTTATAATGTTATGCTTAGAAATCATACAGTCTGCTCCGTAGCATGGAAAAAATATAAGTGGTTTCGCCAGCAAGAGAGAAGATTTAAAATGGTAGTCTTAGAAATACGCTCCGTAGCATCTTGGAAATCAACCCATACACTTACCGCACACTTATCTACTCGAGCATGACACTGATAAAAATAACAGTAAATGATAAAAGAGGGAATGTCAAAAAAGCTGAAAGATCATCTCGAAATTTTTTTCCATCATACGATATGCAGAATAGAGAGCATTCACTGTAAAACTGCCATTAAATGATTTCACCTGGCAGTATCATAAGTACCAGGGCACTTATCGCTTTTAAAAGTGAGCTTACTAGATAGTGATATATCTTTCTTGAATAAATGAAATGGTAAATCATTTTTGTAGAACTGAATGACTTCAAGAATAAAAGCTTGTTCTGAAAAATAAAATATTATTTCTACATAGTCTAAAATATGGTATATTTGAGTAATTATTACGTTCATGAAGATTTTCTACTCAATTAGACGCCCAACAAATGGAATAAAAATTTTTGAATGGAAAACTATTTTCCTTATCGTAAATGAATATAAACAAATAAATAATAATTTAATAAATAATAAATAATTAATAATTAATGAAATAATTAATTAATAAATAAATAATAATTAATAGCTAAAGAAATAGTAAATTAATAAATAATAAATAATTATTGATTAAAGAAATAATAAATTAATAAATAATAAATAATTAATGATTAATGAAATAATTAATTAATAAATAAATAATAATTAATAGCTAAAGAAATAATAAATTAATAAATAATAAATAATTATTGATTAAAGAAATAATAAATTAAGAAACAATAAATAATTAATAATAAAAAAGTAAAGAAATATTTATTTAATAATTAATTAATATTAAATGACAATAAATTGAAAATAATTTAATAAATAATAAATAATTAATAATAAAGTAATAAATAAAGAAATAAAAAATTAGTAAATAATTAATAATAAAATAATAAAATTCATAATATAATTATTATTATTAACATAAAATATTAATTATTATTATTACTATTTATATGCATAATTATTTAATATTAATTACAATTTCTATTAAAATAAAATATTAATTATTATTATTTATTTATTCAATTATTAAATATTAATTATAATTTTTGTTATTATATATACTTATTAAATGATAATTGTAATAATTATTATACATATTTATTAGATGTTAATTATAATTATCAGACATTTATTAGATATTAATTATAATTATCAGACATATTTATTAGATATTAATTATAATTATCAGACATATTTATTAGATATTAATTATAATTATTATCATTATACGTAATTATCATTTCTTATTAATAATAATAATTAATAAGAAATAAATAAAGAACCATTGACAGGATCAGTGTCCAAATCTAGAAAGGATCAAAAATTTTCTGGATTTGGGCATTGGTCTAGACGATGGTTCTTTATTTATACAACATATATCTGGACGACCCTAGATGAAAGAAAGGAAAAATATTTTATTTTAGACTCGACTACGTTGCTGCAAAACAAAAACATCTCGAGCAGTGCTTGGCACGAGGAATAGAGCTTGTTACTTACTTCACAAAATTTGGAGGAAAAAAAACGCCAATCTTTTCCCAACACATGTCCGGTATCGTGTCACTTTCGGAAAATATATTAAACGCTAGACTCCGATACCACAAAACTTCGGTGGAAAAAAAACCCTTTAGGTCATTTTTCATTCATTCAGAGTTTTTTAAACTTTCGCCATTAATTCTTATTTAAGAGGAACGACCTCAACCGCGAACACAGATCGATTTTGGTATTAATTTGGAATTTTTAGCGCCTGACGTATTTTTGGGGAGAGATTCATAATCTCGATTACAATCACATTGAACCATTAATCTTTATTGTGAGCTGTCCGTCATCGATAAGGAAACTGAATGGGGTAATCGATGATTCTTTCGATTTCGGAAAACAATTAATAAAATTTTGTTTCTAATAGTCTCTTTCACTATAATACAAGATAACTTTTTGTTCTTTTGTATTATTATAATGTCTTTTATATAAATATATATGTTACTGTGAAAGACCTAAATCTGGAGAATGTCGACTTTCACCGGTGAATGCCAACATTCACGCAGTCATTTGGTGTATGTTCGAAATACAGTGAAACCTCTCTGAGCGGCCACCCCTCCGTACCTACAATATTTGGCCGCTGAGAGGGGTTGGCTGCTCTGAAGGGTTTTATTTACTATTATAAGATAATTACTATAATGCGTAACATAAACAAGTCTGACATATATTTGTTATGTAAATGAAATTTAAGACTTATCTAAAGAGAAAAGAGTACTTTATTTCATGCTTCTTTACATTTTTTTAAAGGCTACAATTTGTTTCTGTTTGTTCTGTAGTCTTCGTACTCCTTCAAAATCAAATTTTTTTCTTTAATGACTTTGTTGATTTCCGTTCTTCCGCAGTTAAATAATTCAGCTAACTTTCTTACCGATTTGCTATCCTCATATTCAGGCAGAACTTCAATGCTCTGCTCGAGGTTTAGAAAAACGCATTTCGACATCGTTGCAACTCAGATCACTGACTAACCAATGAAATGAAATTGGTGTGAATGACTTTTTTGCTGACACAGGTTCAATTCTTCCTTAACTGTACCGATTGGAATTCCAAACAAAGGCCCTAGGACACCTTCAACTCTTGACTGTCCAGTTCCTCCCTCAGTTTCTATGGATGGTGCAATAGGGATTTCCTAACTGAAGGGTGTGGGGAGAATACAAAAGAGATAACAGATTTAAACTTTCTAAGAAAGGAAGGGGGGGGGGACCGAGGGAATGTTATTCCTTTGTCTCATATCCTACCATAAACCAAACCTTGAGTTTTTCGCTCAAAATTAAAGCTTGGAGGGAGTAGAATTTCCCGAAAAATGAAAGGGGCAAACCCACTTGGTAGCCGTTTAGAGGGGGTCGGGTGGCCGCTGATACAGGTTATTTTACCATTAGGTCTATGAGTCGAAAATCCGTGCTATGAACAATTGGTCATTTAGAAGGGTGGATACTCGGTGAAGTTTCACTGTATATATGTTACTGTGAAAGACCGAAATCTGGAGAATGTCGACTTTCACCGGTGAATGTCAACACTCAAGCAGTCGTTTGGTGTATGTCCGAAATATTTGCTAAATACCCTTATTTCTGACTTACACCGGTAAATGTCGACCTTCACCATGCACTAATAGTGAATGTTGAACATGTCGGGTGTTTATATTTTTTTCTCCGTAATTCAGTCAAATCTGTAGTATTAGCACATGGAACAGTTGAACTTAAAACAAACTGAACACTCTTAGAACAGAAAATAATACCAATAATTGACTTTATGTGATACTATCTTATTTGTTGCAACAATTTAAACTGTTACAGCAATTTGAATTGCACAAGAGTCCTTTTCATTTACAATGGCATTTAGTAATGAAATATTTCTTATTGCAATGACAGCGTTTATAGCCATGCCCTCCACTTCTCGAATTAGCTGTAGCGGCTTCTCAGCGATATTTCTTGAGAAGAAATCTCATCTATGGAGAGTAACTTTTCTTTACAAAATATAAACTGGTTACGGGTATAAATCTTCTCAAGGATACCATTTTTGTTTACTAATTTTTAAAAGTCGGAGTCGTCTATTCCAACAACAACCGCCGATACATTTTTGGCATCTGTATGACCATTTGATTTTATGAATCTGTATCGAAAAATCTCTATCGAACATCCACATGGATCTCTATCGAAAAATTTTGCCTTCCGGTTACTCCTTAAATAAAGCTAAATATCCTGGAATACTATAAACTATATACTAGGCATCGACTCTCTGCACCTCGGCTGCCAAAACAAAAAATACTGAATTCTCTGGAATGGATAATTTCTGGGACCGATTGTTGCCACCGTTTGATAATTTCACTAAAAAAATTCCTCTAGCATCTACCAAAGCTACTTATAGTTCTGCAGGCGTCTGTATAGATTCAGAACTCGTGCTCCGTTTCGCATAGGTTTTCCAGCTGTCACAGCTTCTGTTCGTAAATGCACTAACCGTCAGGCGTTGGTAAGTATCTCTTTGCCTACCTTTTAGGGGAAAGAACCGGCCCTTCTATCTTCGAGACGTAAGGCACACACCAAGGGCGTTACAAGCTATATTTTGAGTAACTAATTCCTTGTTGATTTTAGCTTTCAATAACTTTCAATTAAAGCCTGGATTGAAGGCGTGCTTTATACACCACATTCATAGCACGACCACTAACACTTTCTGATCTGTTAAGGTTCATTCTGGTCAGCTAGTTACAGCCCTTGAAAAGTGTGAATGTTTGGATAGCATTATTTTTAAGGAAGTTGGAGCTCTTTTTCTCATTGAAAGACTAGTGAAGAAGCCCATTCTGATCAGGCGATTTAGATCTGTTATATAATTGATTCATTAATACAACAAGTAAAATGTTAGGGATCTAAATTTGACCTCATCACATCTTTGTAAAGAGGTGGAGGACCATAAATTTATATTCAACGGATATTGTTGTCTTGTACGGTGGTCTCGGGCGGGGTTCTGATCCCACTCCCAGATTAGAATCCCGTCTCCGTACTTGACATTAAATAAGAATGTACCTTTGTGGAGTATTTATGAGTCCCTAAGGGACAGTGCCCAATTAGAAGGGATAAGGTTTTTCACGTTGGCGGTCTCAAGGCGGGGTTTAAGCAGACCAATGATATTCTTACAACTATCCCGATTGGACGATAAGAAGGAAGAGGGGACAAGGTTGAAATAAATAGATATGAAAAATCTAAAAAATTGAGAGGATGTTGGGAGGTCCAAAAGAAGGTGTTCGAGAGTCGAGAGTCCAGTCGGGGTCCGACGGAGGTTGTTCTTGAGTCGAGAAGAGAAGAAGTTCGGAAGTCGAGACGAAAAGAGGAGTCCGACGGAACGAGTGCGAGAGTCCAGCCAAGTCCGACAGGAAGTGTTCCTGAGACCGACGGATGATCCATAGATTCCCACTCCTGTGTCAGCCATAGATACCTTTCAACCAGCAGTGTTCCGGGCCCAACCTTTTTAACTCACAAACGTACCCCATTTTTACATACATTTTGAAATTAAGATTAGGTAATCTCTCTATTTACAAAATTACTTAAGTATAAAAAAATTGTCAGAACTAATTTAGAAGTTGTGGACAAAGCTTATTTTATGAAAATTAGCATCAGTTTTGTATGTACATAGATGTATATATATATTATAATAAATTTACTTTTTTTTATATTAAGCTAGTTTCGGAGGCTGTTAATTTAGCTTTTAGTTTATCTTCATATTTATGTCTGTAGTTTCTCAGAACCTGTGGTTAAATTGAGTACAAAAATACTTTACACAACGCAATTAAAAATAAATCAACACTCTATATTTGATCACAGGTTAATACTCAAATATAAACGAGGACTACACGACACCGATGAATATCTGTTTAGGTTCTTTCAGGATTTTCAGCAGTTATTATTTTCGAAATCCTGGATTCTTCGATCATCTGATTACAACCATTACGCCTTCTGGTTTTGGGGCCTGTTTTGTCCGTGTAGTAAGTTTCGAAGACTTACTTAGATAGTCCCTAAGAAGTAATGTTGGCCGCTATATATACATATATATATATATATATATATATATATATATATACATACATACATACATATATATATATACATACCTATATATATATATATATATATATATATATATATACAATCATACATGCTTAAGTAATTATTACGGGCATACAGTTAAAATATATCACAAGGGCATCTAACTGATTCATAACGTAAAACAAAAGAAAAAAAGCCCAAATAAAAAAAATAAAAAAAAGGAGGCAGGAATCTTTGGCATATTTCTTTTTCCAGTCTCTGTCAACCGTAGACAGGTTACAAGGCAAAAATCACCATCTTTTCCTGTTCTTTGCGACGTCGACAGTAGAAACAGAGGGAAAAAAATTAAGATTTACGAAGTATGAAGCAGAGGACAGGATAGAATGATGTCTTAATAAATAACTGCTTCGCTAAGATGAAAAAGAAGGAAAAAAAGTTGAGAGTGGTTAAATTTATAAGTATACGCAACGTGATCAAACATTACACTGCAGATCAGATATTTTGCTTGAGACTTAAAATATTTTATATAACTTAATTATGAATATATATAGGTATATATATATGTGTGTGTACATAAATATAAATATATATATGAATATAAATATAAAAATAAATGAATAAATAAATAAATATATATATATATATATATATATCCATATATACATACATATATGACACGGACTACTGGTTAAGGCATGGAAGATATTTTATACAATTTATATAATTTAAAAAATTTATAAATTAAATATTTATATAATTTAATATGAATATATATATATATATATATATATATATATATATATATATATATATATACATATATATATAAATATAAATAAATATATAAATATATTATATAATATAATATATTTATATTACATATATATTTATATAATGTATGTGTAATATATGTATAAATAATATATATATATATATATATATATATATATATATATATATTTAGATATATATATATATATATATATATATATATATATACAAGATATATATATATATACATATACATATAAACATATATATATATATCCATATATCCATATATATATATATATATATATATATATATATATATATACATACATACATATATATATATACATATACATATATAACATATATATCCATATATCCATACATATATATATATATATATATATATGTATACATATAAACATATATATCCATATATCCATATATATATATATATATATATTTATTTATTTATACATGTTATATATATGTAATATATATATAATATATTATTAGAAAATATTTTTAAGTATTAATAAAATAAATATAGAAGAGAAAAATTAAAAATTAATATACTAGGAACGTTTTAAGAATTAACCCTTTCTGCCATTTATTTCTCCCTCCATATTTCCAAACTTTCTAAACAGAGCTGCTAATTGTATTCAATGGATCGAACAACTGATGACAGCGCAAAGCCGAAGCGGGAATCAGTATTCCCATCTTTCCAATAACAAAACCAATATATTACAATGGGTTTTGCACTTCCTACAGGTGTATTTTGTAAGATCGTGTATGTGGGAAGTAATTTTCTCATGGCCCACGAAAGGGTTAACAAACTATTTTGATTTCATTCTAGATATAGATATAGAAAGATAGACTTATATATTTTCTCATTATATTATGTGGTAGGGGAGCAGTTTTTTAGTCAAGGGCGCAAAAGGACCTAGTCACGGCCGTGCCCATTCTTAAATTTTTTTACTGTTTTCAAAGTTGAAAACAATCTATCAACACTTGCAATGAAAACTAGTAATGTACACAAATTTTAATAAGTTTAAAAAAAAAACCTGTATTGCATACATTGGAAATATTTCAGAGATTGTCATGACCCCCATATATATACGGTCTAGTCACAAATAAATTAAAGCATAGATGAATTACCGAAATTAAAGAACTCGCTGGTATGCAGCTGGTATGTTTCACAACATTTATAAATTCTGCATCAAGGCATCAAAGGTGGTGATGCAACTAGACCCTACGGGCCGAGCCCGTCAATCCAGAGGCTTCTGTCAGTAAGCACAAAAATGACAACGAGGGAAAAATAAACACATAAAAGAGCAAAGAGATAGAAGGGTGGATTCGTGAGCTCATAGCACAAAAACTAGAGAGTAGAGAGTTTAGGGATAGAAAAACATAAAAAATTTTTCCAGCCAGTGACATCCGTACGAAATACACAGAAGATAATGATTTAAAATGATCGAAATCGAAAAAATTGAAAAATTTGAAAATATAAAAAATAAGTGTTTTAAAAATAAATAAACTGCATTAAAAATCCGAAAAAGGCATAAAAAATAATAAATGAATAATAAAAATAATAAATAAATAATCCCCTATATAATAATAGCCTAAGTTATCTGTCCGTTTGTCCTCGAATCTACGAAGCGGTTGGACCTGGAATGGATAGAGGCTATATATACGAGTGGATCGGGACAGCCAATTTTGGGTGCTTACACTTCCGGTAGAAAATTGCTTGGCTCACTGGCGCATCTATTAACTAAAAACCTATTTAAGTAATCGTGAGCACGTGTCGAGTATTCTTAATACAACGTGTTAAACATGGAAGGTGAAGCAAATATGGATAGTAAATTGCAGCTCAAATAAATAAGATTTATTTGTTTTTATTTGTATGATCTTTTACTTTTTAAAATCATCCCCTATATAATAATAGCCTAAGGTGCCTGTCGGCAAATTTTTGAAGCGGTTGTACCTGGAATGGATTCCTCGGCTAAGGGCAGGCGATTAAATTTATCAATTTATTCACGTAATAAATAGGTAAAAATAACATTTTTTTTCTAGCATTATGACGTCATTCCTTTAACCATCTCATACAATCATTTCTTGTTTTAAATTATTTAAATATCGCGTGCATTATTTTCATACGTTTTATCGCTGAACTTACATATTAAGCAAATAATTTTCTTTTATATTTGACTTAAATAATAGATTAAGTATATAAGTGATAATTTTAAATTCAATCATCGATTATTTTTTGTTGTAATGAAAATTTTATCATCGGTATTAACAATAAATTCTTTTCATATAAGTCGAGGACTACTAAATATCTAACTTTTAATTTATATATATTTGGAAATTAAGAAGTTTGTTTGTTTGTTATACATAACCACATGGTTTGACTAAATGAATTCCATGTGATTCTAAACTCCATTACAGGATCGGGAGACTCTAGAGGAGTATGACGATAAATAAACTATTGAGAGTGAACCAGATAATTCTCAGCCAAAAAACAAACCATTTTTTACCTGCTTCATACAGTACTTGACAATTTTAGAAAATGAAAATTTATTTATTCCGTCATATGACGGGCTATATGCTAGTTAACAATAACTGGATATCACATTGCATTATTCAGACAATGTTTGTACTCAGTTTATTGTAATGGACAATAAATAGCCTGATATTTAAGCATGAGAAAATTACTCATTGAAATATGCTTCAATATAATACTTTAGAAGCTTATATTTTTCTATCAAATAATATTCAAGAAAAATTCTCTTTTACTCTTTATTAAGGGAAATAATTATTCAATATTGCTGTATACTTTTTAGAGGAATAGTAAAATTTAAACTTATGAATATTCTTTGATAGAAAAATGTAAGTTTCTAAAAATTATTATATTATTATAAAAATTTTTCAGAACAATGTTTTTATCTTTACAAATCAGGTTGTTTACTGCCCATTATAGACAGCTTGAGGTATAAAGTTTAGAATAGCAAAAATTGATTTTAAAATAATAAAAAAAGATAAAAAAATTGACAGTTAAGAATAAAAATCAATTTTAAAAATTGTCAAAAATGTAAAAAACTATTAGAAATACAATAAAATATTAAATTATAAAAATAATAATAAATATTAAAATTAATAAATTTATTATACTAAAATATTAGAAATACTATCACTTCTCAAGCTCATTTCTTAGCAGAAACTAATTTTATAAACTTAAAACGACAAAAACTAACAAAAAATAAAAATAAAAATTTAATAAAATTCAAATAAAAAGGAGAAAATTGACTGAAAATATTATCAAAAATGTAAATAAAATAATAAAATAACTGTCCAATTAATTGAGTAGTTTTAGTTAATATATTAGTGAATAGATGGCGCCATGAGCCAAGCCATTTTCTACCGGAAGTTTAAGCACCCAAAATTGGCTGTCCCGATCCACTCGTATATATATTGGATTCTTGATGAGTTAGGGTTAGTGCAATTCAAAGCCAGTCTTTAAAACGTTCGAAATCTACCCCTTCAGCCGTTTTTAAGCATTTAATGCCATTATATCAAGCCCTATTATCCCCGGTCACGAACAGGCGATTAAGTTTATCACATGATACATAGGTAAATTAACAATTTTTTCTAGCATTATGACGTCATTCCTTTAATCATCTCATTTAATCATTTCTTATTTTAAATTATTTAAATATCGTCTGCATTATTTTCATACGTTTTATCAATGAATTTAGATATCACGTAAATAACTTTCTTTTATATTTGGCTTAAAATAATAGATTACGTATATATGTGAGAATTTTAAATTGAATCATCGATTATTTTCTGTTGCAATGAAAATTTTATCTCCGGTATTAAAAAAAGAATTCTTTTTATAAAAGTCTAGAAGTCTATTTCACGGACTAATAAATATCTCACTTTTAAGTTATATATCTTTGAAAATTAAGAAGTTTGTTCGTTTGTGTGTTTGTCATTTATACATATCCACACGGTTTGACTGAATGAATTCAATTTTATTCTAAACTGCATCACAATATCGGGAGACTTTAGAGGAGTATGAAGATAAACAAATCATTGAGCGTGTACCAGATAATTCTCAGCCAAAAAAAAAAAAAAAAAAAATCCAAATGCTTTCCTTTGTGCCATAACTATGCGGTTATTTGGTGTACTTTACAATTCTGGAAAATTAAAAATTTTACTTATCCCGTCATATGACGGGCTATATGCTAATACATGAGTATATATATATATATATATATATATATATATATATATATATATATATATATATATATATATATATATATATACATATAATATATATGTATATATATATTTATATATATATATACATATATATATACATGTATATATGTATATATATACATATATATATGTATATATATAATATATACATATATATATATATATATATATTTATATATATATACATATATATACATATATATATGTATATATATATATATACATATATATGTATATATATATATATATATATATATATATATATATATATATAAATATATTTATATATATATATATATGTATATATATATATATATACATATATATATGTATATATATATATATATATATATATATATTTATATATATATATATTACATATATAATATATACATATATATATGTATATATATAATATACATATATATGTATATATATATATATTTATATATATATATATATATATATATATAAATATATAAATATATTTATATATATATATATATATAATATATATATATATATATATAAATATATATATATATATATATATATATATATATATATATATATATATATATATATATATATATATATATATATATATACATTTATATTTGAGAAATATAATAAGAAAAGAATAAGCGAAAGAAAAATATACTTTTATACCATTATATAGCGTTCGTGGGGTGTTTTAAAAAAATATATTTTACAACGCATCTAGCATAATACAGCCACATATGCCTTTATGCCACTATAAGGCTGCAAAGCTGTTAATCATTTAGCACCACCAGCGAGCACGTATAGCTTAAGTAGTGCTACGGGCGCGAACAATATTACCCCCAGTGGGTACTCGTAATTTTGAGCAGGGATCCAGCAGAAGATCTATAGGCTTCGCCTGCCACCCCTCGAGGTTAGCGCAAAAATGCAATTCAAAGCAAGTCTTTAAAAACGTTTGTTTCAAGTCAGTCATTTTTTAAGATTATCCACTCTCCCTCCCATAAAAAAGCATTGGTAATAACAGCTATCATAATCATTATTTCAAGCCCTTTTTCTCCGGTTAAGAGCATTTAATAAATTTATCACATAATAAGTAAGTAAAACTATTTTTTTCCTACCAATATGACGTCATTTCTCTCATTTAACCATTTCTTATTTTAAATAATTTAAATATCGTCTGCATTATTTTCAGAAGTATATTTCTTTAAACAAAAGCTGAACTTTTATATGTGGCTTAAATAACAGGTTAGGTATATTTGTGATCATTTCAAATTGAATCTTCGATTAATTTTTGTTGCAATGAAAATTTTATCACCGGTATTAACAAATTATTTTCATAAAAATCTAGAAGTCTATTTCATGGACTAATAAATATCTAGCTTCTAAGTTATATATCTTTGAAAATTAAGAGGTTCGTTCGTTTGTGTGTTTGTTTTTTACACATAACCACATGGTTTGACTAAATGAATTCAATGAGACTCTAACTGCATTGACAGTATCGGGAGGCTTTAGAGGAGTATGAAAATAAACAAATTATTGAGCATATACCAGATAATTATCAGCAAAAAAACAAACCATTTGTTTTGGCTGCCTCATAGGGTACTTTGCAATTCTGGAAAGTTAAAAATTGTACTAATCCCGTCATATGGCGGGCTATATGCTAGTGAATAAATAATAAAAAATAATAAATAAATAATAAAAATAATAAATAAATAATAAAAATAATAAATAAATAATTAAAAATAATAAATAAATAATAAAAAATAATAAATAAATAGATAAATATCAATTCTGCATTAAATTTTCAGGGCATAATATTATCTACTATTTAGGATAAATTTTGGAAGTTGATATGGTACGATTTGAATTAAAAAGAATACTACCTGTTGTAATGTACTTACAAAAGTGTTCTTTCTCAAAGGGGAAACACAGTAAAAATATAATATCTTATATTTGAACTAAAACATTGATGTACACTAATTATTTACAGATATTATTTCTGGATTAATATATCTAACATTCATTATTCGACATTCATCAATGTCCAACAATTCATTACAATTTTCTTTTTGTTTTTATACGTTATTCCTTAATCAAAAGATTATGAGACCCAGAGTAATAACTATGAATATTATTAAGTTTACCTCCAGTAATTACAGGGGAACAGGCTGGGATTGTCCACTGGCTCGACGGGAGAACAGGACGTTTGTACAGAAGCGTGGTTTGTACAGGACGGGAGTACAGGCGTGTGGGCACGGGATTTCGATGTCTAGCAACTCTTGAATCCCGACTCATTTTCCAACTTTCTTTTCCACCTTTTCAACTCGGTTAATCCCTTCCCTGTTTTGCCCGTACGCCGTACGGGCACAGCTTTCGGGCCTTTACTGATTTGCCCTTATGGCGTACGGGCAATCTGATTTCTATTTCGCCTGCACTGTTTCGTCCGTATTTTTTCCAGTTTTAATAACAAATTATTCGTATAGTAATTTATTCGTCCAGTAAATGATAGTTTGCAGTTTATTGTATTTTCAACTCTGATTGGTTCAAAAGCGAGGGTTTTTCTGCATGTTTTGTATTAGACGACTAATTGCTATCTTTCAGTGTATAGCTTTCTGGTTATATTTTACTAACTGCCTGATAATTTTATTGATGTAAGAGTTGAATAATATATTTTTACTTTTAAATAATGGATAATTCAGAGCGTATGGAGCTAATTTCTTGTGATTCGAACTGTGACTCGGAATCAGAAACTGAATTATCTGTAAATGATAGTAGCGAAAGTTTACTAGATGACCTGGATAGTAGTGACTCTGATAGTAGTACAGATGGAAAAAATTTAATTCAACCTATTTACACTGAATGAGATTAAAGAGATTTGTCTCCTTAATCTCCAATAAAATAAGGTTTAAAGTAGGAAGGCACTTGTAGGTAGTCAGTTTCCAGCAAAAGATATAAAGATATCGGTATATTGGCTTTAGGGTTTTTAGTATCACAAGGAATGCTAGCTGAGAAATGGATATAAGTTAATTGTGATAATCCTTCGGATCCGTCTCCTAGATTTGCTTTCACTGGAATTCCAAAAATGAACTTGGATATCGATGAGACTAAAGGTAAACTTCAGTTCTATGATGCTTTTATAGAAAGAAAAAAAGTTGTAATAAATGCTTAAAAATATTAGAAATGTTAATTTTAATAACATATCTTTACTTAAAAATGTAAAATGAACAAAAAAATGCAATAAAAAATGTGACATTTTTTTGACTGAATTCTGGAAAAAAATGAAACTATCAAAGGGTTAAACACCCCTTTTTTTCTTTGTTCCAATCATTTGTTGGTGAAATTTTTCCACATCTGCATCCCCTTCAAGTGTGCAGGTGGGCTAATTAAAATGACCCCTTTTCTGAAAGATGTCCTTGCTTAACCTTGCCCATACATGTTACGGCTACATCCCTGTCTGGGATTGACCGCTACACTTGGGCCACTCCGTGATCTATAACTCCTCCTCAGGGGTCCCCACTAAAACTCGAAGTCAACAGCTGCACCTAAATTCTTCTTGGAAATTTAGTCCACAGCTGTATGCATGTGCTGACCATCGTAGGAAAGTACATCGGTACACTACCATAAAATCTTTAACAACATTTATTTTCTACTCTCTCGTAACCCTATTCTAGTTTGGTTTATTTGAAAGTCTAAGAATAATAATAAGTGTTGCCAAATACAAAAAGTAAAAGTTTTATAAGCATTTACATAATAACATCTAGGATTAC
>CM063507.1:33047255-33052255 GCA_032207245.1 Pardosa pseudoannulata
ATTCGGCTATAATTGTGGGAAATGACATTAATTGTTCAGGCAAATTCTAATATATAAATATCGAAATTATTATACAAGGCGTGTATTTTAGGTAAGTACTGGTTTGAAATTAAAACACAAGCATATTTTTCATTAATTTTAATTTTGCTTAAAAAGCTTGCACTTTAATCGTATTTTTGGCATAATTTCTTTCAGTATTAAGGTACATATCGCATCATAGATCCAGCTTCTGAATTCGGAGTTCTCCGGTTTGAATCCTGCTGTTATCATGGTTGTTCGTAGCCGTTAGGAAACGGCTTTAAGAAGCAGGTTCGTAGTCTCATTAGCACTCTTGTAGCAAAAAAGTTGACTGTAGCGCTCCCAACAAAATCAATCTGTGAGTTCAAAAACTGTCGGAGGGTAGAAAAATGTGAACTGTGATAAAAAAAATGTGAAAAATGTGAAATATCTTTATATCATTTATGTGATTAAATGGAAATTTACAAATACTGCATACTATATACACAATATTCTTGATTTTTGCAATGACATCTTTTATGACGATATGGAAAACTTAACTTTTAGATGACCTTCGTAAATGAATTGATAAAAATGTTCAACACTATATCAAAACACTAAACAAATTTTTATCAATTTATTATCCGACCTTTTATCATTAGTCAGCTAAAATTTTGAAAGCAATCTTGATAAATACTTCTACAAATACCTAACAAACGACCAATCTCATTTCAGAGATTACGTAACACGTTTACGCGATATTGAATCTCAGAAATAAATAGCTCTATACAAAGCGAATCGGATATAAATTTAGAATGATACTCTTTTCTCTTTAAAGACTTCATTAGACATTACTTGAGGTTTCAAAAATTGTCTTTGTAACTGAATTTGATTTCGTATATATCTTTCTTTTTATTAATGCTGGAGATACATTTCCTTTTCAATCAGCAGTAAAGATAAAAGCCTCTAATCTTGTTCGATCCAAATTTAACGAAAATGACTTGCCTTATTATTTTTTTTATATCTTTCCTATATATTTCTTGTATTAAAATCAAGTGTAACCATAAATATATGATTAAAATCACAGAAACACACTGAATTTCTTTAATCCTCAAAATAACGGGGTGTAATTTTGCCCCCTATTTCTCGCATAAGGTGATATTTCCAGCTGGAGTGTTCAAAAGTGACACGCCAAAAATATTAAACCAATCTATTTTCTATGCCTGGAATCATGTTGGTTTCTCCATCTATACACAAGACGGCAGTACCAGACCATTTGTAATGTGTAACCATATATGTATGATTAAATACACATAGACACACAGAATTTTTTTAAATCCTCAAAATGACAGGGTGTAGTTTTGCTCCCTATTTCTTGTGCCAGTGATTTTTCTGGTTTGATGTGTTCAAAAGTAATACTCCAAAATTATTAAAGCAGTCTATTTCTTATGCCTGGAACAATGTTGGTTAATCTATACACACTACGGCAGAACAAGACCATTTGTAATGTGTAATCATAAATATATGATTAAATTCACAGAGACACACTGAATTTGTTTTAATCATCAAAATGATGGGGGGTAGTATTGCCCCTTATTTTTCACACCCGTGATTTTTCCGGTTTGGTGTGTTCAAAAGTAACACGCCAAAATTAAAAAAGCAATCTATTTCATATGCCTGGAATCATGTTGGTTTCTCAATCTATGTACCCGACGGCCGTACCGGACCATTTGTAATGTGTAACCATAAATACATGATTAAATTCACAGAGACACACTGAATTTTTTTTAATCCTTAAAATGATGGTGTGTAGTTTTGCCCCCTATTTCTCAAGCCGGTGAATTTTCCAGGCTAGAGTGTTCAAAAGTAACACACTAAAAATATTAAAAAAATCTACTTCTTATGCCTGGAACCATGTTGGTTTCTCAATCTATGTACCCGACGGCAGTACCAGACCATTTGTAATGTGGAACCATAAATGTATTATTAAATTCACTGAGACACACTGAATTTCTTTAGCCCCTTCCTTCTCATTCGCGTTAAAAAGATGGGGTGTAGGTTTGCCTCCTATTTCTCGTTACGGTTATTTTTCCCGGTTGGAATATTCAAAAGAAACACGTCAAAAATATGAATACAATCTATTTCTTATGCCTGGAATCATGTGTGTTTCTCAATCTACAAACCAGATTACAGCACCAGACCATTTGTAAAGTGTAGCATAAAAATATATGATTAAATTGACAGAGACTGGATTTCTTTTAATTCTTAAATTGACGGGGTGTAATTTTGCCCCCTATTTCTCGCGTCCGTGATATTTTTCCAATTTGGGGTGTTCAAAAGTAACACGTCAAAAAATTAATACAATCTATTTCTTATGCCTGGAATCATGTTGGTTTCTCAATCTATGTACCCGACAGCACCAGACCATTTGTAAAGTGTAGCATAAAAATATATGATTAAATTGACAGAGACTGGATTTCTTTTAATTCTTAAATTGACGGGGTGTAATTTTGCCCCCTATTTCTCGCGTCCGTGATATTTCCGGTTTGGTGTGTTCAAAAGTAACACTCCAAAATTATTAAAGCAATCTATTTCTTATGCCTGGAATCATGTTGGTTTCTCAATGCATACACCAGATGGCAGTAACAGATCATTTGTAATGTCTAATCATAAATACATGTTTAAATTCACAGATACACGCTGAATTTCTTTAAATCCTCAAAATGACGGGGTGTAGTTTTGCTCCGTATTTCTCCTGACGGTGATTTTTTCTGGGCTCGAGTGTTCAAAAGTAACACTCCAAAATTATTAAAATAATCTATTTCTTATGCCTGGAATCATGTTGGTTTCTCAATCTATGTACCCGACGGCCGTACCAGACCATTTGTAATGTGTAATCATAAATACATGTTTAAATTCACAGATACACGCTGAATTTCTTTAAATCCTCAAAATGACGGGGTGTAGTTTTGCTCCCTATTTCTAACGCCGGTGAATTTACCAGGCTAGAGTGTTCAAAAGTAACACTTTAAAATTATTAAAATAATCTACACCCAAGAGCCAAAACATTATGACCACCCCTACATTTTGCAATGAATTCGCCTGGATGACGTGGAAGGCACGTGATCAGGTGAAAGTGAAATTTAACTGCTGCTGGTGAGTCTGAAGAATCATTCTTTCACTTCTGTGTGAGATGTGAAAGACTGCGGATCTAAGCGATTTTGATAGATGGCAGATTGTAATGGCTCGAAAGCTCGGAACAAATATTTTCGAAACTGCATGACTCGTGGGTTGTTTGGGATCTACAGTTGTTAGTACTTATGCAAAGTGGATGAATGACGATGAAACCAGCAGTAGACGACATGGTGTTGGACGTCCGCAAGCTATCAAAGAAAAATATAGTCGGAAACTGTCTCGTATGGTGAAGCAAAACAGGAGCCAGACAGTGGATCAGTTGACAACCCAATACAATGCAGGGCCAAGTAGAATAGTATCGGAGTACACTGTTCAGCGAACACTGTTGGATATGGGGCTACACAACAAACGTCCCACACGTGAGCCTTTGCTGACCAAGCGTTATCACCCACTCACTTACGCTGGGCCTTGGAACATAGCGAAAGGTCCATAGATCAGTGGGAGAGTGTTGCCTTGTCAGATGAATTACGGTTTGTCATTCATCACGTCGAAGGTCGTGTCAGATACGTCGTCTCAACCAGGCGAACAGTTGCTCCCTCAATGTACAGTAGATACCACACAGGCCGGTGGAGATAGTATTAGACTTTGGGGGATGTTCTCTTAGGTGACTCTGGGACCCGTGGTTGTGGTAGAGCAGACCATGAATGCTACAGGTTGCGGTTATGCTTCACTATGCGCGACATTCTCCGACGACCTTTTTCTTTGATAGCTTGTGGACGTCCAACACCATGTCGTCTACTGCTGGTTTCACCGTCATTCATCCACTTTGCATAAGTACTAACAACTGTAGATCGCGAACAACCCACGAGTCGTGCAGTTTCGGAAATACTTGTTCCGAGCCTTCGAGCCACTACAATCTGCTCTCTATCAAAATGACTTAGATCCGCATCCTTTCCCATCACACACAGAAGTAAGTGAAAGAATGATTCCTCAGACTCTCTAGCAGCAGTTAAATACCACTTTACGAATCTGGAAAATTAAAAATTTTACTGTTCCCGTCATATGACGGACATATACTAGTCTAATAGAATATTCCATAGATGACTACAAAAATTTTCTCTTACGTTATCACCATTACTCAATTTACCTCTCTCAAAACTATATAATAAAGTCTTTATTTCTTTTCTTATGAACTGACCCCGTATAAGTACATTTCTGCTCTAAATCTCATTTTACAGGAGATTACGAAAATAAAATGCTTTAATCTCATTCACTGTGAAACAGATGGAATTAAATTTACCTTGGCTTTTGTTAAAAGAAATGTACTTCAGATGAAAAAATTTTCAAAAAATCTAACTTGTATTTTGTTCAAAAGCAGTTAGATGAAATTCAAGTATCTATCATTATTTTATAGATAATCCCGAAATATCATTGACTTTGAACAGATAATAACCTTTTTGTTAGTAAAGCTTCATGCTTTTCTTTTTACTTCCTTAAATTTTGTCTTTATTATTCTATCGAAAGAAAACTAGATAAAGTTCTCATCTAGTGGAAAGAATTACGTCGCTCGAAAATGATTTTTGGAAGCTAAAAGAAAATAAAAAATATTTTGTTAGCCAAAATTCATTCCCAATTTTTTAAACGTAGGGTGTTGTTTTGTATTTACATATTTAGATGTATATATATACATATATGTGTGCGTGTGTGTAATGATATTTTTATCTAAAAAAACCAAAGTAATTATACCTAGCTTAAAAATTTTTTTGGGCGATTCTATCTTTATATAGCATCATTTTTTGGAAACCTTGGCGAATATCTTTGTTCTTTCTATAATTCTGGGGATCTCGAAAACACCAAACGTCCTCTTA
>CM063507.1:33057255-33059755 GCA_032207245.1 Pardosa pseudoannulata
TTTATGATCTGAAGTATATTTCTTTAAACAAAAGCTGAAGAAAATTTAATTCAACCTATTTACACTGAATGAGATTAAAGAGATTTGGCTCCTTAATCTCCAATAAAATAAGGTTTAAAGTAGGAAGGCACTTGTAGGTAGTCAGTTTCCAGCAAAAGATATAAAGATATCGGTATATTGGCTTTAGGGTTTTAGTATCATAAGGAATGCTAGCTGAGAAATGGATATACAAAAAGGGACCATTCGTAGCCAGGTAGAAAGTTTAATATATTTTTCCATTACTTAAAAATTAACTGGATTTTGAATTACGAGGGTTGCTATTTAATTTATATTTCTGGCCTAATAATGAAAAAACAAATATGTAGGATCGAAAATGGTTTTATTGTTTTTCAAAATATTCTTCATGATAATCAATACACTTTTGCATGCGTTTGAACCAATTTTCAAAGCCTTTTTCCAGTCCGATTGAGGTAACTCCTAAACGTGCATTTTGAATGCATCAACCGCTTCTTTGGGGGTCGAAAATCGTTGTCCACTTAATTTATTTTTGATTTGTGGGAATAAGAAGAAGTCATTGGTTGCCAAATCAGGGCTCTACGACGGATGACCCATCAGTTCGATCTTTCTCTCCGTCAGAAATGCCTTTGTTTGAGTTAATGTGTGAGAACTCGCATTGTCATGATGAAGAATGATTCGCCTGTTCTTCTGCTTTTTTCGAATTTTTTCGATGACTTCTGGCAAACAAATGGTCGTGTACCATTCAGAATTGACCATCCTGCGTTGCTCTAACGACACTGTTGCCACATGACCGTTAATGCCGAAGAAACAGGTAATCATTTGTTTCGATGTGCTTCTTCCTCGAACAACTTTTGTTGGTTTTGCCTCGTCTTGGAAGACCCATACAGTTGATTGCTGTTTTGTTTCCGGCTCATATGCATATATCCATGATTCGTCACCTGTGTAGATGTTATACACAGCCCTTGATGTACCTTGAACGTACTTTCCCAGCGTTTCTTTGCACCAATCGACACGAGCTTTTTTTTGAGCGTTTGTCAGATTATGCGGGATTTAACGCGAACAAATTTTTTTACTCTCAAATGTTCATGCAATATTTTATTGATGCTAGTCATACTAATGTCCAAAGATGCCTCTATCTCACGGTATGTCACATGACGATCTTGCTTTATCAGTTCACCCACAGCATCGATCTTTTCTGGCACAACAACGGATTTTGGACGACCTGCACGGGATTCGTCCTGGATCGAACATCGACCACGATTAAATTCGTTATACCAATTTTTTACAGTGCTGTAGGATGGCGCTTTATCGCTGTATAAAGAATTAAGTTCATCGAAGCACTCTTGTTTTGACAATCCACTTCGAAAATTATGAAAAATAATGCCACGAAAATGTTCACGATTCAATTCCATTTTTTGAAAGAGAAGATCTTTTCAATTTACTGTCAACAGCACAAATAAAGCTATAATGGTAAACCGTCTGCTGAATTTATGTTTAAAAATATCAAACTTTCGATTAAAATCGTCTAGCAAGCCTAGCAACAGTTACTGTTGCCAAGGCCAGAAATATAAATAGTAACCCTCGTAGAGTCTTAATCTTAGGGATGTAAATATGCCAAAAAATGTAGTAAAAAATTACTATTTTTCCATTTTTCACCCAAACATTTCTCTTTTATTATGAAGATAATTTCATTTGCATACCTCTCTAAATCGGTATATAACTTATCGGTATAGACGATATTTTCAAACCAGTGACGAAAATGCGTTTAAGATTTCTTTAAAAAAATTCGATATATCAAGCCACACAGTTAAAAAAATTTAACCTCCATGTAATCAATATATATATATATATATATATATATATATATATATATATATATATATATATATATATATATATATATATATATATATATATATATATATATAGAGAGAGAGAGAGAGAGAGAGAGAGAGAGAGAGAGGCATGTTTTTTAAGTAAGTATCGTTTTGCGATTCCGCCACCGCAGCGCTACGGTCGTTGTTCCGCGCATGCGGGCTGGTTACCTACATCTCTTGTCTAAGCACTGACGCCATTACAGTCTGATTCTTCATTGTATACGTTGTTTACTGAGTGTATAAGATGCCTACGACAATCATGAGTCCCGCCGATAGGGAAGTACGGGATGTTATACGATTTCTTAGTGTTAAAGGTGTAAAACCGATCGACATTCATCGTGAGATCTGTGAAGTTTACGGACAAAACATTGTGAGTGATGGAATGGTAAGGAAATGGGCGAGAGCATTTAAAGATGGCAGCACAAATGTGCATGATGAAGAACGGAGTGGGCGTCCTTCATGTCTCTAATCGGACCAAAGATCTCATTAAATCTTTTAAATGGAAAACTCTAGACCATCCTCCATACAACCCTGATCTGGCACCCAGCGACTACCATTTGTTCCTGCACTTGAAGAAACACCTGAGTGGTCAGCGTCTTCAAGAC